>JAKFHU010000917.1:0-120512 GCA_023783475.1 Daubentonia madagascariensis
GAAGTTTCATTTTAGCCAGTACTTTTCTTTTTTAGCCAGTACTTTGGAGAATATATATATATTAAAAAAAAATCTTTACCAAGGCCAACGTCAAGATGTTTTTCACCTATGTTTTCTTCCAGTAGTTTTACATTTCCAGGTCTTATGTTTAAACCATAATTCATTTTCAGTTGATATGGGGTGAGATCAGGGTCCAGTTTCATTATTCTGCACGTGTATATACAGTTTATTCGGCACTATTTATTAAAAAGTCTATTCTTTCTGCATTGTGTATTTTTGGCACCTTTGTCCAACATCAGTTGACTGTAAATGTGTAGATTTACTTCTTGGCTTTTCTTTTTTTCCAATGGTCTATTTGTCTGTTTTTGTGCTGGTGCCTTCCTGTTTTGATTACTATAGCTTTGTAGATTTTGAGATCAAGTAGTGTGATGCCTTCAGCTTTCTTATTTTTGCTCAAGATTTCTTTGGATATTCAGGGTGTTTTGTGGTTCTATGTGAATTTTAGTGGTCTTTTTTTCCCATTTCTGTGAAAAATGCCATGGAATTTCATTAGGGATTGCATTGAATCTTTTCAGTCTTTGACATGGGATATCTTTTTATTGACTTGTGTGTTCTTCTATTTCTTTCCTTGTTTTATAGATTTTCAGTGTACAGATCTTTCACCTCAGTTAAATTTATTCATGAGTATTTTACTCATAAATGGAATTCTTTAATTTTCAGATACAGAAACAGTAGTAATTTTTGTATGTTGATATTGTATTCTACAACTTTACTGAATATATTTATTAGTTCTAAAACTTTTTTTGTGGAATATTTAATGTTTTCTATACGTGAGCACGTTGCTTTTAAACAGGCACAATTTCACTTTGTCCTTTCCAATTTAAATGTGTCTTTTTCTTACCTAATTGTTCCTGCCAGGACTTCCAATACTATGTTAAATACAGTGGCCGGAGTGTACTCTTTGTCTTGCTCTTAATCTTAGAGAAAACAACTTTCAACTCTTCACCATTGAATATGATGTTAGCTGTGGCCTTGTCGTCATACATTGTCTTTACTTTGATGTGGTCCATTTCTTCTATATCTAATTAGTTGAGAGTTTTTATCACTTTGGATTTTGTCAAATCCTTTATCTGAATGTATTAATGTTGTCATTTTTTGTTGTTCTTTGCTTGGTTAATGTGATATATCACATTTAATGACTTGCATATGGTCAAACATTCATGCATCCTAGGGATGAATCCCACTTGATCATGTTATTATATCCTTTTAATGTGCTCTTGAATTTGGATGTCTAGTATGTTTTTTGAAGGCTTTTGCTTCTATGTTTATCAGGGATATTGGCGTGTAATTTTCTTTTCTTGAAGTGTCCTTTTCTGGCTTTGGTATCGAGGTAATGCTGGAATCATAAAACGAGTTTGGAAGTATTCTCTCTTTCTCAATATTTGGAAGAGTTTGAGAAAACTTGGTATTCTTCAAATGTTTGTTAGAATTTTGAGGGGAAGCCATCAGGTCTGTGTCTTTTCCTTGATGGGTAACTTTTTTGTTATTGATTCAACCTCCTTACTTTAAAGCTATTGGACTGTTCAGATTTTCTATTTCTTCATGATTCAATCTTGGTAGGTTGTATGTTTTTAGGAATTTATGTATCTTTTTTTATGTTAACCAAATTTGTTGGTGTTTAGTTGTTCATTATAGTCTCTTATAACCCTCTGTGTTTCTGTGACATCAGTTGGAATTTTTCCTGTTTCATTTCTGATTTTATGCATTTGAGCCTTCTCTCTTTTTTCTTGGTTACTTATTCTAGCTTAAGGTTTATCAATTTTTTTCTATCTTTTCAAAACAGCAACTCTTGGTTTTGTTGATCTTTACCTTGCTTAAATTATTTTAGGCATCCGTCCAGAATGACAATTGCTGGTTAATATGGTAATTCTATGTTTCTTTCTTTGAAGGACCATCTTGCTGTTTTCCATACAAGCTTCACCATTTTACTTTCTTAATAGCAATGTACAATAGCTCCAATTTCCCCTCATTCTCCCCAACACTTATTTTCTCTTATTTTGTTAACCATGTTAATGTCTGTGCAGTGATATGTCATTGTGATATGTGATATCACACATATGATATGTGCTATCATTGTGCAGTGATATGTCATTAACCATGTTAATGTCTGTGCAGTGATATGTCATTGTGCTTTTGAGTTACATTTCCCTAATGATTAGTGATGTTGAGCATAATTTCATGTGTTTATTGACCACCTGTATGTCTTCGTTGGAGAAACCCCTGTTCCAGTCCATTGCCCAATCATTAACAGGATTGTTTGTTTTTTGTTGTTGAGTTTTAGGATTTCTTAAATATATATATTCTGGATATGAATCCTTCTTGCTTTTTTTTTTTTTTTTAATCTGTTGTTAGTGCCCTTTCATGCACAAAAGGTTTGATTTTGATGAAGTCTAATTTATCTGTTATTTTTCTTCTATTGTTGGTGCTTTTGTTATCCTATCCAAGAAAGCACTGCCAAATCCAGTGTCATAACACTGTACCTGAATGTGTTCTTCTAGGGTTTTTATATCTTTACCTCTTATGTTTACGTTGATGACCCATTTTGTAGTTTTTGTAGTTTTGACTAAACTAGTGTTTCCCTCTGTGGTAAAGTTTACACCTAAGTATTTTATTCCCTTTGATGCTACTATAAGTGAACTGTTTTCTTGATTTCATTTTGATTTGTTCATTTTTAGTGTATTAAACACAACTAAATCTTTAATAGGTAATTTAGATTAATTGAATTGTTATTATAATACTATATAGTTTTGTATTCTGCTGTTCCTTTTTAATGTCATGCCAGGGGTATTTTTCCTTTTCCTAACATACTCTGATCACATGATTTTTAATTGGTGCATGTCTTTGTGTTAGTTGCGTACATAGGGTTTTAATTAACTTTTTCTTACTTATGTTTTTTTCTCATAATCTATCGGTAGGTTTCTTTTGGAATTTATTTTTCCTTAATTTATTTTTTAAATTCAGAATATTATGGTGGTACAAACACTTTGGTTACATATATTGCCTTTGCACCACCCGAATCAGAGCTACAAGCATGCCCATCCCCCAGACTGTGTGCACCACACACATTACACGTGAATTTACCCATCCCCTCCAACCCCCTCCCACCGGTTAGATACCTGAGGAATGTTGCTTCCATATGCGCACATAAGTGTTGATCAATTAGTACCAATTTAATGGTGAGTACATGTGGTGCTTATTTTTCCATTCTTGTGATACTTCACTCCAAAGAATGGGCTCCAGCTCCATCCAGGATAATACAAGAGGTATTAATTCACCATTGTTTTTTATGGAGGTTAATACTCCATGGTATACATATACCACATTTTCTTAATCCACTCCTGTATTGGTGGGTGCTTGGGTTGTTTGCAATTGTGAATTGTGCTGCTATAAACATTCAGGTGCAGATGTCTTTTTTACAGAATGTCTCTTTTTCCTTTGGGTAAATACCCAGTAGTGGGATTGCTGGGTCAAATGGTAATTCTACTTTTAGTTCTTTGAGGTATCGCCATATTACTTTCCATAGAGGTTGTACTAATTTGCAGTCCCACCAGCAGTGTATGAGTGTCCTATTGCTCCACATCCCCGCCAACATTTGTTGTTTTGGGACTTACTGATAAAAGCCAATCTAACTAGAGTTAAGCGATATCTCATTGTGGTTTTGATTTGTACTTCCCTGATGATTAGAGATGTTCAGCAATTTTTCATATGTTTGTTGGCCATTAGTGCGTCTTCTTCTGAAAAGTTTCTGGTCATGTCCTTTGCCCACTTTTTAATGGGGTTGTTTGATTTTTTTTCTTGTTGATTTTCCTACGTTTTATGTAGATTCTAGTTAGCAGCCTTTATTGGGTGTGTAGCATGCAACTATTTTCTCCCATTCTGTAGGTTGTCTGTTCACTCTAATGATAGTTTTCTCAGCTGTGCAGAAGCCTTTTCATTTGTTCAGGTCCCCTTTATTTATTGTTGTTGTTGCTGTGATTGCTTCTGGGGTCTTCTTGGTAAGTTCTTTGCCTAGGCTAATGTCTGTAAGAGTTTTTCCAACATTTTCTTATAGAATTCTGATGGTTTCATATCTTAGGTTTAAGTCTGTTATCCATCGTCAGTTGATTTTTGTGAGAGGTGAGGGGTGCAGATCCTGTTTCAGTCTTCTACATATGGCTATCCAATTTTCCCAGCACCATTTATTGAACAGGCATTCTTTTGTGCAGGGTATGTTTTTATCTGCTTTGTCAATGATCACATGACAATATGAGGATGGTATTATATCTGCTTTCTGAGTTCTGATCCATTGGCCTATGTCTCTGTTCTTGTGCCAGTACCATGTTATTTTGGTTACTATAGCCTTGTAGTATAGCTTGAAGTCTGGTAGATTAATGCTGCCCAATTTGTTGTATTTGCTGAAGAATGCTTTGGCTATACAAGGTCTTCTCTGGTTCCATATGAAACGTAGAATTATTTCTTCTAGATCTGTGAAAAAGGATGTTGATATTGTAATAGGGATTGCATTGGATCTGTAGATCACTTTTGGTAGAATAGACATTTTGACAATATTGATTCTGCCAATCCATAAGCAGGGTAGGGTTTTCCATCTGTTTATATCCTCTGTGATTTCTTTTCTTAGCGTTTCGTAGTTCTCCCTCTATAAGTCTCTCACCTCCTTACTTAAATATATTCCTAAATATTTCATTTCCTTTCATGCTATTGTCAAAGTTATTGTGTCTTCGATTTGATTCACGGCTTGACTGTTATTGGCATATATGAAAGCTACTGATTTGTGTGCATTGAATTTGTATCCTGAGACATTGCTAAATTCATTTGTCAATTCTGGCAGTCTCTCGGTTGAATCTTTGGGGTTTTCTAGATATAATATCATATTGTCAGCAAACAGCGATGGTTTGATCTCTTCTGCACCCATTTGGGCACCCTTGATTCCCTTCTATTTTCCGATTGCTCTGGCAAGGACTCCCAGCAGTATGTTGAATAGAAGTGGAGATAGTGGACAACCTTGTCTGGTTCCAGTTCTAAGCAGGAATTCTTTCAATTATTCCCCATTCAGTATGATGTTGGCTGTGGGTTTGTCATACATGCCTTTAATAATTTTGAGGTATGACCCACCTATGCCTGTCTTGTTAAGAGCTCTTATAATAAAAGGGTGCTGAATCTTGTCAAATGCCTTTTCTGCATCTGTTGAGAGCATCACACGGTCTTTGTTCTTGCTCTTATTTATATGGTGAATTACACTCACAGATTTGAGTATGTTGAACCATCCTTGCATCTCTAGAATGAGATGATTCATTCCCACCTTGTCATGATGAGTTATTTTTTTGATGTGAATTTGAATTCAGTTTGCTAAGATTTCATCGAAAATTTCTGCATCTATATTAATAAGGGATATGGGTTTGTAGTTTTTGTTGTTGCTGTTGCATTTTTTCCTGGCTTTGTTATCAAGGTGAGATTGGCTCCATAGAATGAGTTTGGGAGGGTTCCATCCTTCTCAATGTTGTGGAATAATTTCTGCAATATAGGTACCAGTTCTTCTTTGTAGGTTTGGTAAAATTTAGGTGTGAACCTGTCTGGTCTGGGACTTTTTCTTTATTGTAAGACTTTTTATTGCTGCTTCAGTTTCAGTGCTTGATATTGGTCTGTTCTGGAATTCTATTTCTTCCTGATCGAGCCTAGGGAGGTTGTGTGTTTCTAAGAATTTGTCCATTTTCTCCATGTTTTCAAGTTTTAGGGCATAGAGACTTTTATAGTATTCAAAGATGAAGTTGTATATTTCCATGATATCAGATGTGACCTCCCCGATTGCGTTTCTAATTGAGCTCATTAAAGTCCTTTCCTTTCTGTTTCTGGTCAATCTAGCAAGAGGCCTGTGGATTTGTTAATCTTTTCAAGGAAACAACTTTTTGTTTTATTAATCTTCTCTATAGTTCTTCTCAATTTCATTTGGTTCTGCTCTGATCTTGGTTATTTCTTTTCTTCTGCTGGGTTTAGGATTGGTTTCCTCTTCCTTTTCCAGTTCCTTGAGATGAGTCATTAGTTTGTTGACTGGTGATGTTTCTGTCTTTTGGATGTGGGCACTTAAGGCCATGAGTTTTCCTCTCAGGACTGCTTTTGCTGTATCCCACAGGTTTTGATAACTTGTGTGCCCATTATCATATAGTTCAAAGAATCGTTTTGATTTCCATCAGAATCTCGTCCTTGATCCAACAATCATTCAGCAACTGATTGTTTAATTTCCATGACTTTGTGTAGAGACGAATGCTTCTGTTGGAATTGATTTCTAATTTTATTCCACTGTGGTCTGAGAAGATACATGGTATAATTTCTATTTTTTTAATTTGTTGAGATCTCTTTTTGACCTAGGATGTGATCAATTTTAGAGAATGTTCCATGAGCTGACGAGAAGACCATATATTCAGTGTTATTTGAGTGGAATGTTTTGTACATGTCTGTTAGGCCCATTTGTTCTAGAATTCTACTTAAATCCATTGTTTCTTTGCTTATTTTCTGCTTGGAGGATCTGTCCAGTTCTGTCAGTGGGGTGTTGAAGTCCCTGGCTATTATGGTGTTGCTGTTTATCATTTTATTTAGATCAAGCAGGATTTGCTTTATGTATCTGGGTGCCCTCTGTGGGGTGCGTAAATATTTAGGATGGTTAAGTCTTCTTGTTGAATTTTTCCCTCCACCACTATATAGTCTTTCTTCACTTTTGTTGCTCTAAAGTTTATGTTATTTGATATAAGCGTGGCTGCAGTGGCTTTCTTTTGGTTTCCATTTGCGTGGAAAATTGTTTTCCGTACCTTCACCTAGACTCTGAATGAGTCATTGTTGGTTAGATGTGTTTCCTGGAAACAGCAGATTCTTGGCTTTTATTTTTTTATCCATTCTTCCAGCCTTGCCTCTTTAGTGGGTAATTCAGCCCTTTCACATTTATTGAGAGAATTGATACTTGGGGTGGATATCTGTTCATCCTGTTGGGTAGACTCTTATTGTTTTGTTTTACCTCTTGAGCCATGGTGGAATCAGGGTTCTGCACTTTAGCTTTTGGGCGATTTTACACTGATGGGTGTCTGTTGTGCTGGTCAGTGTATGATGCAGGTCTGAGTACTTCCTGCAGGGCAGGTCTTGTTTTTGCAAAATCCATCAGCCATTGCTTGTCTTGGAAAGACTTTATTTCTTCCTCATAAAAGAAGCTTAGTTTTTCAGGTTAAAGAATTCTAGACTAGCCATTATTCTCTTTTAGAACACTGAGCATAGGTCCCCAGTCCCTTCTGGTTTTCAAGGTTTCAGCTGAGAAATCCACAGTTAGTCTGATAGGTTTTTCTTTGTAGGTTACCTGCTGCTTTTGACTTACTGCTCAAAGGAGTGCCCCTTTCGTGTTTACTATGGCCAGCCTAATAAACACGCAATGTGTTTATTTCACATTGAATCTCCCAGGAGTCCTGTGTACTTCTTGTACCTGGAAATCTAGATTTCTGGCTAGGCCAGGGAAATTTTCTTCAATTATTCCTTTGACAGATTTTCCAGCCCTTGTATATTTTCTTCCTTGCCCTCAGGGATGCCTATGATTCTTACGTTTGACCTCTTTACATAATCCCACATTTCTTGCATGCTTTGTTCATGCCTCTTGTTTCTGTATTCTTTCTCTTTGACTGATTTATTTAGCTCACAGGTGTTCAAGCTCTGAGATTCTTTCTTCTGTGTGATTCAGCCTATTCTCAAGGCTTTGCACTGTGTTTTGTAATGCCTTGAATGCATCTTTCGTTTCCAGAATTTCTGTTTGGTTTTTCCATAATACTTCTATTTCTTTGGAGAATTTTTTACTCATATCCTGCATTGTTTTTGTGGCTTCTTTGTGTTGGGTTTCTGTTTTCTCTTGAATTTCATTGAGCTTTCTTACAATCCATAGTCAAAATTCTTCATCTGTCATTTTAACCATTTCATTTAAGTTGGTATCTGTTGCTGAGGATCCAGTGATTTCTTTTGGGGGTGACTTTTTGCTCTGATTTTTCATGTTTCCTGAGTTCTTTCGCTGATTCCTTCCTATCTGGCCTCTCGGTCGAGAGTTGGTGGTGCTAGTGCTGGCTTGTGGCCGTGTCTCCAAGTCCCTAAAGATCATTCCCTGAAAGTGCCAGTGAGAGGAGCAGTGGTCCTGAATTGCCCTAGCTGTGTTTTAGCAAGTTTGATGAACCTCTTGGATTACCTCTGACCTGTCCTATTCACCTCTTCCCAAAGGAGTTTAGTGATTTTGGTCCCCCAGCTTATGCTCCAAGCTGGTGGATTGTACTTGTGGGTATGAATCCAGTGCTCCCTAGTAGCTTGAGATGGAAGACATTATGTTTAGCTATGGGGTAGTTCCTCCTGTCATTGATTGTACTTTGTGTGAAGGAGCCAGTTACTGAGGCAATCTACTGTGCCCACGGTAGGCTCTGGTCCCCCAGGTGGGGAATATGAATGCCCAAGCTTTGGGATGGGCCTTGTAGCTTGCAGGGGTTGCTTGGACCCTGCTCCCCCCTGAGGTGGGTGAGGAGCAAGATAGATCATAGCTGGGGTGCAAGAGCCTGGGTGTGTAAGCTTCCATGGGGCTCAGAGGTTGCTTATCTGGTCGCTAGGGGGAGCCACTGATATGGAGTTCAGGGCTTTCTCTCCAAGCTTGGAGGGATGCTCCTGGTGGCAGGGGCCTACTCATGTGACTGCTGAGGTCTCCAGCCAGGTTTTTACATCCCTTTTCACAAACCCGGGCACTTTCCACTCCAATAGGAGCACTTGTGTTTCCTCTCCACCCAAGACAGGCTCTTGAGCTTCCCCACAGTTTGTGTGTCTGGCCCGCTGGCGTGCATCTCTGTGTGTCACTGGCAGATGGGGGATCTCCAATTGTACACCCCTTTTCTGCCACTAGACCTCATGGCCAGGCGGGTGGGCCTCTCTATCTCCAGAAGTCTCCAACAGGGGAACGCACCCACTGGGGGAATAGTGGCAGCTCAAGGAACTCTTGGTTTGAGCTGAACTCCCTATTAAAGTGAGTGGGGGTGGGGGCAACGGCTCCGATTCAGCCTGCTGCACCTGAGGCATTTGGTTGCCATGGGACCAGTACTTATGCAAATTGAGTTGCAAAAGCACAGCAAATTCCAATATGGCGGCTCTCTGAGGAGCAAGGAGGGATGGGGCTCACCCACAGAACCCTGCTATGTGGTGTTCCTCCCTACCCTCCCCATGCGTATGGGCTCTCACTTCCCCACCGATCCCGGAACCAGGATCTCTCCCCCATGCCTCCCTGCCCTGCCATCTGAACCATCATTAGGTGAACGGGCCAAATGCCTGTGGGCAGGAAGATCACAAACTGAGGTTGCCCTGCAGGCTGGGGGTAGAAATGCACCCTGGGCACTGAAAGCAGGTCATTCAGCACAGAGAACTCTAGTGGCCCACATGGTTTGGGGAAGGGGCTGAGGACTTCCTGCACCACTCTCGAGTTGGGGGTGGGGGGCACCCGTCTGTCCTCCTCTCCGCACTGCAGCCACCGCCGCACGACCGCCCTCCTCTCTGAACCACGGTGGCAGCTATGCTGACTGAGGCAGGCTTGGCTGGGAATGCACTCTTGTTGTGGGGAGCCAAGTCACTCAGCGCAAGGAGCTTTGGCAGTTGGTATGGGGTGGCTGCGGCCACATGGCTATTAGTGGCTTGAGCCAAAATTACTTGCTGGCATGCCAGGAGTGGAGGAAGCACAGAGCGGGCGGCATCCGGATGCAGGGATGCTGACTCTCTGGTCTCTGGTGGCACTCCCCCGTGGCATGAGAGCCCTGTGTCCCGTTGCTGGCCTGAGGCACCCAGGTGGGGGAGGGGGAAAAAGACTTACCCTTTCCCTGGGCTCTGGAACTCCCTGGAATTAGTTTGCAGATTCCTCCCTTCTATCTTCCTCTCTCTCAGCTACTCAGTGCCCCCTGGTGGTGTTCCCCCACAACTAAATTTTTTGATTGACAAATTGTAATTGTGTGCATTTATGGGGTACAATGTGATGTCTTGATATATGCATATAATGTGGAATAATTAAATCAAGGTAATTCTTTGAAACCTATTATCTTAGTTATTTTGAAGTACATAATACATTATTATTGACTGTAGTCACCCTGCTGTGCAATAGATCTCAACATCTATTTCTCTTGTTTATCTAAAACTGCACCCCTTGGTCAACAACTCCACATTCCCTTCTTCCCCCTTCCCCAGTCTCTGGTAACCATTGTTCTATACTCTACTTCTATGAGCTGAACTTTATTAGATTCCACACGTAAGTGAGATAATGCTGTATTTGTCTTTCTGTACCTGGCTTATTTCACTTAGCATGATGTCCTCTAAATTCATCCATGTTGCCTCAAATGACAGGATTTCCCTGTCAATTTTAAGGCTGAACAATATCCCCTTGTGTATATGTACCATATATTCTTTATCCATTTATCCATTGGTAGACACTTAGGTTGTTTCCATATCCTGGATATTGTGACTAACACTGCAATAAACACGGCAGTGCAGATATCCCTTTTCTGTACTGATTTCTGTTCCTTTGGATATACTCTCAGAAGTGGGATTAGTGAGTCATGTGTTAGCTCTATTTTTAATTTCTTGAAGAACCTCCACAACACTTTCCATAATGGCTTTACTAATTTACATTTCCATCAACAATGTATGAGTTCCCTTTTCTCTAACTCCTCTTCCACACTTATCTTTAATTTTTTAAATAAAAACTATTCAAACAGGTGTGAGGTCATATCTCACTGTGGTTTTAATTTGTATTTCTATCATGACTAGTGATGCTGAGAATTTTTTCATGTACTTGAAAATTGGCCATTTGTATGTCTTCTTTTGAGAAATTTCTGTTCAGAGGCTTTGTCCATTTTTTTTTTAGCTGGGATATGTTTTCTTACTATTGAGTTGTTTGAGTTTCTGATATATTTTGGATAATTAGCCCTGATCAGATGTATGGCTTGCTAATATGTTCTCCCGTTCTGTGGGTGGTCTTTTCACTTTGAAAATTGTTTCCTTTGTTGTGCAGAAGCTTTTTAGTGTGATGCCATCCTATTTGTCTATCTATGCTTTTGTTGCCTGTGACTTTGAGGTCATATCCAAAAAAATCATTGCCCAAACTAATATTGTTGAGCTTTTCCCCAGTGTTTCTTCTAGTAGTTTTACAGCTTCCGGTCTTTTATTAACGTTTTTAATACATTTTCAGTTGATTTTTGTACATAGCATAAGATAAGGGTCTAGTTTCATTCTGATGCGTGTGGATATCCAGTATTCTCAACACCGTTTCTTGAAGAGACTGCCCTTAACCCATTGTGTGCTCTTGGCACCTTTGTCCAAAATCAGTTGACTGTAAATGTAAATGCTTGGGTTTATTTCTAAGTTTTTTATTCTATCCCATAGGTCAATGTGTCTGATTTTATGCCAGTACTATGCTGTTGTAACTACAATTGATTTATATTATGTTTTGAAATCAGGGAGTGTTATGTTTCCAGCTTTCTTCTTTTTGTTGAAGATTATTTTGGCTATTAAGGGTCTTTTGGGGTTCCATAAAAGATTGCTTTGGGTGCTATAGACATATTCACAGCATTAATCCTTCCTATTTATGAACATGAGATGTCTTTCCATTTATTTGTGTTTTCGCAATTTCTTTCATGAATGTTTTATAATTTTAGTATACATGTCATGTCTTTTACAACTCATTTTCTGTATTGATTTTGTGTCCTGCAATTTTGCTACATTTATTTGTTAGAGAGCACATTTTTTTTTGTGAGTTTGTGGAAAACATATATATTGCATTTAACGTCAGGTTGTCTGTGAAAAGAGATAATTTTATTTCTTCATTTGCATTCTGGATGTCTTTTATTTCTTTTCCTTGATTAATTGATCTGTCTAGATCTTCCAATATCATGTTGAATGGAAGAGGAAAAAACAGGCATCATTTTTTCTGATCATAGAAAAACGTTTTAGTCCTTCTCCATTGACTATCATACTAGCCATTTTTTAAAAATATATATATCATCTTTATTATGTTAAGGTATAATACGTCCCTTATATTCCTTATTGTTGAAGGTTTTGTATTATAACAAGGTGTTGAATGTTTTCAAATTATTTGTATGCATCATTTGAGATGATCATTTTTTCCTTAATTCTGTTAAAGTGGTGTATTGCATCAATAGATTTCCATGTGTTGAAACATTCTTGCACCCTAGGAATAAATCCCACTTGGTCATTGTGTAGAATCCTTTTAATATGCTGCTAGATTGGGTTTGCTAGTATTTTGCTGAGGGCTGTCACATCACTATTCATAAACGGTATTGGTCTGTAGTTTCCTTGTAGTGTCTTTGGCTTTGGCGTCAGTTTATTGCTGATCTCTTGGATGAGTTAGGACTTGTTCCTCCTCTTTGATTTTTGGAGGGAATTGGAGAATAGATGTTAACTTTTAAAAAAATACTTGCTAAAATTCACCATTTGATACAGGGCCTATTTTAAGGAGAATTTTGATTACTGATTCACTCTCTTTAATGTCTACTTGAAATTTCTATTTGCAAAATAAGTAGTACTATCTCAATATCTATTTCTGATTTTAGTAATTTCATTCTTTTCTCTTTTTTCCCCTTAGGAAGTCTAGCTTTAGGTTTGTCAATTATCGTAATAGTTTTAAAGAATCAACTTTTGGTTTCATTGATTTTTTTCGATAGTTTTCCTATTATCTGTTTTTTTATCTTTATTATTGTCTTTCTACTCCTTGCTTTGGGCTTAGTTTGTTTTTCCCCTTTAGTTCCTGAAGGTGGAACATTAGTTTTTTTTTTTTTTTAAATTTGAGAACTTTCTTCTTTTTAAATGTGTTTACATCTATAGATTTCCCATTAAGTACCATTTTTGCTGTATTCCTTAAGTTTGTGTATGTTGTGTTTTGATTTTCATTTGTCTCAAGATATTTTCTATTTTACCTTTTGATTTCTTCTTTGACCCACTAATTTTTAAAGAATATGTTGTTTCAGTTCTACACATTGTGACTTTCATAATTTCTAGTTTCATTCCATTATGATTGGAAAAAATACTTTGTATGATATCAATATTTTAAATGTATTGAACCCTGTTTTTTAGATGCATGTGTGGTCTAACCAGCAGAATGTTGCATGTGCACTTGAGACAAATGTGCATTCTGCTGTTGAATGAAAAGCTCTGTATATGTCTGTGAAGTTCAATTCAATTGTGCTGTTTTTTGAGTCCTCTATTTTCTTATTGATGTTCTGTCTTATTGTTCTATTCATTATTGAGAGTGAGGTATTGAAATCTCTAACTATTGTTACGGAGATGTTTATTTCTCCATTTAATTTTGCTAATGTTTGCTTCATATGTATAGGGGCTCTGATGCTTTGTGAAACTATGTTTATAATTGTTATGCCTTTTTCTGAATTAACTATTTTTTATCAATATATGATGTCCTTCTTTGTCTTTTATAACAGCTTTTAAGTTAAAGCCAATTGGGAGTATTACTCAGCAATAAGGAACAATAGTGAATTAACACATCTGGTATTCCCCTGGTTGGAGCTAGGACCCATTCTTCGAAGCGAAGTGTCACAGGAATGGAAAAACAAGCCCCACTGGTACTCACCATCAAATTGGTACTAACTGATCAACACCTACATCACACAGGGCAATAATATTCATCAGGGGGCGGGCAGGTGGGAGGGGGGTGGAGGGGATGGGAAAAACTCTCACTGAATGGATGCGGGGAGCACAGTTTGGGGCATGACCACGATTGTAGCTCTGACACGGGCAGTGCATGGGCAATATATATAGCCAAAGTGTTGTACCCCCGTAATATTCTGAAAAAAAAAAAAGCCAATTTTTTTTGAAGAAAGAACATTTTATTTTTTTATCCCCGTATATGAAAATCTAACAGTTTGTGTACTTTACAATTATATTTAAATGATACTTCTTATAAAGCCCATTTTGTCTGATATTGTTATGGCCACTTCAGGTTTCTTTTAGTTTCTATTTGCGTGGAACGTTTTCCATCCTTTTACTTTCAATCTGTTTGTGTCTTTAAATTTAAAAAAAATAGTGTAAAAGAAAAATTATTCACCATATGCTTGGTAAAATCAGAAACTAATATTTTATTCAATACCATTTCTATAGAGGTCAAGACTATTACAAAAGGAAAGAGAGATTAACTTCAACTCTGAATAATGTGAAGACAGCTGGAGATTTACATCCAATGAGCATATAAAGGGGGTCAGTGGATGGAAAATTAATAAGGAGAATTTGATTAGATATCAAATGTAATGGGGTTCTTGCTAAACTTGATTATCAAGATTACTGCTAAAGTCGGGCCAAGGCAGCAGCTTAGGATGAGGTCTAGACAAAAGGAGTGAACAGGCAGTGTGACTATCCTACACCCTAGCCAGTCAACTGATGGAGCTGAGGAGTAGAATCCAGTAACGCTTTAGCATCAGCTGGCAATATTTGAGTACTGGGTAACTAAGTACCCAGTACTACTAAGAACTATGTACAATCTCATTTAACACTCACTCAACCTCAGGGAACAGGCGCTATTATAACCGCAGTTTTATACACGAGGAAACTGAGGGGAGTAGAGACGTCAGAGATAGGAAGGAACTTCCTGACCACTCAGAGCACTGTTTCTCAGCCTTTTATTCATTGTTCCCCTCTACCCCACCCTGAAGGGGCCCTTTTCCCTAATCACTCATGATGACATTTTAATACCACAGAGAGACTGTATATCTATTTATGGGCTGCATGTATGTCTATGCTTTGCACATAAAAAGAGTAAGATGTGTTCACCGACCCCCTCTCAAGAATCAATTTTTGCCCCCACTGAGAATGTGTATCCTATAGCTTAATGCATCCTTACATGAGCAGTGTATTGTGACCCAGGAAAGTGGATCATTTATTAATTTCTCATTTATTCATTCAATCCCTCAATTTATCGAGTGAAAGAGACTAGACACAACAGAGGACAGTATTGTGTGACTCCATTAATATTAAGTTCAATAATAGATAAAACGAATGTATGGTGATAGAAATCAGAACAGTGGTTGCTCTGGGGGTGAGTGTGAGGTTGACTGGAAAGGGGCATGAAGAAGCAGAAACTTTCCGGTGTGAGGGAAAGTCTTTTTTTTTTTTATTGTGATATGGGTGATAGTTATGTGTGTGAATATGCTTAAGAAATCTGCATTTACTGTATATAAACTATATTCCAATAAAGCATAGTTTTTTTTTTTTTTTACTAACAACAACAACAACAAAAGGAGCGAGCAAGGAAGCAAAATAAGTTAGATCACAAAGGAGTTCCTGTCATTCCTTCCTATTTTTCAAGGAAAGAAGGAACATTCTTCTTTCCTCTAACCAAAATAATTCAATTTTTCATAGGGTCCCATTTTTTCATTAAGGACCAGATGAATCATCTGCTGAAACTGGGAAGTAAAGAATATTTGCTGCATGGTGTGAGCAATCAGGCATTTCATCAGGGGGCTTCTATTAAAAACCAAAATAAAAGCAAAACATCTTGGTTGGAGCAAACTATATACCTAATTTTTATGTCCGGAGAGCAGCCAGTTAAGATTTCTAAACATTGGGTGTAATGCACCTTTAGATGGTGGGGTGAAGGCAGCAGTGGATATCTGATGGACTTCCTAGCTTGCAGTTTTAATATGTGAAAGTTTAGTCAGATTACTGAGTGGTCCGCACAGCAACAGATCCAGGCATAGAAGTTGTCCACACATGATCTACTGTGGTGATCGTTCCTTTGAAGTTTACATCAAGTCATTCACCTTCAGCTTGCAGAGATTATTTACGTACTTAGGGAAAGGTAAACTACGAGACAATCTGTAGCTGCAATAAAAATCTAGGTAGTCATATTTCAGTTCTCAGTGGCACCAAGCCAAGAGGTTTAGAGAAAAATCAGAAACATTAGTTTGGAGAGATGTAGCCAGACATTTCAGGAAACTAAAACAATTGAGAATTTGATAAAGACTGACAAAGCATGCAAAATGCCAGATTCAATCCAATTTGCCAGTAGGTAGTTTACAAAAATGCGTAAAACAACTCAAAGACAATGAACAGGACTGGAATCTGACAACAGAAAAGGGTGTGTTTTCTATTGAAACATAACATTTTTCTCTATATCCACCCCCATTTTTAATAATGTATAATCAAAGTAAGATTATTCTCATTTTTAAAATAAGCCTAGTCTCACTAGCTTTCACCTAGTTGTCTACTTAAGTGCAGAAAAAATGAAAATTGATCACATAGGACTTTTAAGTTTTTTTCTTTGCTGGAACTTTTTATAAGGGTTCTGAAATTGGACTTTTAAAAAGCTTCTCAAGGTTAAGTTACCAAGACAAGAACTCACCAACAGATTTCACCTGCAGTACCTATACTTTTGAGTGAATTCCTCTCTTCTCAGGGTCCTCCAAATATCTTAAATTTCCTGAGCCTGCCAGGAATTGACCTTTCTTACTCTCTTGTAAGGTTGTGAACTCTGTATGCCAGGTAACAGACTGGTTTCCCAAAAGGTCTTTGTAAGCATTGTCCCCATAAAGTGCACTTTATTTTCTTAAACTTGTCTGGCTGTATCTGAAATATCAACGTGCCATTCCGGTAAAAATCTTGGTCATATAAACAGTGTTTCTACGTAAGTCCTGTTGCGAGGTGGAAATATTTTTGTTGAATTTTCATGATAATTACTTTGCCATTAAGTAAGAATACCCAATAAGAGTTTCTAAATTCTTGAGGAGTCAGCAGGAAGAAAAAGTCAAAAGTTTCATTTTTGTTTACAAGAGTATAATCTACTCAATTTTTATGAAATATAGATAATTGATGAGAAAAGAGAAAGAAATGTTTTTATATGAATAAAAACATTGTCATCAGCAATATTTCAAACAAAAGCCACAATTATCCTTCATCAGTTCATTCAGTCCCATATAATTAATTCATTCTCTGTGTGATATTAGGCTAGCAGCTCCATGAACCCATCAGCTTCTCTACTAGAGTTCTGGATATGCCAATTCCATATGGTTGTACGGTCTCTAAGATATTTAATGGTGCTATCAGAAGCTGGTTCTCCAGAACACCTGGCAAAGTCTTTTTCATGGGTCTCTGAGACAGTCCTTTTTCATGGAAAACAAATATTTTATTTAGATTTGCTTTAGATTTACAGAAAAATTGCAAAAATAGCACAGAATTCCCATGCACCCTGCACCCAATCTCCCCGTTATTAACATCTAACGAACCAATATTGACACATCATTCACTGAATCCCTACTTTATTCAGATTTCCTTAGTTTTTCCCTGATGTCCTTTTTTTGTGTTGGGACCTCACATGACATTGAGTCATTGTTCCTCTTGGCTATGACAGTTTCTCAGACTCTCTTTGTTTTTAACAACCTTGAAAGTTTATTCTTAAGTTATTCATTTATTTTTCTAAATTTTTGTTTTACTCCAAAATTAAGGGGGTACAACTGTGCCTGTCACACACATAGTGTTCATAGTACTCAATAGGTAGGTTATAACAGAGAGATAATGGTCCCATTTCATTCTTCTGTATGTCGTTATCCAATTTTCCCAGCACCATTTATTGAATAAGGCTTATTTTCCCCAGTGTGTGTTGTCTTCTTTGTCAAAGCTAGGATGGCTGTAGGTAGGTGGTTTTATATCTGGGTTCTCTATTTTTTTCCATTGGTCTATGTCTCTATTTTTGTGCCAGTATCATGCTGTTTTGGTTACTATAGCCTTGTGGTAATGTGATGTCTCCAGATTTGTTCTTTTTCCTTAAGATTGCTTTGGCTAGTCTAGCTCTTTCTTGGTTCCATATGAAGCATAAAATCATTTTGTCTAGACACATGAAGTATGAAGTATGACATTGGTATTTTGGTGGGGAATGCATTGAATTTGTGAGTCACATTGGGTAGTATGGACATTTTAAAAATGTTGATTCTTCCAATCCAGGAGCAAAAATGATGTTTTCCCATTTGTCTGTGTCCGCGGTGACTTCTTTCCTCGGTGTTTCGTGGTTCTCCTTGTAAAGTTCTTTCACTTTCCTTGGTTAAGTATATTCCTAGGTATTTTATTTTCTTTGTAGCTTTTGTGAATGGTATTGAGTCTTTGATTTGTCTCTCAGCTTGACTATTATTGGTGTGTAGAAATGTTACTGATATATGTACATTTATTTTGTATACTGACTATGCTGAATTTATGTATCAATTCCAGGAGTCTCTTGGTGCAGTCTTGGGGTTTTCTAAATACAAGACCATGTTGTCAGCCAAAAGTGATAGTTTGACCTCCTCTTTCTGATTTGGATACCGTTTATTACTTTCTCTTGCCTGATTGCTCTGGCTAGGACTTCCAGCACTATGTTGAATAGTAGTGGTGACAGTGGGCACCCTTGCCTTCTTCCAGTTCTTAAGAGGAACGTTTTCAACTTTTCCCCATTCAGCATGATGTTGACTGTGGGTTTGTCGTATATGGCTTTCATAATTATGAGGTATGCTCTTTCTCTTCCTAGTTGGTTGAAGGTTTTTATCATGAAAGTGTATTGGATTTTGTTGAATGTTTTCTTCTGCATCTATTGTGATGATCGTATAGCCTTTGTTTTTGCTTCTGTTTATGTGCTGAATCACATTTATTGATGTACATATGTTGAACCATCCTGGCATCCCTGGGATGAAGCCCACTTGGTCCTTGTGGATTATTTTTTCGATGTGCTGCTGAACTCAGTTTGCTTGTATTTTATGGAGGATTTTTGAATCTATATTCATAAGGGATATTGGTTTGTACTTTTCCTTTTTGTTGCATCCTTTTCTGGCTTTGGTATGAATGTGATACTGGCTTCACAGAGTGAGTTGTGAAGAATTCCCTCCTTCTCAATATTGTGGAATAATTTCTTTAGTATGGGTAACCAGCTCTTGTTTGTCAGTCTGGTAGAATTCTGCTGTGAGGCCATCTGGTCCCAGGGCTTTTATTTTTCTTGGGAGGATTTTTATTACTGTTTCGCTCTCACTGGTCATTATTGCTCCATACAGGAGTTCTATTTCTTCCTGAATGAGTCTTGGGAGGTTGAGTGTTTCCAGGAATTTGTCCATTTACTCTACATATTCTAGTTTATGTGCACAGAGATTTTCATAGTATTTATGGATGATGTTTTGTATTTCTGTGGCATCGGTTGTAATGTGTCCTTTTTCATTTGTGATTGAGCTTATTTGGGTCCTTTCTCTTCTGTTCTTGGCTAATCTAACAAGAGGTCTGTCAACTTTATTTATCTACTCACAGAACCAACTTTCTGTTTCATTTATTGTGTGTATTTTGTTTTTGTTTTCTATTTCATTTAGTTCTGCTCTGACCTCGTTATTTCTTTTCTTTTGCTGTCTTTGGGTTTAGATTGTGTTTTTTTTTTTTCCAGTTCTGTGAGGCATGACATTAAGTTGTTAATGTGTGATATTTCTGTCTTTGGTATAGGCATTTAGGGCTATGAAATTTCCCCTGAGGAATGCTTTTGCCATGCCCCGTAGATTTTAATAGCTTGCGTTCCCTTTGTCATTCAGTTCAAAGAATCTGTTGACTTCCATCTTAATTTCATTCTTGACCCAGTAATCATTCAGCAGCAGGATGTTTAATTTCCGTGACTTTGTGTGGGTTTGAGTGTTTCCCTCGTGATTTATTTCTAGGTTGATTCCACTGTGGTCCGAGATGATGCATGGAATGATTTCGATTTTTTTGAATTTACTGAGACCTGTTTTGTGGCCTAAGATATGATCAATCTGGGAAAATGTTCCATGTGCTGCTGAAAAGAATGCGTATTCTCTAATTTTTGCATAGAATGTTCTGTAAATGTCTGTTGGGTCCGTTTGATTTAGAGTCCTGTTTACGTCCATTGTTTCATTATTTATTTTCTGCTTTGATGATTTGTCGATTTCTGACAGTGGTGTGTTGAGGTCCCCAGCAATTACAATGGTGCCTTTCATTTTGTTGTTTAGCTTTAGTAAAATTTGCTTTATGTATCTGCCAGCTCCTGTGTTAGGTGCATATTTATTTAGTATTGTTATTTCTTCCGGTTGAATTGCTCCCTTTACCGTTATATAATGACCCTCTTTGTCTTCCTTTACCTTTGTTGGCTTAAAATCAACTTTATCTGATATGAGAATGGCCACACTTCCTCTCTTTTCATTGCCATTCACTTGGAATATTTTCTTCCATTTTTTCACTTTGAGTCTGTGTGCATACTTGTGGTTTATATGTGTGTCTGGGAGGCAGCAGATACTTAAGTTGTGTTTCTTCATTCATTGAGCTAGCCTTTGTCTTTTGGGAAGAGCATTCATACCATCAATGTTAAGCGATAGAATTGATATGTGGGATGTTGGTACATTCATTCTGTTGTGTAGTACCTCATTGCTTTGTTTTCCCTCTTGTGCTGTTGGTTTCTAAGAGTCATGAGTTTTTTTTGGGGGGGTGATTTTACACTGGTGGGTATTTTTTTGTGCCAATTCGTGTGTACTGCTGTTCTGATTATTTCCTGCAGGGTGTGTCTGGTCATGGCAAATTCCCTCAGTGTTGGCTTGTCTGGAAAAGACTTAATGTCTCCATCAATTATGAAACTTACTTTTACAGGATACAAAATTCTAGGTTGGCAGTTGTTCTGCTTAAGAAGAGTGAAGATGGGGACCTACTTTCTTCTGGCTTGTAAGGTTTACACTGAGAATTTTCAGTTAGCCTGATGGGTTTTCCTTACTTGTTGCTTTCACATTGCTGCTTGCAGAAGTTTCTCCTTCATTTTGACTTTGGCCAAGTTGATTGCTATGTGTTTTGGAGATGTTCTATTTGCTATGAATCTTCCTGGTGTTTGATGTCCATCTTGTATCTGTATGTCTGAATCTCTGGTGATATAAGGGAAGTTTTCCTCAATAATTTCCTCAAATAGGTTTTCCGTGCTTTTAGCTCTTACTTCTTCTCCCTCAGAGATACCTATAATTTCCATGTTAGTTTGTTTCACACAGTCGAATATCTCTCTCAGTGATTGCTCAGATTTTTATATGCTCTTCTCTGTCTCTTTGCATGACTGGGTTACCTCGAGAACCTAGTCTTCAAGCTCTGAGATTCTTTCTTGTCCTTGGTTTAATCTGTTGTTGAAGCTTTCTGCTGTGTTTTGAAATTCCCTAAAAGACTCTTTTATGTCTTTCAGTTCTCTTATATCCCTTCTTATGTTGTCTAGTTCTTTAGCAACTTTTTCAGTGATTTACTGAAATATGTGTTTGGCTTCCTTTTGTTGGTTTTCAACTTTGTCTTCAATTCCATTCATCTTATTTGACATCCATATCCTGAATTCCATTTCTGTCACTTTGGCAATTTCCTTGTGGGTGGAGTCCACTACTGCACTTCCATTGTGTTCCCTCGGTGGTATTGAACTCTTTTGTTTTTTTCATGTTGCCAGGGTTCTTTTGCTGGTTTCTTCTCATGTGGCTCCTCTTCTCTCAGCTCTGGGTTAATAGGACTTCAGGGCACCTGTTCTCCTTTGTTGGAAACTCTGCTGCTCAGTTAGGGGAAAGGGAGGACCCTAGATGGAGCTTTTGTGTCCTACTATGTATTGTTGACCTGTCAGGGGAATGACTGGTACACTGAGAGCCTATTTCACAGCAATTCTGTTTTAACTCATTCCCCTGTGATTTCCACCGTTTGAGGCATTGCTTGATGATATTCATGAGGGGTGGAGGGACTTTCCCCTGCTTGTTGTTGAAACTTCCCATTAAGGCCTGGTTGTGATCCTCTTTCAGGGCCTTTTTTGGTGGGATATTGCTCTGACTGGGGTCACCCACTGGAAGTGACAGTGGCAGCTGAGTGAGCCTGTTTAGTCGTGGTTGGGAATGTCTGAGCAGTGGGCATTTGTCCAAAACAAGTGCAGGAGTAATGGCTGCTCAGGGCTGGAGGGTCCTGAGTGAAGTGTTGGAACTTGGGGAGGTTACACCAGCCCAGCAGCAGTGGTGGGGCCTCAGTGTTGGGGTCTTGGGGCCATGCTCAAATCTGGACTCTCAGGGGTGGTATTGCAGGCCTGGCAGGGGCCCTGGAGCTACAGGGTCAGAGCCTCAGGGTTGGGTGTAGCGAGGGTTTCAGAGCTGGCCCTGGGGATTACATGGGCAGAGATGCACATATAGAGGGCTGTTCTGCCGTCATGGAGACTGCTGATGCCCAGTCACATAGGCAAGGGTTTGTCTCAGCAGCCCAGGGAACGTGTAGGCAGGCCAGAGCTGCTGGTCAGCCAAGGGTCTACCTCCACACATAGGACCTACTGAGGCTGTTTTCCAAATCTTCCCAAGTGGTGCCTTTGGTGTCTGAGGTTCCTCCTCTCCTCAGATCCCATGCAGTGCTGCAGGCACACTCAGCCTCCAGTCACAGGGCACAACAAGAGGGAGCTTCTGTTTTGTCTGCTCCCTCTCTGGCCCAGCAGGGGTGATGCAAAGGCTACTGCTGAAAGATTGAATCCTGAGCAAACCTGGTTCCGTGCACTAGAGCGATTGGGATGGTGTCAGTTGCAGTGACCCGGGATTGGCAGCCACCAGATCTCTGCTGCACCTGCTCTCCAGTGCAATGTCTCTGACAGACTCTGAACAGCTCCCTGATCAGCCCAGAGGTCTGCAGTGGAGCAAGGTGTCCCTTCACAGCTCGAGCTGCCTGCAACTTTAATTCCTCTCCTAAAAAGCAGTGCCCCCGTGGGTTGTTTCTATTCTGCTGTCATTCCCTCTTCCCAGCAGTGTGAATTGTACTGGGACCCACAGCTTTATCTCTGAGTTGGTGGGTGGTGCTTGTGAGCAAGTGTTGTCCATGCCCTGTTTGATTGAGTCAGTAGAGGCTGTAACGAGCTATACAGTTGTTCTCCATGTCAGTGATTGATGCTTGCAGTAAAAAGCCAACTGCAGAGATGCTCCTTTTTGCCTGTAGTAGGCTCTAACCCCTTAGGAGAAGCACTTGAATGCCCAAGGCAGTGGGAGGGGCCCTCTATCTCCCAGGGTATTGCCTACTCTCCACCACAGCAGAGTTGGGTGGAGGAGTGAGGCTTGGCCGGGTTAGGTTGGGTGAGCCTGGAAGGCTCTGCAAACTCTCAGCAGGGCTCAAAGGCCACTTCCCAGACCCCTGGCAAAAGCCGCTGGAAGAGGGGCCAAAGCCGCCGCTCCAAACTGGAAAGAGTGCTTGTGGGGGAGGGGCGATCTATAATTTGCAGACTGGCTGTCCGGATTAAGCTCCGCCCCTCTCTCACTACTCCTGCCCCAAGAGTCTCCCTCCAGTGTCTGTTTGTAACTGGGTGCCCAAACGTGCCACACTGGGCAGCAATGGTGCTGCTGGCTGGGAACTTCACTGTCTGGGGACCCGCCCCAGTCTGACAGCATGACTTTCCCACGGAGGGATGGGCACTCCACCAGATTGCCCTGGTTCAGATCCACACTGTACTCTCCCATCACTTCTGCCCACATGGGCTTCCTCGCCTCCAGAATCAATTCTCAAAGCTCTCCCTTGTGGCCCATAGCAACCTGCTGGCGTCCTGGGGACACGTGATCCAGCCTGCATGTCTGACCTGCTGGCGTGTATCTCTGGGGAGTGCCGGCAGGCAGGGAACTCCCAGACCAGACAACCCTGGGTCCACTGCAGGTCCTCAAGGGGAAAAGCGTGGGTCCCACGCTCTGTGGAAACCTCAGACTGGAAGATGCTCCACCTGGTGACAAGTGGCCACTTCCAAAAGTCTCGATCTGGCCTCCTGGCTGCAGTGGGTGAGGGAGAGGTGGGGAGGAAAAGAGTCTGAATGGAAGATAGCTAGGACCCTGGCTCCTCTCATCCATCTCCCTGGAAAGAAGGCTGCACAGAATGTCCAAGTTCTGGGATCATGCTAGGTCTCCACACAATTCAGTGGTTGCAATAGCACTTGGGCTCTTAAGGGTGGAAAAGCTTCCAAACAACTCAGTAGCCCGCTGATTACCAAAGGTGTGTGGGAAGGCGATGTGGAATCCCTCCTTACCCCTTCACTGGGCTCTGATTCTCTCTGGGTTTGATCCTGGCTGATATCTTTTCTTCTTTTTCTCTTTCCTGTTCTGCTTCACAATTTCCCTGTGTGAAGTCCCCAGCAGGCTCCAACATGTCTTCGTATGAACTACACCCAAGCTGTGCCCATTCCCCCCTCTCCTGTATAAGAAACCCTTCCTTCCCTCCGGGTTGCTCTGGCAAGTGATGTCTCCAGTCAGTCATCTTGCCCTTCCTTCAGACAGTCTTTTTTGTTGAAGACAAACAATCTGGTCTGTAGCTGATTAAATGAGTTCTCAGGAGAGCAGCAGAGTAAAATCAAAAAGTCTGTTGATAGCAAAAGTCTAAAAACGGGTGTGGTTAAATATCTTAAAAGGGTTGATTATAAAAATAATTAAATTGACTAAGAAATTTGGTTGTTTCTGTGTCATAAAACATGTTAAAAATAGATGTTATTATGACAGACATTTTTCTGGGATATAACATGGACATAAAAGGCATGGGAACTTTACTGTATATTTTTTTTACTGTATTGGAAGTATTTATATTAATATAATTTTACCCAGAAATATAATCTATGGAAGATTAAATATCTCTTCTTATTTGGCTACGCTTTTCACGCAATTAAACATATCAAGTAAACCTAATTATTTTAACGTCTTCCTCTTTACAAGGAGAAAAATCAAACACTTTATGATTTTTGGGGGACTGTCTGGGAAATCGCAGGCAGTTTGAGATTGAGAAAATTTCATTTAAGATTTGATTTGGAGAAGGAAAAACATCAAAAATTGCCAAAAATGTCAAAAAGTTTGAACACGTTGCTTAAACAGATCATGGGGCATTGTGGAACAAGATCTAACTACTTTATTAACTAAAGTGACAATAAAATAATTCAAAATTAAATATAAGAGGAAATATAATTGTAAAACTAACAAACAACAACACAGAAATAAAAACTTTAGCTCTATTAAAAGTGAGAATACTTGGTTCTCTTAAATAAGGAAGGACATGATTAAGTTTACATAAAGCACAGGAAATTATCCTGCAAAGACACAGAATCTTTGTTTCTAGTCAGATTACACAAAAGATAAAAAAAAAATTGTGATCTCTTCTTAAGAGCAGACTAATAGGTTGAAGATGGAGCAAGATGGCCAACTAGTACCCTCCAGCAATTGGTAACCCCACAGGAACATCAAACTTAACAACTATTCATGCAAGAAACCTTCATAAGAACTAGAAAAATCAGACGAGCAACCACAGTACCTGATGATAGCATAAATAACAAAGAAAGATGCACTGAAGAGGATAGGAAAGACAGTCTCATATTGATTACACAACCTTTCACACAACCCCAGCCAGTTCACCTAGAAGAGAGAAAATTTTTTCTTGAGGGAGTTAATTTGAGATGAGTGTGGGACATTACATTGGAACTCAGTGCTGCCCTGTCACAGTAGAACACAACACTCCCACAGAGGGAGCATTTAGACTAGCCCTGGGCAGAGAGGAATCTGCTGCTTGAGCAGGAGCAATAAGTCGAGTCCTGACCTGCTTCATCACTGACTGACTAAAATGGCCTGGGGCCCTGAATACATTTTAGTGGCAGCCAAGCCATAGCAACTGCTGTCCTTGGGCGGGCCCCAGTGCTGCACTGGTCTCAGAATCTGTGTGGTTGGGGTGCAGACCAGTACTACACTAGCTGCAGAAGACATGAGAGTGTCTGTTTCACCTCTCTCCTAATTCCAGGCAGGGCAGCATGGAGAAAGATTCTTTCCACTTGAGAGAAGGAAGAGTACAAGGGACTTTGTCTTGCAATAGGGTACCAGCCCAACCACAGTAAAATTATAAAGCCCCTGATTCCAGGTCATTGGTCCAGGATGGTGCTTCTAGACCCACCCCAGATTAGAAAGCAATCTGCCACCTTAGTGGTGAGGACGTGAGTCATGGAAAGCTTCACCACTTACTGACTCAAATGGCCTCAGGTATTGAATAAACATCAACAGCAATCAGGCTGTAGCAGCCAAATACCTTGGGTGGTCCCCAGTATTGTGCTGGTCTGAAAGGCCATGGGCATTGGGTATGACCTAGCATGGTGCCTGTTGTAGCAGCCATGAGACCCACCATGTTACCCTTCCCCAAACTCCAGGTAGGCCAGGATGTAGAGAGACTCACTCTGCATGGGGGAAAGAGAGAAAAGAAAGTGAGAGCAAAACATTCTTCAAAGTGAAAGAAATGAACACTAATGTGCATGAAAAAACATCATCTCGAGGTATAAAACTCACTGGTAAAAGTAAACACAGAGATAAATTCAGAATACCCTAATACAGTGTAAACACTCATATATTTAGCATAAAGACTAAAAGACAAATCTGTCAAAATACTAACAACTGACACGATCTGTTAAGAGATAAGCAATATAAAAATATATAAATCTGGACAACAAAAAGTCAAAAAGGGGGGGATGGACAAAATGCAGTTTTTAGGTTTTCATGTTTGTTTATTTTTTGTGATCAAAATAGGTGACATTGGTTAAAATAATTTGCTTTAACATACATATTTTATATATAGAAATAGATAAATATGGATGTATGTGTATATAGCTCATCATGCCTGCTATAATTTCTTTGTAAATGTCATGGAAATCAAAAAGAAAAAAAATTATAAAACAGCAACAAATTAAAACATACACCGGATAAAATCACTTATCCTTAACAGGAGCAAGTAAAACAGTAAGGGGGGAAAAAAAAAAAAAAAAAGATTTACAGAACAGCCAGAAAACAAATTTTAAAATGACAGTAGTTACTCTTTACCTATTAATAATAACATTAAATTTAAGTGGATAAAGTTCTCTAAATAAAAGACATAAACTGGCTAAATGAATTTAAAATAAAAGACCCAACTATATTTTGCCAAAGAAAACTCACTTTACCTGTAAAGACACACATGGACGGGATGTAAAGAAATAGAAACAGATATTTCAGGCAAATGGAAACCAAAGAAAAGCAAGAACAACTATACTTACACCAAATGAAATAGATTTCAAGGAAAAAAAATTAAGAAGAGACAAAAAAAGTCATTGTATAATAATAAAGTGGTCAAGTAAGCAATAAAATATAACAATGGCAAATATATATGCAGCTAACATAGGAGCACAGAAATATACAAAGCATATGTTTATGGATCTACAGTTAGAGATAGAGTGCAATACAATAACAGTAAAGATAACGTTCTCCAGTTCCTTGCATATTGTTGCAAAAGGCATTAATTCATCCTTTCTTATGGCTGAGTAGTACTCCATGGTATACATATACCAAATATTGTTAGTCCACTCAGGAATTGATGGGCACTTGGGTTGACTCCACATCTTTGCAATTGTGAAATGTGCTGCAATAATCATTCAAGTGCAGGTGGGGTTTTTTTTATTGATAAAATGACTTCTTTTTATTTTGGGTAGTTATACAGTAGTGGGATTGCTGGATTGAATGACAGGTCTACTTTTAGTTCTTTGAGAAATCTCCATAATGTTCTCCACAGGGGTTGGATTAATCTGCAGTCCCACTGACAGTGTATAAGTGTTCCTTTCTTTCTGCATCCACGCCAGCATCTATTAATTTTGGACTTTTTAATGAAAGCCATTCTCACAGGAGTAAGGTGATATCTCATTGTGGTTTTAATTTGCATTTCCCTGATTATTAGTGATGTTGAGCATTTTGTCATATGCTCGTTGGCCGATTGTCTATGAGACCATTATCCTAAGCAAAATATCTCAAGAATGGAAAAACAAACACCATTTGTACTCTCTAGTAAATTGGAACTGACCAATGGGCACGACTGGTGTACAGAGGGAAGTGGAAGTCGTTGGAGATCTAGTAGGGTAGAGGGGGAGGAGGGAAGGGGCAAGAACCCACCTAACAGGTACCATGAACACTGTTCAGGGGATGGGCACATTTATAGCCCAGACAAGCCGTGTATCAAAAACATTTGTACCCCCATAACATCTTGAAATAAAATAAAATAATAATAAATAATTAATTAGAAAAAGAAAATATTGCATAGAATGCAGTCCTTTTTAACAACAAGACCTGATTTTCTGCAATGGACAAACCATTCAAACAGGAAATTAGCAAAGAAACATCAGATATAACTACACTCTAGAACAAATGGATCTAACTGACATTTACCAAACATTTCCTTCAACTCTTAACAAAATGCATATTCTTCTCATCAGTACATAGAACATTCTCTTGAATAGGCCATATGTTAGGCCATAAAACAAGTCTTGACAAATTCTTTTCAAAAATCAAAATCATATTGAGTATCTTTTCTGATGACAACGGGATAAAACTAGAAATCAATAGCAAGAGAAGCCTTGAGGAAACTACACAAATGCATGAGAATTGGAGAACATTCCTGGATGAACAACAGATCAATGAAAAAATTAGGAAGAAAATACAATTTTTTTTTTCTTTAAACAAACGAAATGGAAACACAACATACCAAAATCAATGGGATACAGAAAAAGCAGTACTAAGGGGGAAGTTCATAGCATTAAAGGCCTACATTAAAAAAAAATTCAAATAAGCACCCTAATTTTACACTTCAGGGAGCTAGATCAGAAGAATACATTAGTACGTAAGTGGTATGTACAGAAGGAAGTAAAAAATAAAACTTAGAGCATAAATTAATCAAACATAGAACAACAACAATGGAAACTCTACTGCAAGCATAACAACAGAAAAAAAATTAACAAAACGAAGGGTTGGATTTTTAAAAGATAAACAAAATGAAGAAACTCCTAGCTAGATTTAACAAAGAAAGAAAAAACTCAAATAAATTAAATCAATGATTATTGAAAAGACATTAAAATTGGTACCACAGAAATAAAATCAATCATAAGAGGCTACCATGAGAAATTATACATGAACATATTGGATAACCTAGAAGAAATGGGTAAATTCCTAGAAACATACAAACTACCACAACTAGATAAGGAAGAAATAGAAAGTCTGAAGAGGCAAAAAAAAAAAAAAAAAAAAAAGGAGAAAAAGTCAATACTCAAAAATCACTCACTGAAGAAAAGCCCAGGACCTGATGGCTTCATGAATGAATTCTACTAAACATTTAATAAACAATTAGTATAGGTTCTTCTTAAACTATTCCAAAACTACAGGAAAACAATTCTAAATTCATTTTATACAAACAGCATCTCCTAATACCACTACCAGGCAAAAACATCAAAGGAAAACTACAGGTCATTATCCCTGAAAAACACAGATGCAAAAGTCTTGAATAAGATACTAACAGACTGAATTCAAAATAAATTAAAAGAATTATATACTATGACAGTGTTGGATTTATCCCTGGGATCCAAAGATGGTGCAACAAATACAAATCAATAAACATAGTATGATGATATGGCACATTAGCAGAATAAAACACAAATGTGACATGATCATTCAACAGACAAAGAAAAGGCATTTGACAAAGTTTAACACCCACTGATTATTAAAACTCTCAACAAAGCAGGTATTAGAAAGATTCAATGCAATCCCCATCAAATTACCAACATCATACCTCACAGATCTAGGGAAAACTGATTCTATGCTTCGTTTGGAAGCAGAAAAGAGTGCAGATAGCCAAAGCAATCTTAAGCAAAAAGAACAAATCTGGAGGCATCACATTACTAGACTTCATACTATAATACAAGGCTATAGTAACTGAGACAGCATGGAACTGGTACAATAATAGAGACGTAGACCAATGGGACAGAACAGAGAACCCAGATGTAAAACCATCTACCCACAACCTACAACCAACTGATCTTTGACAAAGCAGACAACAATGTACACTGGGGAAAAGAAGCCCTATTCAATAAATGGTGCCGGGAAAATTGGATAGCCACACGCAGAAGAATGAAACAGGACCCCTACTTCTCACCACTCACAAAAATTAATTTAAGATGGGTAAAAGACTTAAATTTAGGGCATGAAATCATAAGAGTTCTAGAGGAAAGAGTAGGAAAAAACTCTTCTAGGTATCGGCCTAGGCAACGAATTTATGACTAAGACACCAGTGGCAATCATGGAAACAAGAAAAATTAAAAAATGGGATTTGCTCAAACTAAAAAAGCTTCTGCACAGCTAAGGAAACAATCAACAGAGCAAACAGACAAGCCACAGAATGGGAGAAAATATTCACAGGCTACAAATCCAATAAGGGGCTAATATCCAGAATTTACAAAGAACTCAAGAAAATCAGCAACAAAACAACAAACAACCCTATTAAAAATTGGGCATAGACAAGTGCAGAAGCTTCACAAAAGAAGAAAGACAAATGGCCAATAAACATATGAAAAAATGCTCAATGTCGTTTATCATCAGGGAAATGCATATTAAAACCACAATGAGATATCACCTTACTCAAGTTAGAATGGCTTTTATTAAAAAGTCCAAAAACAATAGATGCTGACATGGATGCAGAGAGAAATGAATGCTTATACACTGTTGGCGGGACTGCAAATTAGTAAAACCTTTACGGAAAACAGTATGGAGATTCCTCAAAGAACTAAAAGTAGACCAACCATTAGATCTAGCAATCCCGCTATTGGGTATCTACCCAAAGGAAAAGAAGACTTTTCATTACACCTGCACTTGAACGTTTATTGCAGCACAATTCACAATTGCAAAGATGTGGAATCAACCCAGGTACCCATCGCTTCATGAGTGGATTAATAAAATGTGGTACATGTATACCATGAAGTACTACTCAGCCATAAAAAAAAGATGAATTAATACATTTTGCAACAATCTGGATGGAACTGGACACCATTCTCCTAAGTGAAGTATCTCAGGAATGGAAAATAAAATCACCACATGTACTCACTATTAAATTGGAACTAACCGATCAGCACACATGTGCACAGTGGGAAGCAAAACTCAGTGGAAATCAACCAGGGGTGAGGGGGGATGAGGGGAGGTGCAAAAACCTACCGAATGGTTACAGTGATCATTATTTGGGTGATGGGCGCACCTATAGGTGGGACTCAAGCATTACAAAAGTGATCCACATAACCTAAAACATTTGTACCCCCTTAACATATTGAAATTAAAAAACATAGCCAAAAAAAAAAAAAAAGGAAAGATCTTACCTCAAATCAGTAAAGGCCATGCATAGAAAAATGCACTGGTATCATAATAATCAATGGAGAAAAATGCAATATTTTTCTCTAAAATCTGGGTCAGGGAGGAACACAAACTCTCACGACTTCTCTTCAAGATAGTACAGCAATCTGACCCAGAGTTATTAGGCAAAAAACAAAACAAAACAAACAAACAAGCAACAACAACAACAACAAAATATATATAGATAGATATCTATATCTATCTATATATATATATCTAAACCAGAAGGGAAGAAAAAATAAAGTTGTTTACAGATGACTTGATCACATACAAAGAAAACTCTGAAGGCTCAACAACAACAAAATAGTTAGAACTAATGAACAAATTCTGTAAAGTTGTAGGATACAAAATCAGCATACAAAGTTCAATTGTATTTTATACACAACAAACAACAAACTAGCTAAAGGATATTAAGAAAACAATCACCTGAACAATAGAAACAAAAAGAACAAAATATTTTGGAATGAATTTAATCAAATCGGTGAGAGACTTCTACATATTAAATTATAAAACAATGTTGAAAGAAATTAAAGAAGACACAGATCAATGGAAAAACAACCTGTGTTCATGGATTGGAAGAATTAATACCATTAAAATGTGCACACTATCCAAAGTTGTTCAATGCAAAGATTCAATGCAATACTTTTCAAAATTCTAATTGCACACATCACAGAAATAGAAAAAATATAATGTTAATTTCCATATGGAATCACAAAAATACCCATAAGAGAGCACAAAATAGCCTGAATAGCCCAAGCAATCTTGATCAAGAAGAACAAAGCCGGAAGCAGCACACTTCCTGATTTAAAACTGTGTCACATCACTATAGTAGTCAGTATGGTACTGGCATTAAAACAGACATACTGATCAATGGAACAGAATAGAGAGCCTAGAACTAAGTCCACCATTTATGGACAACTGATCTTTGAAAAGGGTGCCATTAACAGAAAATGGAAAAAGTGTAAGTCTCTTCAGTAAACAGAACTAGGAAAATCAAATGTTCACGTGCAAAAGAAAAAAAAAATGGACCCTTATTTTATACCACATGCAAAAATCAACTCAAACAGGATTTTGAAAACATAACATCTGAAACTTTGAAAGTACTAAAACAAAACAAGGGGGGGAAATGTTTTAAAATTGGCCTTGGCAATGATTTTCTGGATATGACCCCAAAAGCTCAGGCAACAAAAGCAAAAATAGACAAACTGGATTACATCAAACTAAAATCTTTTGCAGAGCAAAGAAAGCAATCAACAGAGTAAAGAGACAACTTACATAACAGGAGAAAATATTTGCAAATCATACATCTGATAAAGTGTTCATGTCCAAAATATATAAGTAACTCGAACAAATCAATAGCGAGAAAACAAATAATCCCATTAAAAATGGGTGAAAGACTTGAATACAAAATTCTCAAAAGAAGATACACTAATGGACAACAGATATATTAAGGGTGCTCAACATCACAACTCATCAAGGAAACTCAAATCCAAACCACGGTGAAATATCATCTCACCCCAGTTATGATAGCTATTATAAGGAAGAAAAAAGCATAACAAATGGTGAGAATGTGGAGATACGGAAATCCTGTACACTGTTGGTGGTTAGGTCAATTGGAACAGCCATGGATAGTAGTATGGGGTTTCCACAAAAAAAAAAAACAAAAAGAAAAAGAAAAAAGAAAGAAAGAAAGACCGTATGATATAATAATCCCACTTCTGGGTATATATCTAAAAAAAAATTAAATCAGTATCTCAGGACAGGCTTCAAGATGGCTGACTAGAGGCTTCCTGTACCTGCCTCCTCCACCAAGAAAAACCCAAATAGCAAGTAGATAATCACACTTCAAAAAAAGATCATCTAAGAGAGAGTACCAGAATTCAACAGAGAAGGAACAGAAAACACCTAAAGCAAGGAAGGAGAAGGAAGTGAGGCAGCTTGGTTAGCTGGGATTGGCCAGGATTCTAAAGAGACTCCCCAATGCAGGGGAAGGGTACGTGAGAGACCCCCAGTGGTCCACATTCTCTCTGCAAACTCCTGCAATCCTAGTCATGGCAGAGCTCCTTGACCCTTGCAGGCCCTGAGACTAACATAGGAAGCTGCCTGGAGACCACACAACAGCATTGCTCCAGAGAGGAAGCACATTCTGGGTCCCACAGGCCTTCTGAGTTCTAAGCAGCTCCAGCACTGCAGCAATTTAAGAGCCCAACCCCACCAGACTGTAACCTGCCCTGGGGCGCAAGAACTACTGACTCTCCACATCCCGAAAGCCCCATTGGCATCCCATCCTGCAGCTATGGCTCCCTAAGTGTTAGGGCCATGGTGAAGCCAATGCTGCCCCTATCAGAACATTCTGCCGTAAGCCTGGGGGATCACTCTGCCCTTGCTTATCACATTCAGCACCTGCACATATCACTGGGGAATCTCAGGCCAACTCTGCCCAACTTGTCTCCACCTCCCCCTCAGTGCCAGAGCATACAGTTCAGGGACCTGGGGATCACCCAGCTAAGTCCATAAATGTTAGCACCTGAGCACTCCTCCTGGAAGCCTGAGGTCAGGCTCACCCAACATGCCACTACCACCAGAGCTGGCACCCACCTACACACACGACCTGTAGACTTTGGGACTGGCCCCCACCAACACTAGCATGGGCCACTTGAAACCCAGACCATTTTTCATCCTTGCTACTGCCATAACCCACACCATGCCCTCTGTTCAAGGGCCTAAGGACCTGCCCACCTTCCTGACCCACTGCTTCTGCTACCAGCACCCAGGCAAGACACCTGAAGGCCCAAGAACTGGGCCGCTGGAACCTGCTTGCAACAATACCTGTGTACACGTGCCCTGAGGCCAAAAAACAGGCACACTGAGCTTGCTGCTGCCACACTGAGGCTCAAGCACAGGCCATCTGACTCCCTCATTCCCAGAAAAATGTCAGCAGAAGCTCAACTAATGACCACACCCTAAGACACTGAAGAAATAACAGCCACCACTGATGGTGTTTACAGCCAAAGAAATCTTATGGAGACTACACTATTGCATGCACCAAGAATCAAAGCTAAAGTCTCCTACCCAACCGATACCATACATACATCTTCAGGAAAAAATTATCCCCTATGAAAGCAAACTCAAGAAACTGGAAGAAGTGACTGTTACATTAATTGCACAGATATCAATTTGAATACACACCAAAAATATGAAAAAGCAAGGAAAATGACACCTCCAAAAGAACACAATCATTCTACAGCAGTAGATTCAAATGGAAAAGAAATTCAGTAAATCCCAGAAAGGTAATTCAAAATAAGGATATTAAAGGAGCTCAGGGAGAAACAAGAGAATTCAGAAAAACAATACAAACCGATTTGAAAAACAATTCAGGTTACGAATGAGAAATTTATCATCAAAGAAATAGATATAATAAAAAGAACCAAACAGAAATTCTGGAACCAAAGAATTCATTGACTGAAATACAAAATACATTTGAAAGTTTCAACAATATACTAGATTAGGTAGAAGAAAGAATTTCAGAACTTGAAGATTCGCTTTTGAAATAACCCAGTCAGATAAAAATAAAGGTAAAAAAGAATGAATGTGACATGTGGCACACCACAAACTGACCAAATATTTGAATTCTTTGTGTCCCAGAAGGTGAAGCAAAATGAAAGGGATGGAAATCCTATTTAACAAAATAATAGCTGAAGACTTCCCAAGTTTACAAGAGATTTAGACATCCAGATACAGGAAGCTCAGAGATCCACAAGGAGATAGTACTCAAAAAGGCCCTCTACACAGCACATTGTAGTCAAACTGTCAAAAGTAAGAGACAGAGAGAATTTTTAAAACAGCAAGAGAAAAGTGTCACCAGAGTAACAGCAGATTCCTCAGCAGGTAATTTATTGGCAGGGAGAAATGGGATGGTATATTCAAATTGCTTAAACAAAACAACTGCAAGCCAGTGATACTATACCTGGCAAAGTTATCCTTAGTAAATGAAAACTAAACAAAGTTTTTCCCAGACAAGTGAAACCTGAGGGAATTCATTGCCACTGGACCATAACTACAAAAAATGCTTAAGGGAGTGCTTATGGATGCTTATTGACAAATAGTATTCCATTGTGTATATATGCCACATTTTCTTTGTGCATTCATCCACTGATGGACACTTGGGTTGATCCTATATCTTGGCTATGTGAACAGTGCTGCAATAAACATGGGAGTGCAGATAACTCTTCAACATACTGATTTTCTTTCCTTTGGACATATACCTAGTAGTGGGATTGCTGGATCATGTGATAGTTCTACTTCTAGTACTTTGAAGAACCTCCATACTATTCTCCAGAATGGCCGTACCAGTTTCCCACCAACAGTGCATTAGAATTCTCTTTTCTCCTCATCCTCAACAGCATTTGTCTTTTTGATATAGTAGCCATTCTAACTGAGGTGAGATAATATTTCATTGTGATTTTGATTTGCATTTTCCTGATGATTAGTGACTTTGAGCATTTTTTCTCATATATTTGTTGGTCATTTGTATGTCTTCTTTTGAGAAATGTCTACTCAGGTCTTTTGCATATTTTTACATCAGATTATTTGGTGTTTATTTGTGTTTTTTTTTTTGTTTGTTCGTTGGCTTGTTTTTGTTTTTGCTGTTGAGTTGTTTGAGTTTCTTACATACTCTAGATATTAATTCCTTGTCAGGTGAATAGTTTGTAAATATTTTCTACCATTCAGTAGATTGTCTTTTCACTGCGTGGATTGTTTCCTCTGCTGTGCAGAACCTTCTCAGTTTGATGTAATCTAATTTGTCTATTTTTTTCTTTTGTTGTCTGTGTTTTTGAGGTCTTATAAAATATTTTTCCCAAAGCATTTCCCCCATGTTTTCTTCTAGGAATTTTAGAGTTTTATTTCTTACATTAAATCTTTAACCCACTTTGAGTTGATTTTTTATGAGGTGAGAGATGGGGGACTAGTTTCATTCTTTTGCATTTGTATATCCAGTTTTCCAAGAACCATTTATTTAAGAGATTATCTTTTCCTCCAATAAATGTTCTTAACACCCTTGTAAAAAAACCAGCTGACTGCATATATGTGGATTTAGTTGTGGATTTTCTATTCTTTTCCATTGGTCTATGTATCTTCTTTTATGCCAATACCATGCCGTTTTGGTTACTATAGCTTTGTCGTATATTTTGAAGTCAGATAGTGTGATGCCTCTGTCTTTCTTCTTTTTGCTCAGGATTTCTTTGGCTATTCAGGGTCTTTTGTAGTTCCATAGGAAATTTAGGATTTTTTTTTAATTTCTGCAAAAAAATGTCATTTGTATTTTGATAGGGATTGCATTTAGTGTGTAGATTGCTCTGGGTAGGATGGTCATTTTTAACAATACTAATAATTAAAACAATAAAATAAAAATAAATATTATGTCGGTACTCTAAAAATCAGTTGTCCCTTCCCCGGGATTTTGTTATTGCTCTTGCTGGTCATATAGATTTATTTGTTTTTGCAATTTTGGGGGCTGATTATGTAATTTCCCTATTTGTTTCTACGTGTAGACACCAAAATATCTGTTTGGTTAGTTGGCAGTCAGCTAATAATTAAACAAAAGTTTCCTGAAATGCCTAGAATTAGTAAGCCTGCCAGACAGCCAAAGGGCATACCTTCAACTCTCAACCAGGCAACTGACACTTCTGCCTTAACCTTCACTTCCTCCTTCCACAGAGCTTGGAGGTCAGCCTAAGTAGATAGCTCCAGGTCTTCTCTGATGTTGTTTTCAGCATGGACAAAGCCCTATGCATGCAGTGGACATCCCATGTTCCCAAAAATATGTAGGAGCTTATCAAAGTCCCTATGGATACCTTAATTATCAGACTTTCCTTTTATCATTTTTGTTAGCCTATGTTTTCCCCTATGTTTATTCACTACCACAGGCAGCTGCTACTATAAACAATTACAAACAGTTACCTCTAATGGCTTCTGACAATCAGCCTGGGGAAAAGTTTTCACACTAGGGTCCTCAGAATATAGTCAAGTAAAGACTACCTTGTGAGTGGGGTATGCCAGGGAACAACCAGACAGGTCAAGTAATAGCAATTCTCTGGGAACAGGACTTTGAAGGAGATCCAACCCTTTTCTGCCTCCTCTGGCAGCTACTAGGCTGCTGATTTTCACTGTGGTTGCAGGCTGTTGGTTTTCAAGGCTACCATGAAGCTGGGGAAGGAGTAAAACAGGGCAAGCTAACACACCAGAAAGCTTGCTATTCTTATAATATGCAGCCTTTTTTCTTGAAGAAATGCTCCCCTGGTTTCTTTAAGCCTTTGGCCATTTTTCCAGAGTTCTGAAAATGTTCAGACTGGTAATGTATGTCAGTTTTCTCATGAATTTTATAATTTTCCAGAGGACCTTTCTCTTCCCTTCTCAATGACACCATCCTTAATTTGGGTTCGAAGGAAGAGTAGAGATACTCCAGGAAAAACATAGCGTTTTGTGCAATTATTCTAAGCACAGGGAGGTAATTTTCAAAGGAAAATTGGTAACCAAGAAAACATGAGGGGAGGGGTAGAATAATGTGAATTCCAAGATAAATGAAGTTTGAGATTTCCCAGCATGCACAACAGTGAATCAAGGAGGTTAGATTATACATCATACCGGTTCCATGCTCTTCTTTCTGCGCACCTCCCTGTGTATCATCCTGGCATTGGGCCCCTTCATACATTTCATATGTAAGAGACTCCAGCTGATGTTCAGGCTTGCCTCTTGGTGCACAAGAGGGCTGAGAGGTAAATTAAAAGATAAAGAGAGTTTCTCATCTCAGAGATAGTGTCTGTTGTACACTCCAAAATCACTTGTACCTTTTGGAGCCCTAAAGATGATGACGATGATGGTGATGAAAATTGTTACTGTTATTATGATGGAAATAACAGTCAACACTAGCTGAGTGCTTCCTATTGGCCAAGGACTGTTGTGTTTACAATTTTTGAACTTAATACATCCTCACAAAGATGCTGTGAGGTAAGTACAGTTATTTTACACATCTTGAAATGAGGACCAAATAGGCGCATCCCTACACCTATTTACAAAATTCACTGTGAATTCCAAAAACATATTGAATCAGGTGTGTTGTATCGGTCACTCAAACATCACATTTTGCAGTTGATGTCAATGACGTGATTTTCCAAAAGGGGCACCAATTATTGATTAAACCATGAAATGAAATCAAAATGCCATGTTCCCTTGATTTGCATTATCATTTCATATATAACATAGAAAAGGTCACCTATATTAAAAACGTGTAAAAGGTATAATTTGTGTTTATATGTAAAAATACATGTTAGTTTCTAACTTAAGATTATTTTAAATGGCATTTTTGCCTCAATAAACGTCTGGTAGGCTATTTGATGGTCATGTCATCTAGAACTTTCTTTCATGTGTGGAAATGTTTTGCACATTTTTGACCCTGGCCCACTGAATGTCATTAATCTCCCTGACCCCATCTCTTTGACATCCAAAATGCTCATCCAAATTTCCAAAACATGTTCTAGTGTGGGAGGTATCTCAGTATTTAGAATCATTGCCCTGGGTTGTTCCACCAACAATAACTGAAAACCCTCCATCATCTCAATTTCAAGCATTACACTCTCCTAATAGATACTTTCTCTCTCCAGCCAATTCCCATAGACACTGAAACTGACAGTTCTACAATTTTAATGGAACCTATTATCCAGTGACCCTATATCTTTTTCGCTGTCCCTCAACCTTCTCATGTCCTCACTTCCCTCATTACTCAGTTTCAATTCTTTGATCAATTGTTATAATATCCCTACTATTTATGCATACCTCAAATACCTTACTTCTCTCTTCTCTCCTCTCTCTCTCTCCTCTCTCTCTCTCTCTCTCTCTCTCTCTCTCTCTCTCCCCCCCTCTCAATTAGTTATACTGCTTTGGCCAAAGTCCAATTCCAGTTTATTCAACTCTCTGCATAGTTCAAATCTGCATTTCTGCAGCTGAATGTAGCTGAAGAAAGACATAACCACGCTGAATGGTTCCACCTTAAATCCATTATCATGAACCTCAAGATGGTCTTTAAAGTTGTCTGGAAGTGATACTACATTTTCCTAGTGAAGTTCTTTCCAACCCTGGCTGAGTATTAGAATGACCTACAGAGCTTTTAGTAATACCAGTGCCCTGGATCTACCCCTAAAAAGTCTGCTTTAGTTGGTCCTGTGTAGGTGCCCAGTTGCCCCAAATAGTTAACAGCTCTCCAAGTGATTCTAATGTGAAGCTGGACATAAGAAACAATGACCTCATCCATTCATGCTCCCACAGTCTTGAATTACTCTTTCCTACATTTCCCCGCCCATACTTCCATCACTTTCTCTCCCATCCTCATTCACAGCTGATGGCCTTGCTTTATATTTCATTAATAACGTAGAGGCAATTAGAGGGAGAACATCCACCAGTTTTCATTGCCACTCCACTCCACCCAGCTATATCTGTGTCGATAATACTCTGGATTTCCTCCTGTTTTTTGGATCAACTCTTATGGTGCCTATTTGAAGCCATTCCAGTCCACTTATGCACTATATCCAACTCACTCCTGAGAATTATCCAAAGAAATTGCTCCAAAAATTCTCTCTCCCGTCTCTTGCATCATCAGTTTTGCTTCTTTGTTTCCACCATTCTCATTACTAAACAGAAGTACTATAACTTCTCCCACTTTCCCCTTCAGCTACTACATCATTTATCTCCTGCCCATTGTGGCAAGTGTCTCTCAAAGACTCATCTATCTGCCAATCCTTTCCTCCCATTCTCCCTTACACACACTACATCCATGCTCTATCCCCAATACTTCACTGAAACTGCTTCTATCAAGGTTACCAATGACCTCCACGTTGCTAAATCCAATTGCCATTTCCCCAGTCCTCATCTTACTTGACCCACTCAGCTGCATTTGAGATAAATGATCATCCCTTCCTCCTTGAAACTTTTTCTTCGTTTGGCTCCTAGAAAACTACCTGGTGTTCTTCCTATATCACTGACTGTTTCTCACATTTTGCTGGTCCTCCTCTTCTTGAACTCTAAGTGTGGTGAGCCCCAAGCTCCATCTTTGGAACTCTTTACTTCTATAGCTACTCTCAATCCCTTGAATTTGAACATCATCTGGGGCAGGGATTTTGCCTTGTGACCAAGTTCTGGCCAATGCATTATTCCAGAGCCCTTTTCCTGAGTAAAGAGACAAAGCCTCATAAACTAATCAAGACAAAACAAAGAAACAAAAATCCCACTTTGGCACCTTTATCCTTTTTTTCATATTCCTGCTGTAGTATAGCAGCACAATTCACAATTACAAAGATGTGGAAACAACCCAAGTGCCCATCAATACAGGAGTGAATTAATAAAATGCATATGTATGCCATGGAGTACTACTCAGCCATAAAAAACAGTGGTGAATTAATACCTCTGGTATGATCCTAGATGGAGCTAGAGCCCATTCTTTGAAGCGAAGTGTCGCAAGAATGGAAAAGCAGGCACCACTTGTACTCACCATCAAATTGGTACTAACTGATCAAAACTTATGTGCTCACATGGAAGTAATATTCATCGGGTGTTGGGCAGGTGGGAGGGAGGTGGTGGGGATGGGTAAATTCATACCTAATGGGTGCAGGGTGCACTGTCTGGGGGATGGGCATGCTTGTAGCTCTGACTTGGGCAGTGCAAAGGCAAAATATGTAATGAAAGTGTTTGTGCCCCCATGATATTCTGAAATTTAAAAATAAAAAGACACATCCACACATGTTATTATAACATATTACACTATATACCCTATATTGTATGTTATTATAACATATTACACAATATACCCTATACTATATTATACTATTTTACTGTATATAATATATTACACTATATATTATTGCATTTTCTTGTATGTCTTGGATTATCTGTTTTCTTGGCTTTGCTATATTGCTATGTGGCCAGCACTTTTGCTAATTTTCGTTTTACCTATTCTGCTCATTTGCAAGGTAGTCATCCTGTTTTTAGCTCTACTCTTGGTGTCTTTAGGCCAATTATTCTCAAAGTGTGATTCCTGAAACGGCAGCATCAGCATCATCTGGGAACGTGTTAGAAATTCAAATTTTCAAGACTTACTGAATCAGATACTCTGAACCACAACAGCCTAAGCTTTAACATAGCCCTCTGGGTGCTGCTAGTGTATGCAAAATTTGAGAATCTCTGTTTGTGTTTCTAATTCGCAGTTGATCTTAAAAACAAACAAACAAACAACAACAACAAAACAGTATCTACTAGTCTTCTTACATGAAAGCTGAAAATTTAGTGCCTTTACACTTATCTCTACCCAGATCCTACCTTCCCTTTAAATGTTTTTGGTTGTTATCCTCTTAGTATTGTGAGGATGCATATCTATGTCGTCATTTTGTATTGACCAGGAGCATAGTCCCCATGTGTGGTTTGAATTGACCTCGCTAGATTATATGGTTTACTCTTCTTAGCTTTTTAGCAAGATCACTTGGTTGAATTCCATGCTTGTGAGACTATAAACTAATCAAAATTAGTGTTTATGGGCCTGTGATTATGTTTGTAAAATAGTCTGGCCTTGTTTGTTAAAGGAATTCGCTCTGTCCCTTTCAGCCTCTTTACAATGTTTTTTTCTTTTCTTATAGTCTTTCTTCTATAAATGTAGAGCTTTACCCAGATACTGAGGTTAGAAATTTACATGCATGCAGGAAATTATACCTGAGCCAACTTTACTGGCAGTTTGTATACTGTGATTTTGATTCTTGGGAGGGGAACTCCTGGAGTTCTGTAGTTTCTATGAGAGTTTCTCTTCTTCCTCAGTATATGTATTGTGGCGATTAGAAAACTAGGGAAGACATAACGGCGAACATATCCATCATCCAGAATCTCTTTGCCCAAAGCAAATCACTGCAAAGGTTTTAGTGAAGTTTATTCTCTTCTTTTCTCTATAAATACATATATGGGTATATATAAATATATTTTTACAGTACCTTTAGGATTAAAAAAGTATTAAGTACTCTTTTATCATTCAATACAATAAAACTTAACTTATGGATACCTATTGATCCATCAAATGCTTTATTCATAATTATTCAAACACTTCCTTATTTTTTACTGTAATTAATATTATAATACTATAGTAAATGTCTTTGTTCATAAGTATTTTAGGGCATATGTTTCTTTTATTAAGATAATCATGCAGGGGAATTGCTGGATTAAAGATTTAAGGTCTGTCAAAATGATATTTAGAGGTTAGAGGCTTTATTCAGCTGAGATGCCTCAGGGAACAAATGAAGATCTAGTAAATCCTGAATTTAAGCAAAGTCCGAGTTTTATAGGGTAGCAGGATAGGTACCTTTGCTGTTTTGGATTAGGCAATAGTTTTCTACTTTAACGGAAACTCATGGTTAGAGGTCATTCCTGTTTTTGTGTTCATTGCTTTGTGTCACCGGTGCAATCCCAATAAACTGAAGAACAGTATTTTCCGAGAACAATTTTTAACCTTGCAGTTCATCTTCTGGTCAAAGTTCACAGAGCAGTGGGAACAGGGAGGTAGATAGCAAAAACAAATAAATAAAAATTGCCAGTTTTATTTTTTTATTTGTTTATCTTTTTTTAATTCCAGAATATTATGGGCTACAAACAGTGAGGTTACATACATTGCTTGTGTGCTCACCGAGTCACAGCTACAAACATGCTCATCCCCCACCAGTGCGGTCAGTTATAGTTCTTTCACAGTCACCTTGACAAAGATGAATCCTTTTCATCACTGGCCCATCTAGAAGAGGATATATAAAACAGCAAGACTTTTCAGGAGCTGGAATTAAAGAAATTTCTTGAGTAGAGGTGGAAGAGGCTTGTTCTTTGGTTTTGTGTTTTCTTTAAGCATGGCTTGGATTATCTGTTGGGTACCACTGCACTCGATTAGATGTGATAGGACTGACTAATGAGGGGTTACTAGCCCTTGAAGGAAAAAAAAAAAAAAAAAGCGTGCAAGCAGGACTGTAGCACTCTTTGCAATATCCAGGAAAAAATGTCCCATCCCTGCCCTCCTGAATTCAACCCAAAATGTCCCACATGTCAGGACTATGCCATTCACTGAAAGAATGTTTTAATTATCTTCACAGAAGCTTTAACTCACCAAAACTATATGACAAAGGCTTTTGACACTCCACTTGCAGAAATCATCACCATTGATAGAGCATGTTTTTCCCTAGTGACAGGATGATGCCAGTTGATGATGGAAGATAGAATTCTGGAGTATCAATATTTTTAGAGATATCATCAGTGGCTCATATAACTTCACAGATGAGGGCATGGACACTCAGGCATTTTATCCATCCACTGTATAACTGTGTAACACACGGGGTGCCCCTCGGGTGATAACTGCAGCATAAAATCCACCCCAAGCAGTGGTGAGTCCTTTGAAATTACTGCCTCATTTATTAGCTTTTTCCCACAGTTCCTTTTCGTCACCAGGTGATAATGGATGTCTTTCACAACAGTGTACCTATCCCTAACCATGGATCAATTTTCTGGTTTGGCAGTGAGGGTTTAACCCTGACCTGAAGAAACAATAAATGGATTAACTTGGTGAGGTTAAATGTCTTAAAAGGGAAAGTGCTGTGCAAGGAAACAGGGTAGTGTCTAATTGATAGAGGAATACCAGTAAACATTTGGGTCTCAAATTAAATATGAGCCATTTGGGGCTTTCCAGGATATAAGAAACTCATCAGAGAGTATATATAGCTTTCTACCTGAGCTAGACTATGTGTAGGCTCCTCTTTTGGCAGGGCCTTCTGTCAGGAAAATTCCATTTCAGCAAACTAATCCCATAAGTTTTGGTTAGAGACTCTGCATACATCTCTGAAAACAAGACCCTCTGCTCTGAGGGTATATGGTGTAGGGGTGTTTATTATGGAAGTTGTTGTTGCAGTCCTCATTTGGAAGCGGTTGCATCCTAAGCTGCAGTGATGATGAGAGGGAGAGGGAGAGAGATGGGGGGAGAGAGAGAGAGACAGAGAGACAGAGAGAGAGAGAGAGAGAGGGAGAGAGATTCCAAACAAAGTAAAGGATGGGTAATTTGCAAAGGAACCACAGAGCCCACGGCAAGGGTAAGCCAAAGCAGCAGTCATAGGTAACATTAGCTTCATAAATGCAGGCCTAAGTTGGAAAGTCCCAGAGGTTGTGTGTGTTTGAGAAAGGAGAGGGAATGAGAGGAACAGGAAGAGAATGGATAGGGAGGGTAAGCAGAGATAGCAAAATGAAGAGTTTTGGAAACATCTTGGTTGGCACTCGGAAGTGGTTCTGCAGAGACGCAAAAATTCAGACTTCAGATGTAAAGAATGAATAGCATAGTTAGAATACAAAACAAGGTAATGAAGTCAAGATGGAGATCTTATTCTACTTTTCATGGGTGGAAGGTGGCAGGTGTTCACTATCCGAGGTCATCTTCTTGTTAAGATTTTCTTGGTAAAGCTGTCTCTTTCTTGTAGTTGAATACTATGGGGGTTTTCCAAGAAACCCTTAGTTTCAGTTTTCTGGTTAAAGTAGAAATAGGATCAGTCTGAGGTTGAAGTTTGTTTCGCTGGGAAACATAAACCCAAAAGTCTATTCCTTGCAGTTTGACTGAAGTATTGGTGGTAAAGAGAAACAAATAGCGACCCTTCCAGTTGGGCTCTAGAGTGGATATTTTGTTGATATCTGTTCCAGGAGATAAAGTCCCTTGGTTTTAAGTTGTATACATGCTCAGAAGACAACTCTTTCAGAATCGTGGCTTATACCTTTTGGGGATGAGTCTGAGTGTCATGCCTGCAACAAAGTGGAGTCTAAGAGAGGGAGCATTATGCCCAGTCACATTTGTGTGCCTGTTACAAATTCCTAAGATGAAAATCTATTATTGCCAGAAGGAGATGGTCAGAAGGTGATTAATACCAAAGGGAATACCTTAGGGGAATACTTTAGACAATGAGTGTTGTAAGTACTCAGAGAGTTTAGGGAGTGTTAATTTTAAAGTAGTACCATTAGATACACGCACACACACACACACACACACATCTCCCCATGAAAATTAAATATGGTAAGGACAGTGTAGCTTTTGGCTAGTGAAAAAGACCTTAAAAAGTTCCTTAATTACAGCACCAGTAAAATAAGTACCCCTAAAGTACCTCTGTCACAAGAAAGACAAGTAGATATTTCCCATATATGGGAGAAAATAATATAGTAAATTTTTTAGCCAAGGTAAGAGCCATTTCATTTTTTAAAATTTCAATAGATTTAGGGAGTACAAGGGAAGTGGGTTTTTGTTGGTTGTTGTTTGTGTTTGCTTTTTTATTTGTTTTTTGTTTTGTTTTGTTTTGTTTTGTTTATATGGATATATTGTATAGTGGAGAAGTCTGGGTTTTTAGTATTCCCATCATTCAAATAGTGCACGTTGTACCCAACGGATAATTTTTCACCCCTCACGCACCTGCCACCCTCACCCTTTTTGAGTCTCCGATGCCTATTATTCCACTCTGTATGACCATGTATACTATATGCATATCCTACCTCCCACTTATATGTGAGAACATATGGTGTTTTATTTTTCATTTCTGAGTTACTTCAGTTAGACTAAAGACCTTCACTTACATACCAGTTGCTGCAAAACACATTATTTTATGCTTTTGTATGGCTGAGTAGACACATAGACCAATGAAAGAGAATAGAGAACACAGAAATAAAGCCATATACCTACAACAGATTGATCATCAACAAAGCAGTCAAAAACATACACTGGGGAAAGGACACCTTATTTAATATAGAAAATGTGGAAATGTGATATATATACATTTTTATGTGTGTATATATATATGTATGTATCTCTCTCTATATTTTTTGTATAACACACACACACACACACACACACACACACACACCCCTCATGGAATACTATTCAGCCTTAGAAAACAATGAAATCCTGTTATTTTCAGCAATATAGAGGGAATTGGAGGCCATTATGTTAAGTGAAATGAGCCAGACATAGAAAGACAGATATTGCATGTTCTCACTCACATGTGGGAACTAAAAAAATTAATCTCATGGAAGTAGAGAGTAGATTGATGGTAATCAGAGGCTGAGAAGGGTGGGGCTGGAGGATAAAGAACGGTTAGTTAATGGGTACAGACATACAGTTTGATATAAAGAATAAGTTCTAGTGTTCTATCACAGAGTAAGATGACTACACTTAACATAATTAATTAAATATTTCAAAATAGCTAGAAGACTTGAAATGTTCCCATCACAAAAATGGTAAATGATCGATGTGATTGATACCCTAAATATCCTGATTTGACTATTACCCATTGTGTGCATGTATCAAAATTTCATGTGTACTCCATAAATATGTACAATTATTATGTAACAATAAAGAATTCCTGGTATAAGAGTAATTGAGACGGTGTCCTTTAGGTGAACAGAATAGAGACCCCGGATGTAAACCCACACAAGCATAGTCAACTGATGTTTGACAAAAGCATGATGGTAAGTAAATGGATAAAGTATAGACATTTCAACAAATGATGATGAAAAACATTGACATCAATAAGGAAAAAAGAAAAAGATCCTAGACACACACCACACAGTTTACACAAAAAAGTAAGTCAAAATTATCAATATAAATTCAAAATGCAAAATCCAAGAACAAATCCAAAGAAAGTTGAAGAAGAATAGGAGGATATCTACATGACTATGAGTATGATGTTGAGTTTTGAGTTTTTGATACAAAAGCATGATAAGTGAGAGAGATAAAAACAGAGAGAAAGATATATATATATATATATATATATATATAAGAGAGAGAGAGAGAGAGAGAGAGAGAGACAGAGAGACAGAGAGACAGAGAGACAGAGTGACAGAGAGATGGGGGGGAGAGAGAGAGGGAGAGAGAGTAAGAGAGAGATAGAATTGTCCTTTATTGAAATAAAATTAAGCTTACACAGTATGGTTGGTCACATTAGCTAGCACTCACTTTACTATATCTCATGAGAGACGAGAGATTGAAGTGTATCTGCCTCTATTTCCAGCAAACTCACGTTCAACATTTGCTGTCCAAAAAATATTTTTTAAATTCCAGGAAAATTCAAATATTTTAAGTTAACACAAAACTGTAGCCCCTCTCAAAAAAAAATTAACAAAAGAGCATGAGCTTTGATAACACAGATGGGACAATATGCAGCCACATCAGTAGCATCAGTAGAAGAGATTTAATTTTTGATTTTCTGTGATGGTTGGTTGTTAGCTAGTCTCGCTGTGATGGAAGCTGCCTGCCCATTCTTTAGAAGGTACCAAAAAGCTGCTGGAGGTTTGGTTCTCTTGGCAAGAGTCTGAGGCAAACCAAGTATCTGGGGGTCTTCACACCATCCCAAGATCTGAGTGAGACATACTTTCAATCTTAAATGTGACAAAAAGTGACAAGTAGGAAGCTTATGTATGCAGTAAGAGTAGCGTATTTGTCTCTAAGACATGTTTCATTTTAAAGACATGTGGCGGTATCCTCTTGCTGAAAGTACAGGTTGAAGCCTGCTCGGGATTGAAGGGGGTTTGACTCAATTAAAAGTTTCTATTATTCGTGTAAGAATTTCATGAAGCCTTCTCACCCACAGCACTCACTCCAGGATTTTCAGGAAAACAAACAAACAAACAAAAACAGCGTTTCTCAATGCAGTTTCCCCTAATGGAGCAGCATATCATATGAGATGTATGCATTCTGACTGTTGGTATTGCATACTCTGGATTTCTCAGAGAATCGGGTAATGAGTAAGCAAGATCAAACCCCGGAAATTCTGATGTGTGAGCTTAATTCAGTAGTTATGAACCAGCTGCACATGAAAAATTGCATTACCACAATTATGTCACTTGTGAGAGTGGAATTTGTGACCTGATACCAGGTTCTGTCATTGATGCCACACTCTTCAATCTTTATGGTTTTCTGATGGATGAATCAAATGAAATTAGAGGGAATTTACATCACTCCAGAACCAGAATTTTCTTATGGTAGCTTTGAAACTTCAGTCAGAACTCTTATATTGACTTGATCAGGAAAGTTGTGAGAATCTTCAAGCCAAGAAAATTTGTGACCACCCTATTTGTAAATCAGAGCTCCAAGTATTTCAGAGTGATTTCTTTACCTTAGAAGATTAAAGGTTTTAAATGTCTTGATTGCCAGAGTGCTATGTACAAGGATTACAACTTTGTTTTCACCAGCTTTGCTAAGCAGCAGCAACAACAGCAGAGTTGATTAAGAAAAATAAAGAAAAAAAAATGTAAAAAGAGAACAGACATAGAAGACCGTGGTGGCTCCTACCTATATATTAATACTGGGGGTCGTGCTTTCCATAACCACCATGGTGTAGTTGCCGAAAGCCCTACATGTAACTATAGTGTAATCATTTTGAATTTTATGCATTATTATATCCAGGAATTAGATACCTTGCACGCGCACTGTCTTCTGTGTTTAGGTACACTAATGCCACTCTTGCTGTGCAACTGATGTGTGCATACAACAATCCTTTCACTGTATGAAAATTTGCAAAATGTGTGAAAACAGCTAAGTAGTTTATGTACAGTGTAACAATTCTCTGGGTATTGTTCAAAACTCACCACAGACAAGGCTGTCATTCTCGTTAGGTGTTGCTCTCAACCTAACCACCTGGGGGTTTTCTGTTACGTTGCTGCTAGAAGTTTACATCCAGTGCCCTCCACTTTCTAGAATATATTCTCTACTTATATTATTGAAACCAATTTCTACCTTCATACAATTTTTTTTTTGCAATAGCAATTAATGTTTTCCTTTCACAAAAACCATAAAAAGAAACAGAAAGCTTCCACTTTGTGAGAGACACTGTTGAATGAAAAGAAAAGCCACCAACTGGGAGAAAACAATTTCAAAGTGTGTCTCATAAGGGGATTGTATCAAATCCAAGCATGTATAGTAAACTTTTTTTTTATTTTTTAAAAAAGGTTTATTTGGCTCCCAGTTCTGCAGGCTGTACAAGCACAGGTTGTACCTTCCCACCACCACCCACCCCCACAAGCTGCACATGCCCTTCCTCAAACTGTATATCACCCCGCCCTCACGCCACAGACTCCCCTTCACAATCCCCCAGTCTGTACGTTATCTTCGACAAATTTGCCAAGAACATACAGTGGGTAAAGGACAGTCTCTTCAGTAAATGGTGCTGGGAAAATTGGATATCCATATGCAGAAGAATGAAACTAGAGCCTTGACTCTTGCCACATAAAAAAAAATCAAATCAAAATGCATTGAAGACCTAAATCTAAGACCTGAAGCTATGAAACTACTAAAAGAAAACACGGGGGAAATGCTGCAGGACATTGGTCTGGGCAAGAACTTCTCGATTAATATCCCCAAAGCACAGGCAACCAAAGCAAAATTGGACAAATGGGATCACATCAAGCTAAAAAGCTTCTGCACAGCAAAGGAAACAATCACCAAAGTGAAGATACAACCCACAGAATGGGAGAAAATATTGTCAAACTACCCATCTGATGAGAGATTAATAACTAGAATACATAAGGAGCTCCAACAACTCAATAGGAATAAAAAACACAAATAATCTGATTCAAAAATGACTAAAGGATCTGAATAGACATTTCTCAAAAGAAGATACACAGATATGGCCAACAGGAATATGACAAAATGCCCAACATCATTAGTCATCAGAGAAAGGCAAAACAAAACTGCAATGTGATATCATCTCACTCCAGTTAAAATGGCTTCTAACAAAGAGGCAGGCAATAATCAATGCTAGCAAGGATGTGGAGAAAGGGGAACCCTAATACACTGTCGGAGGGAATGTAACTTAGTACAACCACTCTGGAGAACAATAAGAACATTCCTCAAAAAACTAAAAGCAGAACTAGCATATGATCCACCAATCCCACTTCTAGGTATATATCCAAAAGGGGGGAATTCAGTATATTGAAAAGATATCTGCACTCCCATATTTATTGCAGCACTATTTACAATAGCTGAGATTTGGGATCAACTTAAGTGTCTATCAACGGATGGATGGATAAAGAAATTGTGGTACATATACACAAAGGAATATTATATAGCCACAAAAAGAATAAAATCCTGCCATTTGCAATAAAATGGATGGAACTGGAGAACATTGTGTTAGGTGAAGTAGTAAGCCAAGCAGAGAAAGACAAATCTCACATGTTCTTACTCATATGTGGAAGCTAAATATTATAAACAATTGATGCCATGGAGACAGAGAGTAGAATGATGGGTAATAGAGGCTGGGAATCATAGTGGGGAGAGGGGATAAAGTGGGGATGGTTCATGGGTGCAAAAATACCGTTAGTTCGATAGAGTGAACAATATTTGATACCACAACAAAGTGACTATACTCAACATTATGTTAGGGTATACTTTAAAATCACTAAAAGAGTGGAATTGGAATGTTCCTCACACAAAGAAATGATAAATGCTTGAGGTGACAGGTACCCCAATTACCCTGATTTGATTAGTCCACATTGTATGCCTACACCAAAACATCACATGTACCCTATAAATGTATACAACTGTTATGTACCCACAATAATTACAAATTAAGAAATTTAAAATGCTCATAAAAATTTTTTAAAAAATAATTTTAATGTAAAAAGCTGGAAACAAGACTTAATAAACAGTGTATCCCCAAGTATATGATGTGTGTGTGGAAGGAATTTGAGTGTTCTTTATGGAAGGACTATGACAAAGGGTAACACACATATATATATATATATATATATATACATATATATATATATATACAAAACGCCCTTAAAAACCCAACAATAAAAAAAACTAACATCCTGATTTAAAAATGGACAAACAATATGAATAGGAACCTCAACAAAGAAGACAGAGAGATGGGAAATATGCATTTGGAAGTCTTTATCTTGATCAGCTTTATTTGTTATTAGGAAAGGAAAATTAAAATTAAAATGCCATGTCACTCCACACCTATTAGAGTGGCTAAAGAAACAAACACACTCACAAACAAAAACCCAACGTGTATGGCTCCACCATCCTGTTGCCCAAATCAGAAACCTCATACCCATAATCAATGCCTGCTATTCTCTTCCTCACTTCCCCAAAGTAATTGTTCAATCCTTATCAGTTCTACCCCCTGAGTTGTCTGAAATCCACCTCTTATCTTGATCTCCTCTAATAACAATCCTTCCCAAGACTCCAGCTTCATAAATTATGTCCCTGGATTCAGTGGGATATTTTAAACATATAAACCTGGTTGTGTCATCTCTTTTCTCAAAAATATTCAGGGACCGTCCTTTACTCTCAGGACAGGAATTCCTCTGGACTTAAGGATTCAAGGATGGACTACTGAGGGTTTATGAACTTTGTGCGTATTTCCTGTGTTTGTGCCTGCATACAGTTTCTGGGGATAGGGTTATAGCTTCCATCAGTTTTGCAGTAGGTACTGCCGCCCCAAAACATGTTTAAAAACACTGTCTTTGGATAATTACCAAAATCCTTCAGTTGCCCACTCAGAAGTCATTACTTCAGTGGCTTCTGCCAACTGTCCTTTCCCAACCCTCCCCGTGGCATGTTGATGTTCTCCTTTTTTACACACACGCTTACACAAACCCAGATTTTATTCCAGAGCCTGCATCGTAATTTGTAATTATAGCATTATTTCTGTGACAATCCAATTATGGTTTGCCATTTCAACTAGATTTTAAACTCCATGATGACAGGCTCTGTATCGATTTTATTTATCTATGTACGTACATAGCACAGCTCCTGTCACTTATTAAGTTCCCAAGAAGCAGTTTTCAGTAAATGAATGAACTAACGAATGAAAGCTAACTGTCATACTGGTGCATGTTTAACAACATGATGAGATAGATAATATGCATATAAAATAATACGGATGAGTTCCTGGCCAGGTTTTGTTGGTTAGAAGATCCATATAGATGAAGAATAACGAGGTGTGTTCAGCTGGCATATTTGAATGAAAGGGCTCCGCTGCAATCTCTGGTAGAACTGAGGAAGTTTTGTGGTACCCTAGTAGCAAAGCATTCTAATAAAGTGTAACTTTTCGTGGTTACCTTTAACATGTAAGGCAGAGAACCACTGGGTTTATGGCGGGAGGGGAAAAGTGCATTGGAAGGGAGGTTTAGGTTTGGTAACTTTAGGTAACATAATTAAGAGCAAGGAAAGGTTGTTGCAGATTTGTAGATATATGTGGCGAGAGGTTATTAAGAATTACAGAAAAAGCTGTGTGCGGTGACATGTGCCTGTAGTCCCAGCTACTCGTGAGGCTGAGGCAGGAAGATTGCGTGGGCCCAGGAGTTCAAGGCTACCACCCCTGGGCATCATAGGGAGACTCCGTCACTTGGAAAAAAAAAAAAATACATCAATTACATCAAGATCCCAAGACTAATAAAAGTGGAATTTCAAAAGGCTTCTGTGGTAAAGAAACAGGCATCTGAAATCTGAAGGCCTGCATTAAACTGGACCAACGGGTATAGTAATGACCCTGAAGATGTCGCCATGTCCTGACCACATGAGAATGCCATAAAAAAATTTTACCACACTGAGGCACCAGGGGAAGGGCATGGTGGGGGGGGGGAGCAAACTTCTAGCTGACCCTACAAGTACTGAGGACCTCTGAAAGAAAGTAATACGAGAGAAGTGAATGTGCATGGAAAGTTAAGAATAGGAATGAACATTGAATTTCCAAAAAAAATAAAAACTGATATGGAAAAATCACATTATTTTCTTAGTTGTCTAGAGTTACGTATGACAAAGTCAAATATTAACTGAAGTTCCTAGTGTTCAACTTGATGAGAGTAGGTGACTACCGGCCAGGGCCTCGTGCATAAGTGAAAGGAAAATGAGAAGTAATGTATAGAAGACAGGTAGCCCCCACCTCACTGATGCCAAGTTAGCATAAAGCTGCCTAGATTGTAGAAGTGTTTATTAAGTTTGTCCCTTGACATCTAGTTGCAGAAAGTTGGTATTTTGCTGCCCAAACTTTTCAAAGAAGTCTTGGAAGGAAAAGAAAATAGGGTGCACATTTGTATCCTTGAGGTGAACCTCTCCCATTGTGAAAGGGGTTGATTATAATATAAAACAGTGTCTAGAAACTGTAGTAGAGAAAATTCTCAAGAAACAGAAGTGTTGCTAAGGATGTTGTAATTGTAGGGCTGGAGGATGTCTTTTCTTTGGCCATCTATTCTGTGAAAGCCAGATTTACTGTCTTAATTCAAAGTTTACCATTAAATCTCAAACTTCAAGATTTCTCAGTTTCAAATGTGTAAAAATCTATTAAAGTCAGTGATTGCATATAAAAATGTATCTTTTCTGGAGTCTGATGATATCACTGGATTCAGGGTGGAATTAGATGTGCTGGAAGTGCCAAGGGGTTGTGAAAACACTCTTGTCCCATGCCTCAGAAACCTGTATTATTCCATCCTCTGTTCACCACTAAAATGAGTTTTCTCTTTTAAGTAATTCTCACTAGACTAATAGAATTTTAAAGTCCCAGATCTATGTAGGAGATGATACAGCCCAAGGGTCTCCATTAGACCCCACTCTTTCTTAAGACAGAAATCCAAAGTTTAAACACGCAAAATGTGCTACCTAGAATCTCCTATCCAGTGAATACTCCGCTGTCTTTGGCATCATGTCAGTTTATAGGAAGACAAGGGAGGGATTTCCACATTAAATTAACTAAAAGAAACCTGGGAATTTGTAGCTTACACCTAACTTCACTTGGAAAGATGTAGAGCACATGTGTCTAGTATTAGCATGCATTCTGAACCTGTTGGCCTTGACTAGGAGTTGTAATGGCAGTTTTCCTTGATTGGATTGTCCAGAAGTGGGTTGAAAAAAAAACAGTTACCTAAAACAGCCCCTTTCCGTCAGTCAGCCTAGGTGGAGGAAGGAGCCCTAGTACTTCAAAAGCACTGCTGAAGTTTTCCCCATCTGGGACTGGACAGATAGTTCATTGCACTCATCATTTTTTCCTATTGACGGTGTGATGGCTATATGTCACCTCCACATTTCTTGGCTCTTCTGTGTGATGTGTACAGGCTTCACAGGTTTTCTGCCTTTCTCAGAATGTTCTTTTGTATCTCCTTTTGGCGTATCTTCTTCTCTCCTCCCCAACTTAAATTTTCTTTAAGAGAAAAAACATTTTCATTTGCTTTTTCTTGAAAAGGTCTCCTATTTTATTTAAAGGATCTAACTGCATTCTGCATTTTGGGAGGGGCAATCCACCATGGGTCCTGAGCGTCCCTGCACAGATTACTAGCTTGTAGATAGAGTGAAATCACACACCCTGAACAGTTCCTGCAACTGCAAAAATGGCTGCAAAGTTTTGTTTGATGAAAGACTTTGCTTTTCACAAAATGTTGGGTCAAGAACAAAGGCATCATAAAATATGAGCAGCTGGGAACTCTACAAACAAGTATATGTGGTGCATTTCAGAGGTACACGTGGTTTGTTTATTTTTATCATTTGGTTGGGTCACTAAGTGAATTTATTGGGTACCACACTCAAGGATAGAGCTAAACTTGTGCTCTTTAGTCTTCCTATTCTTTTTTTTTTTTAATTTCAAAATATTAAGGGAGTACAAACGTTTTAGGTTACATGGATAATTTTTGTAATGTTTGAGTCTCAGCTATAGGTGTGCCCATCACCCAAATAGTGTTCGTAGTACCCATTAAGCTAGTTTTTCCTCTTCCCTCCTCCCCAATCCCCCCTGGTTGATTTCCACTGTTTTACATCCCTCTGTGCACATGTGTGCTCATCAGTTAGTTCCAATTTAATAGTCAGCACATGTGGTGTTTGTTTTTCCATTCTTGAGACACTTCACTTAGGATAACGCTCTCCAGTTCCATGCAGATTTTTGTAGAAGGTCTTAACTCATCTTTTTATGGCTGAGTAGTACTCCATGGTACACATATACCACATTTTATTAGTCCACTCATGAATTGATGGGTACTTGGGTTGATTCCACATCTTTGCAATTGTGAATTGTGCTACAATTAGCATTCAAGTGCAGGTGTCTTTTTGATGAAAAGTCTTCTTACCTTTGGGTAAATACCCAATAGCGGCATAGCTGGATTGAATGGTAGGTCTACTTTTAGTTCTGTGAGAGATCTCCGTACTGTTTTCCATAGAGGTTGTACTAAGTTGCAGTCCCACCAACAGTGTAAAAGCGTTCCATTCTCTCTGCACCCATGCCAGCATCTACAGTTTTTGGACTTTTTAATAAAAGCCATTCTAAATGGGGTAAGGTGATATCTCATTGTGCTTTTAATTTGCATTTCCCTGATGATTGGTGACATTGAGCATTTTCTCATGTATTTATTGGCCATTTGTCTTTCTTCTTTTGAGAAGCTACTGTTCATGTCTTTTGCCCACTTTTTAATAGTGTCGCTTGTTTTTTCTTGCTGATTTGCTTGAGTTCTTTGTAAATTCTGGTTATTAGCCCTTTATAAGATGCGTAGCCTTCGAGTATTTTCTCCCATTCTGTAGGTTGTCTATTTGCTCTGTTGATTGTTTCTTTAGCTGTGCAGAATCTTTATAGTTTAATCAAGTCCCTTTTATTAATTTTTGCTGTTGCCATAACCATTGGTGTCTTAGTCATAAATTCTTTTCCTAGGTCAACATCTAGAAGAGTTTTCCTACATTTTCCTCTAGAACTCTTATGGTTTCATGCTTTAGATCTAAGTCCATCTAGAATTAATTTCTGTGAGTGGTGAGAAGTAGAGGTTCTGTATCATTCTTCTGTAGGTGGCTATCCAATTTTCCCAGCACCATTTATTGAATAGGGCTTATTTTCCCCAGGGTACATTTTGTCTGCTCTGTCATAGATCAGTTGGTCACAGGCAGATGGCTTTATATCTGGGTTCTCTGTTTTGTTCCACTGGTCTATGTCTCCATTTTTGTACCCATACCATGCTGTTTTGGTTACTTTAGCCTTGTAGTAGAGTTTGAAGTCTGGTAATGTGATGCCTGCAGATTTGTTCTTTTTGCTTAAGATTGCTTTGGCTATTGGGGCTTGTTTCTGGTTCCAAACGAAGCATAGAATTAACTTTTCTAGATCTGTGAAATATGACTTTGGTAATTTGATGAGGATTGCATTGAATTTGTAAATCACTTTGGGTAGTTAAATCACATTTGAACACTGTTGCTTCTACCCATCCATGGGCATGATAATTTTTTCCATTTGTTTGTATCCTCTGCAATTTCTTTCCTCAGAGTTTCGTAGTTCTCCTTGTACAGATCTTCACCTCCTTGGTTAAGAATATTCCTAGGTATTTTATTTTGTTTGTAGCTATTGTGAATGGTATGGCGTCTTTGATTTGGTTCTCGGCTTGACTGTTATTAGTATATAGAAATGCTACTGATTTATGGACATTGATTTTGTATCCTGAGACTATGCTGAATTTATTTATCAATTCCAGGAGACTCTTGGTGAAATCTTTGGGGTTTTCTAGATACAAGATCATATCATCAGCAAAGAGCCATAGTTTGACATCCTCTTACCCAATTTGTATACCTTTAATATTGTCCTCTTTCCTGATTGCTCTGGCTAGGATTTCCTGCACTATGTTGAATAGAACTGGTGACAGCGGGCATCCTTCTTTTGCTCTGGTTTCTAGGGAGAATGCTTTTAATGTTTCCCCATTCAGTATGATGTTGGCTGTGGGTTTGTCACATATGGCTTTTGTAATTCTGAGGCATGTTCCTTCTTTGCCTAGTTTGTTGAGTTTTTGTTTGTTTGTTTGTTTTTTAATCATAAAAAGGTGCTGGATTTTGTCGAATGCTTTTTCTGCATTTACTGAGATGACCATATGGTCTTTGTTTTTGCTCTTGTTTATGTGATGAGTCACGTATATTGATTTACACATGTTGAACCATCTTTGAATCCCTGGGATGAGGCCCACTTGATCCTGGTGGTTTATTTTTTTGATGTGCTGTTGAATTCGGATTTATTGTATTTTATTGAGGATTTTTGCATCTACATTCATAAGGGATATTGGCCTGTAGTTTTCTTTTTTTGTTGTGTCCTTTCCTGGCTTTGGTTTCAAGGTGATTCTGGCTTTGCAGAATGAGTTTGGGAGGATTCCCTTATTCTCAATATTATGGAACAATTTCTGCATTGAGGGTACCAGGTCTTCTTTGTAGGCCTGATAGCATTTGGCTGTGAATCCACTAGGTCCAGGGCTTTCTTTTTTGGGTGGTTTATTATCACTGCTTCGATCTCACTGCTTGTTATTAGTCTGGTCAGGAGTTCTGTTCCTTCCTGGTTGAGCCTTGGGAGGTTGCGTGTTTCCAGGAACTTGTCCCTTTCCTCTAGGTTCTCTAGTTTATGTGCTTAGAGATTTACGTAGTATTTGTGGATGGTGTCCTGTGTTAATGCGGTATCAGTTGTAATGTCATCTTTTTAATTTCTGTTTGAGCTTATTTGGGTGCCTTTTCTGCTGTTCTTTGTTAATCTAGCATTAAGTCTGTCAATTTTGTTTATCTTTTCAAAGAACCAACTTTTTGCTTCCCTAATCCTTTGTATTTTTGTTTTGTTTGGTTTTGTTTTTCAGTTCATTTAGTTGTGCTCTGACCTTCATTATTTCTTTTCTTCTGCTGGCGTTGGGATTGGTTTGTTCTTCCTTTTCTAGATCCTTGAGGTGTGACATCAGGTTGTTGATTTGTGGTCTTTCTGTCTTTTTGATGTAGGCATGTAAGCCTGTGAATTTTCCCCTGAGGAATGCTTTTGCTGTGTCCCATAGACTTTAGTAGCTTGTGTCCCCTTTTTCACTCAGTTCAAGTATTTTTTTTAAATTTCCATCTTAATTTCATTCTTGACCCAATAATTGTTCAGCTTCAGGTTGTTTAATTTCTATGACTTTGTGTATGTTTGAGTATTTCTTTTGTGATTGATTTCTAGTTTTATTCTGCTGTCTTCTGAGAAGGTACATGGTATAATTTTGATTTTTTTTTTGAAGTTGTTGAGATGTGTTTTGTGGCCTAAGATATGATCAACCTTGGAGAATGTCCCACGTGCTGCTGAGAAGTATGTCTGAATTTCTGGCGATACCAGGGAAGTTTTCCTCGATAATTTCCTCAAATAGGTTTTGCATGCTTTTAGATTTTTCTTCTTCTCCCTCAGGGATGCCTAATAATTCAAATGTTAGTTCCCTTCACACAGTCCCATACCTCCCTCAATAATTTTTTGGACTTTTTTTTTCTGCCTCTTTGAATGACTTGGTTATCTCGAGAGCCTTGTCTTCAAGCTCCGAGATTGTTTCTTCTCCTTGGTTTAGCCTTTTGTGGAAGCTTTCTGCTGTGATTTGGAATTCCCTAAATGACTCTTTCATTTCTTTAAGTTCTATTAGAACCTTTCTTATGTTGTCTACCTTTCTAGGGACCTTTTCATTTTTTTTTCATTGATTTCCTGAAGTATATTTTTTTTGGCTTCTTTTGGTTGGTTTTCAACTTTCTCTTCGATTCCATTCATCTTTTTTGCCATCCATATTCTGAATTCCATTTCTGTCATTCCAGCAATTTCCTTGTAGGTGGAGTCTACTACTCTAGGTCCAGTGTGTTTCCTTGGGTGTGACAAATTATTTATGTATTTTTCATGTTGCCAGGGTTCTTTTGCTGGTTCCTTCTCATCTGGCTCCTCTTCTCTCAGCTCTGGGTTAACAGGATTGCAGGGCACCTGTTCTCCTTTTCTGGGGACTCTCTCAGTCCAAGCCCAGGCCTGGGGGGTCCTGAGTGAAATGCTGGAACTCAGGGAGGTTATACAGCCCAGAGGTAGTGGTGGGGACTCAGTGGTGGTGTCTTTGGGTCCAGGCACAACTCTGGGGTGTCAGGCGTGGAGTCACAGGCCCAGCATGGGCCCTGGCGCTATAGGGGAAGAGCCTCAGACTTGGGCACAGGGAGAACTTCAGAGCCGGCATGGAGATTTTGGAGGCAACACCACCAATATGGGGGTCTGCTCCACCAGTGTGGAGACTGCTGACGCCCAGTCACACAGGCAGCGTTTGTCTCAGCAGCCAAGTGTCCATGTAGGTGGGCTGGAACTGCTGGTCACCCATGGTTCTCCACTCACAACTGAAACCCAGGGAGGCTATTGCCCCAGGCTTCCCAAGTGGTTCCTGTGGCATCTGGGGCTCCTCTTCTGCTCAGCTCCCACACCAGGAAAGTTGCGTGCTCAGCCCCCAGTCACAGGTCATGACATGGGGGAGTGTTTGTTCCTGTACCCAGCCTGGTGGGGGTTATGCAAAGGCTACTGCTGGAAGGCTGGGTTCTGAGCCGACCTGGCTCTGTGCGCCAGAGTGATCAGGATGGCGTCAGTTGCAGAAACCTGGGATTGGCATGCACCAGATCTCTGCTGCGCCTGCTCTCTGGTGAAATGTCTCTACACAGACTCTGAGCAGCTCCCTGATCAGCCGAGAGCTCTGCAGTGGAAGAGGGAGACCCCTCACAGATTGAGCCGCCTGTAACTTTTGTTTCTCTCCTAAAAATCAGTATTTCCTCAGGTTGCATCTATCCTGCTGTCGTCATTTCTTCCCAGCAGTGTGAATTGTATCGGGACCCCCCAGCTTAATCTCTGAGATGGTGTGTGATGCTTGTGAGTAAGAATCAGTCATGACCTGTTTGATTGAGTTGGTAGATGCTGTAATGAGATATAGAGTTGTTCTCCCTGCCATTGGATGAGGCTTGCAGGAAAAGGCCAAAAGCTGAGATGTTCTTTTGTGCCTATAATAAGCTGTAGTCCCTCAGGAGAAGCACTTGAATGCCCCAGGCTTTGGAAGGGGTCCTGTAGCTCCCAGGGGGTTGCTTGTTCACCACGACAGCAGAGGTGGGTGGATGAGCGAGGCTGGGCATGGTTAGGATGGGTGAGCCTGGAAGGCTTTGCAAAGCCTCAGCAAGACTTCAAGGTCTTTTTGCCGGCCACTAGGGAAAGCCGCTGGGAGGAATGTCAAGGCAGGCTCTCCTAACTGAGAATGCAGCTAGTGAGGAAGGGGTTGTTATTCCCCCACTGGCTGTCTGGAGTGGACTCCACCCCTTTTTCATTACTTCCCCCTCCAGTGTCTGGTTGCAATCAGGTGCCTGAACGCACCCGCACTTGGATGCTATGATCTTCCCAGCTCAGCGGGGGACCCTCCCTAGTCCAACAGCATGTCTTTGAGCCTCAGCAGTGCTCCAAGTTTGTTTTGCTGGCTGCTAGGGAAAGCTGCTGGGAGGAGGGTCAAGGCAGGCTCTCCTAATTGGGAAGGCTGCTCATGAGGAAGGGTCCCTAATTCCTTGACAGGCTGTGGGGAGTGAGCTCCGCCCCTCCTGCATGACCCCTGCCCTCTGTGGGAGAACCCACCCTAATTAGACAATGAGGTTTTCCTGTGGGGGGGATGGGCGCTCCCCCAGATCACCACGTCTCAGACCCCCACAGTATTGTCCCATCAGTTCCGCTCATGTGGGATCCCTTGCTTCCTGAGTCCAGCTGCCAAATATCCCCCCGTGTCCCCTAGCAACCTGCTTGAGTCCAGGGGCATGGGATCCGGCCTGACCTGCGTGTCTGATCCACTGGCGTGCATTTCCGGGAAATGCTGGTGGGCAGGGAGCTCCCAGATCTGGCACGCACCCTGGGTCCACTGCACGTCCTCAAGGGGAAAGGCGTAGGCCCCACTCTCTGTGGAAACCTCAGACTGGAGTATGCACCATCTGGGGAGAGGCGGGGGTTGGCCATATTCTCAGCTCAAACTGCTCTCCCCATTGCAGTTGGTGGAGGAGTGTAGGGGGAGGATAAGAGTCTTAATGGAAGCAAGCCAGCTCTCTGGCCTCTCAGGCCACTCTCCTTGGAGGGGAAGCCTGTATGGAATGTCCAACCTCTGGGATCACAGAAGTTCTCCCCACAGTTCTGTGGTTGCTGCAGTGCTTGGGCTGCTGTGGGTGGAAAAGCTTCCAAGTAACTTGGTAGGCCGCTGACCACTGAAGGAATGTGGGTAGGAGAAAGGGATCCCCCCTTTCCTCATCCCTGGGCTCTGAGCCTCTCTGGGGTGATTCTCACCAATATCATTTTTTCCTTTTTCCTCTTCCTTCTCTGTTTCGCAATTTTCCTCTGTGCGGTCCCCGGCAGGCTCTGGTGCTTATTCCTCTGGCCTACACCTGAGCTGTGCCCTCTCTCCCCCTCTCTTTTATCTGAAACCCTTCCTTCCCCTCTCTAGTCAGCCATCTTGCCTTCCTCTCTCCCATTTAAGATATTCTTAATCTCTGTTACTGGGCTGTTAATTTCTAGCATTTCCATTTCTATTTGATTCTTATAGTTTTCATTTCTGCTAAAATTACCTATTTGAAATTGTATTTCCCACATTTTCTTGTGAGGCCTTTAACATGCAGCTATTTTCAATTCCCTTTGCCTATGAAATACCAGATATTTTCAACATCTATGTAACAGCTAAGGCTGGTTATCATGATTTATTTGTCTCTTTATAGTGTGTTATCTTTACTTGCTTTTCTGTATGCCTTGTGATTTTTGTTGTTGGTGAATGCCAAACATATTGTATAGGCCAGTGGAGACTGAAGTAAATAATTTTTATGGCTAAAAGTGGGCATGTCTTTCCTTCTACCACACTTTTGTTCTGGATGTTTGAAATAATCTAGTCAGGAGGTGGGTTGGGTTTGTTATTTGCTGTTGTTATGGACACTCAGTACACTGTAGGTTCCACATTACTCTAGAGATGCCTTGTGTTTAGAGTGGGAGTGGTTTGCCAGAAGTTTTGGTTTTTTTTTTTTTTTTAATGTCTGTTCTACTTGCAGTTTTATATATCTTCTTTATACAAGTCCCTATGTTGAAGACTGCATGTCTTCCCCTCATAAACTAGACAAAATTTAAAAAGATGTTAGGCCCTCCGAGCCAAAAGTTTTCTTGTAGAATTTTGTACCTATTCATTTCTTCGTTCTTTAATTTGAAGTTGGGCATTCCTGCTGTCCTCTTTTTCTTCCTAGCCTCCCACCTTTATCTGGTAAGGACACAGCCAAGCAGACATTGAAAGGTGGAGAATGACAGCCAGAGAGATAGAAACAGGCAGTCAGGCAGACACAGATGGACAAAAAAGACAGTGATAGACAGATAAGCAGACATATATCCAGACAAAGATGGAGAGAGAGAGAGAATGAGAAAGAGAGAGAGAGAGAGAAAAGAAAATTTATATGCAGGAAGAGATAGGGACAGACATAGAGAGATGGAGAAAGAGAGGGAAAAACAGATGGATAAAGCTATAGAGACAGAGAGAAACAAGAAAGCAGATATGCACAGAAATAAACGGAGACAGACAGGGAGACTGAGAGACAGAGATTGACAGATACAACCACAAATAATTGCATAGAGGCAGACAGACAGAGAAAGATAGATACAGACAGGATCACAGAAAGAAGAACATTTAGGTAGGCCAGTGGAGAAAGAGAGACTGACAGACAGACGGATGGAACAAATGAGAGAGACAAGCAGAGATGGAATAACAGACAGAAGCAGAAAGAATGGCAGGCAGTATTAGACAAATAAATAGAGAAACATAAAGGGACAGATAGGAAGAGAAAGATAAAGAGAGAAAACCAGCCAGTGACAGACAGAGAATTACAGGGACAGGTATAAACCAATTAAAAACCAGAGAGACACAGATGTATGGCCAGAGACTGGCAGATAGAGAGACACATATAAAAGAGAGAGACAGACAGAGACAGGCAGTGACAGACAGGCTAACAGAGAGAATCATGTGGAGAGAAACATAGAAATGGACAGAAAGGCAGATTGAGATTAGAGACAGACAGAGGTGGATTCAGAAGGAGACAGAGGCAGAGACAAAGGAACCACAGACAACAGAGTGACAGAGACAGAGACAGATAAAGACAGACAGAAAGACAGAGCTAGACAGATATTTACCAATTATAGCCTTTGTCTTGCTCTAGTCTGCCCTCCCTAAAGAGAAGGTGCATTAAGATACCTAATCACAGAGTTACCTCTTCCTCCTGACATCATCCAATCCAGAGCACAGGCCTTCTTCCTTAATCCCTTCCAAAAATGACCTAACATAGGAGAACCCTACAAACACTGTTCCCATGGGGTGTGTTCTGCTTCACCACAGGGATCAGTAAAACCAATTTGTTTAACTACATATGTATTCCTGGTAGTCATTGACTGGAGGGTATTGACATAACTTTTTATGGTGCTGTTATAAAGTTGAATGCATTTTCCGCATGTGTGAAACAGAGCAAAAAAAAAAAATGCTGAAATAATTGACTGCTGTGGGTTCCTGGCCAAGAGAAGCGTATTTCCATTTCCCCTAGGCCCTTACATATGTGGCGGGTAAAGTGCTGACAGAGAGAACCCATCACGGTGCAGAAGAGCCCTCTGCTGTAGACTACACATGGGGAGAAGACCAGACAAAATTTAGGTCGGAAGCTCTTTGTCTAAAGTTTTCTGATATAATGTTGTACACTTTACCTATCCATCCTTTACCTTGCAACGTGGATGTTCCTGCTCTTCTCACTTCCTTCCAAGATCCACGTCTGTAGAGCACATGTGTCAGATGGAGATAGCTGATTTTAGACCAGACTCAAAGAGTTCATCCACCACTGGCCTTTGGAAGTCCCTAATCGTCCTTCTCTTTCCATGCACGAGTATCTCCAGAAGAGGAGTAGATTGGTGGCTGAGGTCAAGGGAAGCCTTCCTAGCCAGCTCGGAGATGAAAGTGAGGAGATTTAGGGTCCTTCTCTAAGAACCAAGGAGTAAATGGTGGGAATGTATTCTCAGGGAGGTCAGAGAAAACACGTCCAGGCAGTCACAAAGGTACCTGACGTTCTCTGTGCAATCCCTGTCTCTGTAATCGGTGACGGACCACCACTCCCCTATTTCCGTTCAGAAAAGCCTCCAAAACCCTCTCGTATCCTTCTGTTGGGGCTGCACGGGACACACTTCAATAAGACATGAAGGAGTTTTGAGTGTCTGTTACTGGTATTCATGACAGTAGAGAATGTTAGGTAGTCTCCACACAACTGCAGAAGAAAGTGAAAGCATAATTAATTTGGTGGGGCATTGTATAATGTGTTGCCAAAGCTTTAAATAGAAAGGGATTTCAGTCCATCTTATTGCCTTAACTTGGGTCTATTAGTACAGAAGTATTTGTATCTATTGCTTCTCTTAGAAATACTCACTCATCACCTCTCCTGGGAAACAATAATGAGATTCATGCAAGATAATTGCAGAAATGTCCACGTAATTCGTTTGCTATCAGATAGGTCCCCATTAGAGCCAGGTGGTTAGTTTTGGCAATTGGTTGCTAATTTTGCCCTCCATTTTGCTCCACTTGGGATGAATTACATCTTTCTTTTAGAGGCCTACAGGGATGTAAAGTCCACAGTCTCTACTCTGAGTTCTCTCCCTCCTAGGAAACTTCTAACATGCCTCAGTTTCTCTTCAATTTCCTACCCACCAGAGTCAGTAGAATGCTCCAAGTGTGGTCTGCTGAGTGAGGAACAAAAGAAGATGCTTCAATCTTCTGCTTGGGACATGACCTCTGTTTTACAGTAGATTCAGCCTTCATTATCTCTGAGGGAAGCCACAGCCCTCTGGTCTTTCCTATTGGTCTTCCCATCAGTGGAAGGCTCTAAGGCCTTCTCTCACATAAGGCCAATGCCTACTCATAAAAGGAAATGGGACAGGATTACATGGCTTGTCCTTGCTGAGTCCTTGCTGACTCCTGGTGATCAACACATCTTTTCCTGGGTGTTCACAAACCGCTCTTGTATGTCGTTCTAGAATCTTGTCTAGCTGTAGTCTATAGGTGAATTGAGAAAGCCTCACTGTTCTCATTTTTGCTCACTACCTGTAGTGGATTGAATAGCGTCCCTAAAAAAAATCATGTCCACACAGAACCTCAGAAAGTGAACTTATCTGGAAATAGGATCTTTGCAAATGTAATTAGTTATTTTAAGATGAGGTCACACTGGATTAGGATGGCAATTTGTTGTGGAAGCCATAGGAAACTAATACACTGTCTCTGCTTATCCCCTGACCTTCTGCATGCTTCCCAGTACTCTTTACTAAAAGGACACTAAGTCTTGGGTCAGCAATTGCTCGTCTAGCATCTCCCAGTGCCCTGGGATATAATTAACCCAGGTCCGAAGATGTAAACTATTGAAAAATTGCTGGATATTTATTTACTTAGGCTCTCCTCTCTTTCTTCTTCTTATCTCCAGACTTATTTTCTTCTTTTCAAATTATTTTCTCTTTCTTCAAAATGAATCTGTTTTCCTTGGCGTAGATGGCAGAGGCAAAATGGAAATTGAAGAGTCATGCGTGTGTGAGAGCTTACTTTTTGCTTGTCTGTATGTTTGTTTTAATTCCACACATCAATGTTTTCCATCAGCTTCAAGCATTAGGCAGATCCCATTCTCATGTTTTGGTGCTATTTATAACAACTACTTTTATAATCATTTCTAAGCTAAAAGAGTAACTGATCTTCTGTGTAACTTAATAGCCTTTCAAAGTCCCCTTTGGTCTTTGGGATTTCTACTTCATTTTCAAACGATCACCTTGTCTGCATACTTGGCAGCTATTTGTTCTCCAGAACATATTTCCCGGTGGTATTTGTGGTCATATTATAAATTTAGATTTCACATTTCAGTGAGAAAGAGAAAGTTATTTTCTTGCAGTGTTGCCCCTAGATACCAAGGCTGCCTGATTCATGTGACTCTGAGCTCCATACGTAAAAATTTTATTTTTTGTTTTCAATCTGAGACCAAATTAATATATTTTTCATATACCGAACTTATGTATTTTCATTTATTATGCTGGCTGGCTGACATACCTTGTTTCACAGAACCCTAATGATTATATATGCATTATTATGATCAGTTTACAGATTTAAAAAATGAGGTTCAAACAGAATGAGGGATACCCAAGGTAGGGTGCTAGCCAGCCTCTGAGCTGGGATTCCAAGCCAGGTTTATGTGTCTAAACCCCAGAAATGTTTTGGCATGGCATCTGCCTCCTAACTCTGAATACTTTGCTCATCAACAGTGCAAGAATCCCTCATAGAATGATGTCATAAGATGGCAGAATAGGAAAGCACTGTCTCATATCCCCCCACAAACAAGAATTCTGCACCCATTCACAACTAAAGTCTCTCTGCAGGAGCCTTGACATTCAGGAAGGAGGTAAGTTAAACCCTAATGGAGCCCAAGGTCTAGGAAGGCCACTTTGAGAGTGCAGACCAGCACCTAGATAGCAGACCCGCTGATTGTGCTCCTGGGTTTAAACCTAGAGACAGCCCTGTTCCACAAAAGGCTTGGCTACAGCCCCATTTGGCCTTGAGCCTGCAGCCAAAGCTATCTTCCAAGGGGTCCAGATGGAATCATGCACACTATTGCCTCAGCAGAAAGACTTGTCTGGCTACTGACATCAATCTCAGCAGTGAACCTGAAAGTTATCCTCTAACTAGTCTCTAGCTCCCCTCAGGTGCGGTCCCGCGTTATTACTGCCCGTACAAGGACCCAGAGGGAGACTTGCCCATATCTGACAGCTTGTGAATTACCCATCCACCTGAACCTCTGTGACAAGTCACAAGACTCCACTGCACAGCAGATCCTGAGAGAATCCAGTCTCAGCTCCAGCCCCTGTTGGTGCAGTCAGGGAGCTGTCCTGTATGTGCAAGGAAGTGCTGAGGGATGTGAGCTTGCTGGACCATCAGGGCAGACTCTCTGGCTGCTGTCCCACAGTGGATTCTGAGGGCACCCAGTCTCAACTCACTCACTGCACTCAACTCACTGCAGTCAGGTAATGGCCCAACTCATGCGGAAAACTAACGGAAAGTGTGCACATCTGAGCCGTGGAGGTGGGCTCGCCAGCCACTGTCCCACAGCAGATTCTGAAGAGGTCTAATCTTGGCTCCAGTCCTGCTTTCTTCAGTTGGGAAACTGCCCACCTGCACAGGAAACTGCTGGCAAACATACACCTCTGGGCCATGAGGATGGGCTGACCAGACTCCATCCCACAGTAGATTCTGTGGGGGCACAGTTTAAGCTCGCGCCCCTCACTGCAGTTGGGGAATTGTCCCACATATGCAGGAAACTGCTGGGAAACGTGCACCTGTCTGGGTCCATGGCAAAGGCTTCCAGACGTAGGTTCCTGGCCAGCTTTTCCACACAGCCTGGCTACCCACCTTCAGTTTTCTCTAGGTCCATCTGGACTGGGTGCCATGACAACATCAGAGTTCCCATGAAATACACTGTGAACTTTGGCTTAGGGTGTCCTCTAGAGAAGAAATGGCTGCAGCAATCATGGGATATGGCTGCAGCCAGTCTTAGTCTCTGGACAGGCCAACTGAAAAAGGACAGGCACAAACAAAACCAGACTGTGAAGACTGAAAGACATACCTAATCCTTCAATGCAAAGAGACTGATGTACACCACAGGCATCAAGAACAATCAGGGATTATGACCTCACCAAATGGACAAAGTAAGGCATCCCCCCACCACGGACCCTAAAGAGATGGAGATGTGTGATCTCTAAGACAAGGAATTCAAAACACCTGTATTAAGGAAGCTCAGCTAATTTCAATGAAACACAGAGCAGCAATTCAGAAAGTTATCAGAGAAATCCAACAGAGATATTGAAATAATAAAAATAAATCAAGCATAAATTGTGGAGCTAAAAATGCAATAATAAATTGGAAAATGCAATAGAGAGCATCAACAGCATAATTGATCAGGCAGAAGAAAGAATCTGCGAGCTCAAAGACAGGCTAATAAAAAATACGCAGTCAGATAAAAACCTTTCTGGGAGGGTGAAAGATGGCTGGATAGAGACATCAGTCACCAGATTGTCCCGGAAAGAAGAAAAAGTCCCAGGTGAAATACTGAGGGAAAAGTGCCAGAACTTACCCTCACTAGAGACCCTACAGGAAGAAGTTGTGGAGCAGAGCAAGAAGGAGCAAGATTTTGGCAGAGACTGACCCATGAAGGGATTCAGAGTTCAGCTCAAAGGGTAACTGGGAGTAGTTAATTTTCTTCCCCACGTACCTGAGGCAGACTGCCAGCTCCTGATTGGTCAGAGAGCCCTTCTACCCTGAAAAATCCAGGCACTGCTGCTGCCATTGGTGAACTGAGAGTTTCTTGGGAGCAGAGCACTGGGCTGCAGGCCCGCACAGGGTTGCTTCCCCCCACCACGGACCCAGGCTGAGATGGTGGGCACCATATTGCTTGTGCATATGCTGGGTGCCTCTATCCTGCTGGGGAGGTCAGAGCCCCTCGGTCTCCTTGTCACTTGGACCCCACTCAAGCATTCCTCAGCACCCACTTGGACTGTGACAACCACAGAGGAACAGGGAGACACAAGAGAGCAGCAGTATTCCCAGAGATCTGACCCATAGGGCAGGCTGCCCCAAGAGGACTGGGAAGTGCTGCAAACAGCTTTTAGGACAGAGGAAGGCAGAGCACACACTCTCCTGCATGCGAGAGCCCCCGGCTCATGATTTAAAGTTGTCTACACCCCTCCCAGTGGAGACATAGGTGCAGAGAGGAGCCTGTAGTGTAGGAGAGTGTCTGCACCCCAGGGCAGAAGCAGCATCAGAGCCCAGGAAGGGACATGGTGACCAGAACGTCCCTTCCTCTAACCACCCAAGCCCACAGACATAGCTGCCTCTTCTCCTAGACATGAGCTTTTGATGTGGGTGTGATGTGGGATGGCCAGTTCTAAGCTCAGAGTGGAGCTACACATCCAATAGTATTCTGCTCACTGTGCCTGGGTTTTGCACAGAGGATGTGGCTCATTCCCCTCCCTTCATAGACAGGCAACATTTTTGCAGCTGTCCAGACTGGGGAAAATTAGCCCCTGGGTCTCTACATTGCTGGATCCACAGCCAATACTCCCCAGCACCCACTTGGACTGCAGCAGCCTTGGGGGGCCTTTGGAACTTTGAGTCTCACCAGAACTTGGGAATTCAGGGTGGGCTGCCTCCAGCTGAGAGAACAGTGCAGCATGTCAGGAGGCCCCTTAGGACAAAGGAGAAGAGGGCACAAGCTCCGCCCCCACCCCTTTCAGGCCCTTCTCCTCCTCCTCCCTAACCTGCCCACTGCTGCCAAGGCAGCCAGGGCTATTTCCACTCAGGGCTGGGGAAGGTTCCACAGGGGACGATTAAGCCAGGGCACTTGGGAGCAGATGCCCCACCTCTGACGAAGTGCCTGTCTGATCTAGGCTTCCACAGAGCTTGGGGCTCACTCCTTTCCCCCTAAAATGCTACAGCAAGTGCATTTTTGAGCCCCAATGACAAAAACTACTATCCTACTATCTCTGCTGAGGGAAGGTGGGCTAGGAATCATCTTCCTCAGCAGCCAGCCTGTCACTTCTGGGAGGAGCCTACCCTCCCCAGAGGCAAGTCCTTGGCACAACTATCCCTCCCCCACAGAGGCATTTAAGCAGCAGCTCCCAGCCTTTCTGGGAGCCCAGCACACATACAGAGGCTTGGGCTTTCTCTGCCACCTATGCCACATTCAGGTCAGGAGGGGAGTTGAGAATCTTGGTGCTTTTGTGTGACCCAATGACAAAAACTACCATCTCTTCTGAGGGAAGTTGGGGCCAGCAGTGGTCTCCCCAAGATGCCTGTCCCTTCTGGGAGGAGCCTGTCACTATTTAAGAGAAATCCTTCGCACAACTACGCCTCCCCTGCCTGAGCATTTCAGCCACAACTCACAGCCAGTCTGGTAGCCATGCACAGAGGGGATTGAGCTGCCTCTGCCCCCACTCCTTCAACTGGTTCAGGGTGAGGAGATGGAAATCTGCGTGCTTTTGTGCTCCAAAAGGAGAGAGACTACTGTAACTGCCGAGAGAGGGAGGTGTGAGTGGTTTGTGTGCCCCACAGCTGCCTGCCTCTGCTAATCTCATTGACAGTGGCCTGCCCCTCCTGTCCTAGGCACACAGTGCATCTGCCCTTCTCCTGCCTAAGCATTATTCCACACCAGGAGTTCACCCTGTCCCTCACTGTCACAGCCGGTGCCTGAACACAGGGAAACATGAGGGCAAGTCTTCCAGCCCAATCTTTGTCTGGTTCCCCCCAGGACTCAAGCATGCAATCCAGGGGCCTGGGGACTGGGCATTACACAATCTATTCCAGGACTGCTGCCACCAGAATACTATCCTGGGGATCTGAGTTAAACCAACCCAAATTGCCAGTAACACCCCAGTGGGTGCCTACCTGCATGAACAAAAAGGCAGTGTCTCTCTCCATCTCTTTCTCTCTCTCCATCCCCCTACAATGAGCAGAGCTCCCAGCAGAGGAGAACAGGTAACACAAAGCTATCTGCTTTGAGCTGAGGGAAGAGGTTCCAGATGAGAAGTTACCAACAGAAGAACCCTGACAATATGAAAAAAAAGAAACTGTTTTGACACCTCCAAAGGATCACACTAGCCCTTCAGCAATGGACTCCAACCAAGAGGACATTTTTGAAATGTAATATATGGAATTCAAAATATGGATTGCAAGTAACCTCAATGCGATTGATGAGAAAGTTGAAAACCAACAAGAAGAAACCAAGAAAATAATTTAGAACATGAGTGAAATATACACTAAAGAGATAGATATTAAAAAAGCAAAGCAAAACAAAACAAAACAAAACAAAAAAACAGAACTTCCGGGAATGAATGAGTCATTTAGGGTATTTCAAAATATGGTGGAAAGTTTTAATAGTGTCTGTTAGACCAAGCAGAAGAAAGAATTTCAGAGCTTGAAGACAAAGCTTTTGAATTAACCCAGTCAGTCAAACATAAAGAAAAAAAAAATCAAAAGAAATGAGCAAAGTCTCAGAGAAACATAGGAATATATAAAATGCCCCAACATAAGTATCGTAAGTATTCACAAGGGAGAAGAAGAAAAAAACTAAAAGAAAAAGCATGTAAAACACATTTGAGGTAATAATGGAGGAAAACTTCCCTGGTCTTGCTAGAGATTTATACAAGAAGGTCATTGGACTGCTGAAACATCCATTGCACACAGGGCATAACCAAGGCACATAATCATCAGACTGGCCAAAGTCAAAGTGAAAGAGAAAATCCTACAAACTGTGAAATGAGAGCATCAAGTAACTTACAAAGGAAAACCCATCAGACTAACAGTAGACGTCTCACCAGAAACCTCACACGCCAGAAGAAATTGAGGCCCCATCTTTTGTCTTCTCAAATATAATAACTGTCAGCCAAGAATTTTGTATCCTGCAGAACTCAGTTTCATAAATGAAGAAGAAATTAAGTCTTTTTGGCACAAGCAAACACTAAAGGAATTTGTCACTTCTAGACTTGCCCTACATGAAATGCTCAAAAGTGTTGTAAACATCAAAAAGAATGATCAATACTCACCAGTGTGGAAACACTGGAAAGTACCAACTCACAGATCTTATAAAACAGTAACACAAGGGAGAATACTAAGCAACTGGGTAACCATCAATAGGGGGACCGGAAGAGTACCTCACTTATCAGTAGTAACATTGAATGTAAATGGTCTAAATGTCCCACTTAAAAGATATAGGTTGATGGAATATTAAAGAAAAACAACACGACCCAAATATCTGCTATCTCCAAGAAATCCATTTATCTCATAAAGAGCCTCATAGACTCAAGGTAAAGAGGTGTAAAACAATATCCCATGAAAATGGAAATGAAAACGGAGCAGGTATAGCTATTCTTATAGCAGATAAAATAGACATTAAATGAACAACAGTAAAAAAAAAGACAAAGGTGGTCATTATATAATGAAAAAAGTGATCAATTCAACAGGAAGACACAACAATTCTAAATATATGTGCACCTAACACTGGAGAGCCCAGATTCATAAAACAAATGCTACTAGACCTAAGAAAATAAATAAATTGTAACATACCAACAGTGGAGGATTTCAACCCTCCGTTAAGAGAACTAGGCAGATCACTGAGGCAGAAAATCAACAAAGAAATACTGGATTTAAATGGGACTCAAGTAAAAATGGACCTAACAGGTATTTACAGAGCATTTGACACCAAAATTGCAAAATATAAATTCCGTTCATCAGCACGTGGGACAGATTCCAAGACAGACCATATTTTAGGTCACAGAAGAAGTCTCAGCAATTTTTTAACAGAATTCATACCATGTTTCTTTTCAGACCACAGTGGAATAAAAGGATAAATCAATTTCAAGAGGAATTCTCAAATCTACATGAATACGTGGAAATTAAACAACTGCTGTTGAATGACTTTTAGATCATGATGACATCAAGATGGGAGTTAAAATATTTTTGGAATCAAGTGACAATCATGACACAAGTTCCCAAAATCTCTGCAACACAGCAAAGGCAGCCCTATGGGGAAAGTTCATAGCTTTAAATGCTTATATCAAAAATAGAGAAAGATCACAAATTATCAATCTGATGTCACATCTCAAGGGACTAGAAAGAGAAGAACAAGCCAAACCCAAAGCCAGTAGGAGAAAAGAAATAACAAATCTCGGAGCAGAACTAAGTGAAAAGGAAACAATAAATAAATAAATAAATAGGATCAATGAAACAAAAAGTTGGCTCTTTGAAAAGACAAACAAAATTGATAGACCACTAGCCAGATTAACAAGAAATAAAAGAGAGTGGACCCAAATAAGGTCAACCAAAAATGTAAAAGAACACATTGCAACTGATACCACAGAAATACAAAAGCTCATCTGAGACCACTATGAACATCTCCATACATACAAACTAGAAAATCCAGAGGGAATGGATAAATTTTTGCAAACGCAAAACCTCCCAAGCTTGAATCAGGAAGAAATAGAAATGCTGAACACACCAATAATGACTAGGGAGGTTGGGTATGTAACACCAAATCTCCCAACAACAACAACAGCAGCAACAAAAAGACCAGGAGTAGATGGATTCACAGCTAAATTCTACCAGACCTATGAAGAACTGGTGCCTATCCTAAAGAAACTGTTCCGTAGCATTGAGAAGGAGGGAATCCTCTCTAACTCATTCTACGAAGCCAGTATCACACTGACACCAAGGCCAGGAAAGGACACAACAAAAAAGGAAAACTACAGAATAATATATCTCATGAAGATAGATGCAAAAAACTTGAGCAAAACACTAGCTAACTGAATCTAACAGTATGTCAAAAAGATAATTCACCACAATGAAGTGATTTTCATCCCAGGGATGCAAGGATGGTTCAACATACGCAAGTCAATAAAAGTGACTCACCACACAAAGAGAATTAAAAAAACAAAACAAAACTGTACGATCATCTCAACAGATGCAGAAAACGCATTGGAGAAAATCCAGCATTGCTTCGTGATAAAAACACTCAACAAACCAAGCAGAGAAGAAACATACCTTACAATAATAAAAGCCATATATGACAAATCCACAGCCAACGTTATTCTGAACAGGGAAAAGTTGAAAGCATTCCTCATAAGAAGTTGAAGAAGAAAACAATGTCCACTGTCACCACTTCTGTTCAACATAGGACTGGAAGTCCTAGCCAGAGAAATTAGGCCAGAGAAAGAAATTTAAGGCAACCACATCAGGGTAGAGGTGGTCAAACCATCCCTGTTTGCTGATGATAAAATCTTTTATCTAGAAAACCCTAAAGACTTCTCCAAAAGTCTCCTAGAATTTATAAATAAATTCAGTAAAGTCTGAGGTTACAAAATTAATGTAGACATATCAGTAGAATTTCTATACACTAAAAACAGCCAAGCTGAGAATCAAATCAAATCAAGAACTCAATACCATTTACAATGGCTGCAATAAAATAAAATAAATAAAATAAAATAAAATAAAGTAAAATAAATTACCTAGGCATATACTTAACCAAGGAGGTGAGAGATCTTTACAAGGAGAACAACAGAACTCTGATGAAAGAAATTGTACAGGACACAAATAAATGGAAGAACATCCCATGTTCATGGATGGGAAGAATCAATATTGTTAATGTCCATACTGACCAAAGTAATTTAAAGAGTTGATGTAATTCCCACCAAAATACCAACATCACTTTCACAGATCTAGGAAAAAACAATCCTAAATTTCCTATGGAATAAAAAAAGAGCCTGATTAGCCCAAGCAGCCCCAAGCAAAAAGAACAAAGTGGGAGGCATCACATTACTTCAACTTCAAGTTATGCTACAAGGCTATAGTCACCACAACAGCATCACAGTGGTATAAAAAGTAGACACATAGATCAATGGAACAGAATTGAAAACCCAGAAATAAAACCATATAGCTATGACCAATTGATCTTCAACAAAGCAGACAAAAACATACACTGGGGAAAGGAAGTCCTATTCAATACATGATGCTGGGAAAATTGGAGAGCCACATGTGGAAGAGTGAAACAGGATCCCTATCTCTCCACTACATACAAAAATTAATTGAAGGTGGATTAAAGAGTTAAATGTAAGACCTGACACCATAAAAATTCTAGAAGGAAACCTGGGAAAATCTCTCCTGGACTCTGGCCAATTGGCCAACAATTTACGACTAAGAGCCCCTAAGCAAATACAAAAAATTAATTAATTAATTAATTTTTAAAAAATCAAAAACAAATAAATGGAACTCAATTAAACTAAAAGTTTCTGAACAGCAAAAGAAATAATCAACAGATTAAACAGACAACTGGCAGAATGGGAGAAAATATCCACAAACTATAAATCCAAGAAAAGACTAATATCCAGAATCTTCAAGACACTCAAACAAATCAGCAAGAAAAAAAAAAAAATTACATCATTAAAACGTGGGCCAAAGACATGAACAGGCGTTTGTCAAAAGAGGATATGCCAATAGCCAGTAGGTATATGCAAAAATGCTCAATATCACTAATCATCAGGGAAATGCATATTAAAACCACAGTGGAATAGCACCCTACCTTTGTCTGAAGGGTCATTATTAAAAAGTCAAAAAATAGACTAGATCCCGATGTATATATGGTGAAAAGGGAATGCTTATACACTATTGGTAGGAATGTAAATTAGTACAACCTCTATGGTAAACAGTGTGGAGATTCCTCAGAGAACTAAAAGTAGACCTACCATTCGATCCTGCAATCCTGCTACTGGGCATCTACTCAAAGGAAAAGAAGTCATTATATGAAAAAGACACATACACTTGTATGTTTATCACACCACAGTTCAAAATTGCAAAGATATGAAATCTACCTAAGTGTCCATCAACTGATGTGTGAATAAAGAAAATGTGATTATACACACACACACTCACACTCATACGCACCATGGCATACTACTCAGCCATAAACAAGGATCAAATAACGTATTTTGCAGTAACTTGGATGGAACTAGAGGCCATCATCCTAAGTGAAATAGCTGAAGAACTGAAAAACAAATACCACATGTACTCATTTATAAGTGGGGGCAAATAGATGTACACACATGGTCATAATGAGTGGTATAATATACTTTAGAGACTCAGAATGGGGGAGTGTAAGAGGGGGTGAGGGATCAAAAATGACCTATCAGGTACGATGTGCACTATTCATTTGATGGGTACACTAAAAGCCCAGACGTCTCCACTGTGCTATTCTATTCATCCACGTAACCAAAAGCTACTTCTACCCCCTAAATCTATCTAAATAAAAATATGCCATCAGAAGTGAAAAACAGAATAAAAGAAAAGAAAAAAGAAAACTTACTGGAAACTCATGGAATAGCACCAAAGAACAAATTTTGGGGTCATTGCAGTTCAAGAGGAAATCGAGAAAGGCAAAGGGGTAGAAAGCTTATTCAAAAGCATAACAACAAAGAAAAATTCCAAAGGTGGAAAAAGCTATACGTATCCAGGTAGAAAAAACATCGAAGGTCACCAGTCAGATTTGTCAAACTTTATAATCAGATGCGGGCAACATGATTAAGTATTGATTTTCTTTGAGTGCAAGATGTGAGGATGGTCACCCAGGAGGACACATGGACCCCAGAGGAGGTCAGTGCTTCTAAGTGCAGAAGTTTGAGGGTTGTTTATATAGGTAAGGTCTGGGAAAGCTTAATAGGATTTCAGCATTTCTCATACAAAGCTAGGGCACAGTTACAGCAATTTAGTTGGTTATAGGCAATGCGTCTTTCCTGGGAAGGGTATTTTTAACATTTTCCATTAAGGATGTAATAGTTGAGGGATCTTTTATCTCAGGCACCATCTGGTCTGAGTCAGGAAAGAGGAAATAAAGAAGGAAGTCAATCCATAACAAAAGATCAGTAATTAAGAGGTCCTGCTTCCTGATTTGGTCTCCAAAGTTAAACTTCCTCAGGGCCTAACACATTTTAATAGTCCCAAATAGACAGACTCTCCATTTTTTTCACAGATTCAACTCAAGTAAGACTACCCCAAGACATATTATAATCAGACTCTCAAAGGTCAAAGAGAGAGTATTCTGAAAGCATCAAGAGAAAAGAAGTAAATAACATATAAAAGATTTTGAATATGCCCGGAAGCAGACGTCTCAGCAGAAACCTTGCAGGCCAGCAGGGAGTGGGTTGATATGTTCAGAGTGCTGAAGGCAAAAAAAAAAAAAAAAAGTAAGTCAGCTAAAAATACTGTACCCATAAAAGCTATCCTTCATATACAAAGGAGAGACAAAGACTTTCCCAGAAAAACAAAGCTGATGGACTTCATCACAACCAAATCTGTCTTACAAAAAATACTAAAGGGAGCTTTTCCAACTGGAAGGAAAGGATGCTAACATGTAACAAGAAAACATCTTAAGGTATAAGAGTCACTGGTGAAAGTAAGCATTCACACAAATGTAGAATGCTCTAATAATAAAATCATGGTGTGTAATCCACTTATATCTTTAGTATAAAGACTTAAAGATAAAACTATTAAAAATAATAATAACTACAATGATTTGATAAGGGAGAGGTAATATAAAAAGATAAAAACTGTGACATAAAAATTTTTAAATTTTAGGGGGATGATAAAGTTAAAATACACAGGTTTTTGAATTATATTTTAATTTTTTTTACAATCAAAGTTAAGTTGTCATCAGTTTAACATCTTTTGTTATAACTATGTTTTCTGTAAGCCTCATAGCAACCACAAAGCAAAATTTATATTAAGACAATAAGCAAGAAATCAAAACACACTACTAGAGAAAAATATCTTAACCTCAAAGGAAAACAGGAAGAGAAGGAGAAAAGAAGAATGAATCTACAAAACAACTGAAAACAAGTAACAAAATGGCAGCAGTAGGTCCTTACTTATGAATAATTACCTTGAGTATAAATGGATGAAGTTCAATGATGAAAAGACAAAGAGTGGATGAATGGATAAACAACAACAACAGTAGCAGCAGCAACAACAACTACATGCTGCCTAAAAGAGACTCGCTTCACCTGCAAGGACATGCATAGACTGAAAGTGAAGGAGAGGAAAAACATATCCCGTGCAAGTGAAAATAATGAAAAGAGTAAGAGTAGCTAAACTTCTATCATATAGAAAAGACTTTAAGCCAAACGTTGTAAAAAGAGACAGAGAATTCCATTATATAACAATAAGGGGTCAATACAACAAGAGGATATACAAATCCTCTTATAAAAATGCAAATTATGAATATACATGTACCCTAAATCATAGCATGTAAATATGTAAAGCAAATGTTAATAGATGTAAAGAAGGAGATAGACCGCAGTTCACTAATAGTAGAGAAATTCAATACCCCACCGTCAGCAACAGGCAGATCGTTCAGACTAAGATTTTAAAAATTTAAAAAGAAATATTAGAGTTAAATCACACTCTAGAATAAGTGGACCTAACAGACATTTACAAATAATTCCACTCAACCACTGAAGAACATGCATTTTCCACAACAGCCCACAAAATATTCTCCAGGATTTATGATATATTAGGCCACAACACAAGTATCAAATTAAAACAAAAATCACATCAAGTATCATTTTAAAATACAATACAATAGAACTAGAATAAATAAAAGAAGGGACTTTGGCAACTGTACAAATATGTGAAATTTTTTATTTTATTTTCTTCATTTTACTTTTTTATTTCAAAATATTAATCAAGGGGGTACAAAAGGTTTTATTAAATGAATATCTTGTATAATGCTTAAGTCAGGGTTCCTGGTGTGCCCATCACCAGAATACTGTACATTGTACCCAATAGGTAAGTTTTTATCCCAAACCCACCCTCCCGTCCTCCCCCCTCCTTGGTTTCTCATGTCCTTTATATTCTTTGTACCTATGTGTATCCATCTACTTGCTCCTGCTTATTAGTGAGACCATACGGTGTTTGGTTTTCAATTCCTCCTGAGACACTTGGCTTAGGATAATGGTCTCCAGTTCCCTCTATGTTGCTGCAAATGGCGTTATTTCATTCTTTTTTTGTGGCTGAGTAGTACTCCATGTTGTGTGTGTGTGTGTGTGTGTGTGTGTGTGTGTCACATTTTTTTTTTATCCACTCTCAAATTTAAGGGCACGTGGGTTGAGTCCACATCCTTGTAATCCTTGCAGTTGTGAATTGTGTTGTGATAAACATTCAAGTGCAGGTGCCTTTTTGATAAGATGACTTCATTTCATTTCCTTTGGTAGATACCCAGCAGTGGGATTGCTGGATCGAATGGTAGGTCTATATTTACTTCTTTGAGGAAACTCCATACTGTTTTCCGTAGAGGTTGTAAGAATTTGCAGTCCCACCAACACCGTATAAGTGTCCCTTTCTCTCTGCATCCATGCCAGCATCTATTGTTTTTCAACTTTTTAAGAAGGGCCATTCTGATAGGGGTAAGGTGGTGTCTCATTGCAGTTTTAATTTCCATTTCCCTGATGCTTAGTGATGTTGAGCATTTCTTATGTATTTATCGGCCATTTGTCTACCATGTTTTGAGAAATTTCTGGTCATGTCATCTGCCCACTTTTTGATGGGGTTGTTTGTTTTTGTCTTGATAGTTTGTCAGAATTCTTTGCAGGTTCTGGATATCAGTCCTTTTTCAGATGTACAGTTTACGAATATTTTCTCCCACTCTGTATTTTGTGTATTCACTCTGTTCATTATTTACTTTGTTGTGCAGGAGCTTTTTAATTAAATTGAACACGATTTATGTATTTTCTGGTTGCTATATTTGCCTTTGGGGACTCAGTCATGAATTCTTTGGCTAGGCCAATGTCTAAAAGAGGTTATTTTTTTTTTTAACATTTCCTTCTAGAATTTGTATGGTTTCATGCCTTACATTTAAGTTGTTAATCCACCTTGAAGTAATTTTTGTATATGATGAGAGATAGGGATCATGTTGCATTCTTCTGCATGTGGCTATCCAATTTTCCCAGCAACCTTTATTGACTAGGGCTCTCTTTCCCCAGGGTATGTTGTTGTCTGCCATGTCGAAGATCAGTTGGCTGTAGGTAGATGGTTTTATTTCTCAGTTCTCTATTGTGTTCCATTGGTCTATGTCTTAACTTTTATACCAATACCATGCTGTTTTAGTTACTATAATTTGAAGTCAGGTAATGTGATGCCTCCAGATTTGTTCTTTTCACTTAAGATTGCTTTGGTTATGCAGGCTCTTTTTTGGCTCCAAATGAAGCTTAGGATCATTTTTTCCAGATCTGTGAAATATGACACTGGTGTTTTGATGGGGATTGCATTGAATCTGTAAATCATTTTGGGCGGTGTGGACATTTTAACAATGTTGATTCTACCAATCCATGAGCAGGAGATGTTCTTCCATTTGTTTGTGTCACCTGTGATTTCTTTTTTTTTTTCCTTTTATTTCAGAATGTTATGGGGGTACAACCCTTTGTTTATATATATTGCCCATGTTGGAGCTACAATCATGGACATCACTACTGGGTGTTTACCCAAAGGAAAAAAAGACATTCTGTAATAAAGACATCTACACACGAATGTTTATAGCAGCACAATTCACAATTGCAACGATGTGGAAACAACCCAGGTGCCCATCAATACACGAGTGGATTAATAAAATGTGGTATATGTATACCATGGAGTATTACTCAGCAATAAAATACAACGGTGAATTAATGCATCTGGTATTATCCTGGATGGAGCTAGAGCCCATTCTTCAAAGCAAAGTATCACAAGAATGGAAAAACAAGCACCACTGGTACTCACCATCAAATTGGTACTAACTGATTTCTTTCATCAACTCTTTTTAGTTCTTCTTGTAGAGGTATTTAGCCTCCTTTGTTAAGTATATTACTAGGTATTTTACTAGGTATATGACCTTGCTATTGTGTGCAATATCTTTGTTGCTATTGTGAATGGTATTGAGTCCTTGATTTGACGCTCTGTTTCACTGTTATTAGTAAATAGAAATCGTACTGGTTTGTGTACATTGATTTTGTAACCTGAGACTTTGCTGAATTTACCAATTCCTGCAGTTTCTTTGTGGAGTCTTTTGGAATTTCTAGATACAACATTATATCATCAGCAAACAGGAAAAGTTTGACCTCTTCTTTCCTGATTTGGATGCCCTTTATTTCTTTCTCATGCATGATTGCTCTGGCTAGGACTTCCAATAATATGCTGAATAGAATTGATGACAGGGGTCACCCTTGTTTTGTTCCAGTTCTTAGTGGGGATGGCTTCAACTTTTCCTTGTTCAGTATGATGTTGGCTGTGAGTTCGTCATATATGGCTTTTATAATTTTTAGATCTGTTCCTTGTATGCCTATTTTTGGAGGGTTTTTATCATAACATGGTGTTGGATTTTATCAAATGCTTTTTCTGCATCTACTGAAATGATCATGTGGCCTTTGTTTTTGTTTCTCTTTATGTGGTGAATCATGTTTATTAACATGTGCATATGTTAAACCTTCCTTGCATTCCTGGGATGAAACCCACTTGATCATGGTGGATTGTCTTTTTTATGTGCTGTTGAATTTGATTTGCTAGTATTTTGTTGAGCATTTTTGCATCTATGTTCATAAAGGATAAGGGATATTGGTCTGAAATTTCTTTTTTTTTTTATTGTGGCCTTTCCTTTCTTTGGTATCGGGGTGATACTGGCTTCCTAAAATAAGTTAAGGAGGATTCCCTTCTTCTCAGTGTTGTGGAATAGTTTCTGTAGGAAAGGTACCAGTTCTTCTTTTCTAGTTTATTTGCATAGGGGTTTTCACAGTATTCATTGATGATATTTTGTATTTCTGTGGGATCAGTGGTAATGTCTCCTTTTTCATTTCTGATCAAGGTCATTTGAGTCCTTTCTCTTCTATTCCTGGTTAACTTAGCTAGTGGTCTATTGATTTTGTTTACCTTTTCCAGGAATCAACTTTTCGTTTCACTGACCCTTTGCATTCTTTTCATTTTCCATTTTGTTTTTTAGTTCTGCTTTGAGCTCTGTTATTTCTTTTGCTCTGTTGGCTTTGGGTTTGGTTTGTTCTTCTTTTTCAAGTTCCTTGAGGTGTGACATTAGGTTGTCCATTTTTGACATTTCTGTCTTTTTGATGTAAGTATTTATGGCTGTGAAATTTCCCCTTAGGGTTGCTTTTATGGTATCTCACAGGTTTTGAACCTGTGTCCCCTTTGTCATTCAGTTTAAAAAATCTTTTGACTGCCATCATAATTTCATCATTGGCCAAATGATCATTCAGCATCGGGTTATTTAATTTCCATGTTCTTGTACAGATTGGAGTGCTTCTCTTGGAATTGATTTCTAGTTTTATTCCACTGTGGTCTGAGAGGATATATGGTATGATTTTGATTTTCTTGAATTTTCTGAGACTTGTTTTGTGGCCTAACATATGATCAATCTAGAAAATGTCCCATGTGGTGATGAGAAGAATACATATTCAGTGGTTTTCGGGTACAATGTTCTGCACATGCCTGTTAGATCCATTTGTTCTAGGGTCCTATTTAAGTCCAGTGTTTTTTTTTTTATTGTTTGTTTATTCATTTCTTGCTTCAATGATCTGTCACGTATTGTTAGTGGAGTGTTGGTGTCCCTGAATATTAAGATGCTTCTGTTTATTTCTTTGCTTAGATCTACAAGGATTTGGGTAATAAAACTGGCAACTCCTGTGTTAGGTGCATATATATTTGGAATTGTTATTTCTTCTTGTTGAATTGCTCCCTTTACCATTATATAATGACCAACATTGTCCTTTTTTTTTTTTTTTTACCATTGCTAATTTAAAGACTATTTTGTATGATATGAGAATGGCTACACCTGATCAATTTTATGTTTTGTTTTATTTCAGAGTAATATGGGGATACAAATGTTTTTGTTACATGGATTACTTTCGTACAGCTTGACTCAAAGTTATGTGTGCCCATCACCCAGAGAATGTGCATTGCACCCATTAGGTGTGATTTAACCCATCCCCTCCTCCCCCCTCCCACCTGCATGATTTCTGTTGCATTTTACTTCCATATGTGCACATGAGTGCTGATCAATGAGTTCCAATTTAATAGTGAGTATATGTGGTGTTTTTTTTTTCATTATTCCATTCTTGTGACACTTCGCTTAGGAGGATGGACTCCAGTTCCATGCAGCTTGTCACAAAAGGTATTAATTCATTTTTTATGGCTGAGTACTACTCCATGGTGTACAAATACTACATTTGATTAATCCACTCACGAATCGATGGACACTTGGGTTATTACCACACCTTTGTGATTGTGAATTGTGTGGCAATAAACATTCTAGTGAAATTGTCTTTTTGATAAAATGACACTTTTTTACTTTGAGTAAATAGACAGTGGTGGGATTGCTGGATCAAATGGTGATCTTACATCGAGGGAACCCCAAAGATTCAGCCAAGAGACTCCTGGAATTGATAAAAAATAAATGAGCAATGTCTCAGGCTACAAAATCAATGTACACAAATAAGTAGCATTCCTATACACCAACAACAGTCAAGCTGAGAGTCGAATCAAAGACTCAATAACTTTCGCAATAGCTACAAAGAAAATAAAACTCCTGGGAATATATTTAACCAAGGAGGTGAAAGATATCTAGAAAGACAACAACGAATCACTGAGGAAGGAAATTGCAGATGATGTATACAAATGGAAAAAACATTTGATGCTCATGGATTGGCAGAATCAACATTGCTAAAATATCCATACTACCTAAAGTGATTTACAGATTCAATGTACTCCCCATCAAAACACCAACGTCACTTTTTGCAGATGTAGAAAAAATAATTCTATGCTTTGTTTGGAACCAGAAAAGAGCTCGAAGACCCAAAGTTAACTTATGTGAAAGGAAAAAATCTGGAGGCACTGCTTTACCAGGCTTTAAACTATACTACAAAGCTGTAGTCACCAAAACAACATGGTACACATAGAAAAATAGAGACATTGCAAATGGAACAGAGCAGAGAGCCCAGATATAAACCATCCACATGTTGCCGTCTGATCTTTGACAAATTGGCCAGCAATGTACACTGGGGAAAAGAATCCTTACTCAATAAATGGTGCTGGGAAAATTGGATAGCCACATGTAGAAGATTAAAACAGAATCCATATCTCTCACCACTCACAAAAATTAGGTCAAGATGGATAACAGACCTAAATCTAAGACATGAGACCATAAGAATTATAGAAGAAAATTTTGGAAAAAAGACTCTTCTAGGTATTGGCCTAGGCAAAGCATTTATGAAGAAGACACCAAGGGCAATCACAGCAACAACCAAAATAAATAAATGGAACTTGTTTAAATTGAAAAGCTTCTGCAAAGCCAAGGAAACAATCAACAGAGCAAATAGACAACCTACAGAATGGGAGAAAATATTCACTTGCTGTACATCAAATAAAGGGCTAATAACCAGAATCTACAAAGAACTCAAGGAAATCACCAAGGAAAAATCAAACAACCCCATTAAAAAGTGGGCAAAAGACATGCACAGCTTTTCAAAGGAAGGTAGACTAATGGCCAATACACTTATGAAAAACTGCCCAACGTCACTAATCATCAGAGAAATGCAAATCAAAACCACAATGAGATATCACCTAACCCCAGTGAGAATGGCCTTTATCAAAATGTCCCAAAACAGTAGATGCTGGTGTGGATGTGCAGAGAAAAGAACACTTATACACTGTTGGTGGGACTGCAAACTAGTGCAACCTCTATGGAAAATAGTGTGGCAATTCCTCAAAGAAGTAAAAGTGGACCTGCTCACTTTTGGTTTCCATTTGTGTGGGATATATATATATATATTTTTTTTCCATCCCTTCACCTTGAGTCTGTGTGAGTTCCTGTGGGTTAGTTGTGTTTCCTGGAGGCAGCAGATACTTGGGTTGTGTTTTTTCATCCATTCAGCCAGTCTATGTGTTTTAAGAGGGTTATTCAGATCATTCACTTTGAGTGTGAGTATTGATAGGTGGAATGCTGCTCTGTTCAACATGTTGGATGATACCTTAGTGTTTTGTTTTCCTTCTTGTGCTATTGTTACATAAGAGCTGTGGCCTACAACTTTTGGGTGTTTTTACACTGGTTGGTGTCTATCATGCTGTTGCATGTATAATGCACTTTTGAGCATTTCCTGTAGGGCGGGTCTAGTAGTGACAAAATCCCTTAGTGTTCACTTGTGTGGGAAAAACTTTATTTCTCCTTCATTTATGAAATTTAGTTTAGCAGGATACAAAATTCTTGGGTGGCAGTTATTCCGTTTGAGGAGACCAAAGATCGGACCCCTTCCTTTCTGGCTTGCAAGGTTTCTCTTGAGAAGTCTGCTGTTAGTCTGTTGGGTTTTCCTCTGTAAGTCCCTTGATGTTTTCACCCCACGGCTTATTGGAGTTCCTCCTTAGTGTCGACTTTGGCCAGTCTATTGACTATATGTCTTGGTGACTCCCTCTTTGCAATGAATCTCCCAGGTGATTGCTGAGCTTCTTGTATCTGGATGTCTAAATCTCTAGCAAGACCAGGGAAGGTTTCCTCAATTATTCCCTCAAATAGGTTACTCAGGTCTTGTGCCTTTTATTCTTCACCCTCAGGGATGCCTACAGATCTTACATTTGCCATTTTGCATAATCTCATCTTTCTCATAGTCTTTGCTCCTCTTGACTCTTCACTCTTTATTTTTGACTGACTGGGTTAGTTCAAAAGAGATATCATCAAGCTCTAAAATTCTTTCTTCTGTTGGTCTAGTCTATTCTTAAAACTTTCCCCTGTGTCTTATATTTCCCTAAATAAGCTTTCCATTTACAGATGTTATGTTCAGGATTTTTATTTAATATATATATTTTGCAAATTTTTGATTCATTTTCTGAATAGTTTATCAGGTTTTTAAAAATTATTTTCTTTCAGAATTTTACGGGGGCACATAGGTTTTGGTTACATAATTTGCTTTTGTACAGTTTGAGTCAAAGTTGTAAGTGTGCCCTTCAGCCAGTTAGTGTGCCTTGTACCCATTAGGTGTGAATTTACCCATCCCCTGCTCCCCTCTCCCACTGTAACAAAGAAAATAATTCTGTCTCTTTAAAACCCCCTCACCATTTAAAGTGCTTTCTGTCTCTCACCCTTATCTCCAGAACTAAAACCAGCATCACTGCCCAAGGCCAGTGTTCAGGCAGGGCAGGGGAGTGTTTTCTGTCTCTCAGTTCTACCAGCATACCTGCCTTAGGCCGGCGGTAAGGTGGGGAAGGGAAGTGTTCTCTTTGTTATTTGCACTGCAGGGGATAGCTCAGCAAAATCATCCTGGTAGAGGACCGGGCTGGCAGAGTTCCCGGGAGGTCCCAGGGGCTATGGACCAGCTCCAGACCGGTGGTGGGTCCCAACAGATTCTGGAGATGAAAGGCTCAGAACCATCAACTGTAGTTGAAAGCAATACCCTGAACCTGGGAACCCTCCCCTTAAAAGCTCTGCATTTTCACTTATGGGGGAGGAAAATTGGATTTTGGGATGGTAGTCTGCCTTTTTTCCTCCTTTGCTGGCAAAGTAATAAACTTCTCTTTCCTTCTCCTCAAGCACTTGGCCTCATTCTTCTGATGCAGCCTCATGGACAAGTGCTGAGCTTTTGGTAACAGAATTTGGCATCCCCGGGTGGGCTGCCCCACCGGCTTCCCAGTGGAAGGACACCTTGTGACTGCTGGAGGAGGTGGGGATATTCTAGAGGAAGGTATCAACCCCAGGTCAAACTGTGGGCAGGAGCCTCACCTTTTTTTGATAAGAGAGTGGGAAGCATCTCAGCAGCTGCCAGAGTTTGGTTAACTCCAGGGAACGACCCGTTTCTCTTCCCTGAATTAGACGCAGCTCCAAATAGCTTTACCTTTGTTAGGGAAAAGGAAACAAATCTGGAAAACTTCTGGACAGACTTGGCCATTTGTTTTGAGTAAGTTCCCTTGGGGTGTACCCTGAGACCCTTGATCCCACCCATTTGGGAGGTTTTTGCATTTGAAGGTGCCGATCTGGGGTGGGAAATCACGGGGCAAATTGGAACTAGGGGACCTGGTTTTAATTGAGCTTGGGCTTGTTTGTGGTTTCCCAGGGAATGGGGGGACTAGGCCACCATTTGGGAAGGGTCTTGAAACTTCTGGCCCTATAGCAGGGCATTTTGGGGTGGCATCTGTCCCCCTTGGGTTCCCATTTGTTTGATAGGCCTCAGCATTTGGTGTTGTAATGTCTGTGTTTGATAGTGCAACATGGGAGGCTCCGTTTCTGTTCCATCTGAAAGTCCTTTGAGAAAAGTTTTGGCTGAATGTTTAACTTATAGCAACAGACCTATGACTAAAGAAAGAATGGTGTATTATTGTAATACTGCTTGGCCAACATATGTGTTGGGGTATGAGGTGAAGTGGCTGTTGAATGGAATCCTAAATTATTATAGTATCTCAGCACTGGAATTATTTTGTCAAAGATCAGGTAAATGGGATGAGGTCTCATATGTACAGTCTTTCATGCAGTTATGTAATAAAGAGATCAAAAGACCTGGGACAAATTTAGCATTACAAAGGAAACTTCCACCCATAGTCAGGGAAGGGTTCCAGGTCCCAGATGATAAAATTGAGGAGGGATTAGCTAGATTAGACCTCATGAACCCTTACAATCCAAATTTCTCCCAACCCCCTCCCACACCGTCGGCTCCCCCATACCTTCCACCGCCGGTGGAAGGGCCCGTGGTAGGGGAGGGCAGAGCTGGAATCCATTCCTCAGTCCTACCCCCGCTGGGTTATGACTTGGGGATAGGAACGTTCTCCCCTTCTAAGACCCACCAGGGGGTGTCCAGCGCCAGGGCAGGGCAATTTCCATTTTGGCAGTACCCCATAAGGAGGCTTGAATGCACAAGGACAGCCGACAGGGTATTACTAGGCATACACCCCATTTTCCACCTCAGATTTACTAAATTGGAAGACCCAAACCCAACTTATAGAGAGGACCTCCAGAGAAAGGTGGAGTTGTTCACAACCATCTTTGTGATGCACCGTCCCACTTGGGTGGATGTGCAGACCTTGCTTAATATATTACTTACTGCAGATGAGTGTAGACTGGTGATGGACGAGGCCAAGGAGGAGGCACAGCATCTCCATGGCTAGGATCCTAATCAAACCCCAGACCCCACTTCTGCCATTCCAATGGGAGAGACAGACTGGGATCCTAATACTGATGCAGGCAGGGTGAGAAGAAATCATTACTGAAAGTGCATGCTGGCAGGCCTCTGGAGGGGAGTGCCTAGACAGAGGAGTTTAAACAAGGTCCAAGAGTTACAGCAGAAAGCTAATGAGGATCCCTCCGAATTTTTAGAACGCATCTATCAGGCACATCGGAAATATGCAGATGCAGACCCAGAAGCCCCTGAAAACATGTGCATGGTTAATGTGATTTCTATAGGACAGAGTGCTCCATATATAAGGAGAAAGCTTCAGCGGTGGAAGGAGCGATTGGCATGAATCCCTCACAGTTGGTCGATATTGCCTTTAAAGTATATAATGTCAGGGAAGAACAGAAACAGAAGCCCATGTGTGTTTCGTTAGCTGTGCTATCCGAGGGTTCTTTGAGACCATCAAAACCAAAGGGCAGAAAAGGCCACCCCAGTTTGAGGCACAATCAGTGTGATTTCTGCAAAGAGGAAGGACACTGGAAAAAGCACTGTTCAAAGTTTCAAAAAGCTCCAGATAGCAAAAAATCTCAGGGGAGAAAATGGTCTTTCAAGCCCGGGACTCAGATGATGAATGAAGGGGCCTGGGACTCCATGCCTCACTAAGGGCTCCAATCCAAATATCCCCACAGGAGCCCCAGGTAAAATTGATATTGGGTACTCGATTTGTGGATTTTTTGCTTGACACAGGAGCTACATTTTCTGTCCTAAACTCTAAACTAACTTCCCTTAGTGGAGACACGGTGGCGGTAGTTGGGGTGACTGGTCAAACCCAACAACAACCCACGCTCCAACCTCTCAAGTGCCAACGGGGAGAACAAAAGCTGAGGCACAGCTTCTTGTGCATGCCAGACTGTCCAATACCTCTTCTGGGCCGGGACTTGTTATGCAAGTTGAATGCGCAAATAACCTTTCTCCAGAGAAGCAACAGTTCCACCTACAGGTCTCACCTGAGAATGTTCTCCAATTTCAATGCCTACTTATGGAAACCAAAGAAGAGGCAAAAGGAGAAGAGGAAAGTTCTACCCTCTGCCCCCCCAAGGTCTACCAAACTTTGAGTATGGCCGTATGGGCCAATGGGACCCCGGGATGGGCAATAACAGCCACACCAGTTACTGTTTTGTTAAAAGAAGGGGACCCACGCCCTCATAGGAAACAATATCCCCTTAAAAAGGAAGTGTTGGAAGGAATCCAACCTATATTGAATAGATTTCTAGAGCATGGGCTAATTCGTCCCTGTTGGTCCCCCTATAATACGCTGATTTTGCCTGTCAAGAAGCCCCACACCGAGGAGTACAGATTCATGCAGGATCTATGTGCTATTAATGATATTGTACAAGACATACACCCTACGGTGACAAACCCATATCCTTTTTTGACAACATTACCAGGTGACTATGAATGGTATTCTGTACTGGATTTAAAGGATGCTTTCTTTTGCATTCCTTTGGAAAAGGAAACCCAACTCCTTTTCGCATTTGAAATGGCAGGATCCTGAGACTAGGATGACGTCACAGTACTGTCGGAATGTGTTGCCTCAAGGGTTTAAAAACTCTCCTACCCTGTTTAGTGAGAGCTTAGCAACAGACTTGCAAAATCTGCAATTGGATCAAGGGATCCTGTTACAATATGTACATGATTTACTTATAGCCAGACCTGGTTATGATCGCTGACTTGCAAATACAGTGGCTGTGCTAAATCATTTAGCCTCATGTGGCTGTAAGGTGTCACTCAAGAAGGCACAGATTTGCAAACAAAAGGTTCCTTACTCCAAATTAGCAAGGGAGCCCGCAGCCAAATGTCAGACCAAAAACAAGTCATCTTGAATCTTAAAGTGCCCAGAAATAAAAGGCAACTGCATGAGTTCATAGGAAAGGCAGGGTTCTGTTGCATCTGGATCCCAAACATTGGACTAAGAGCAGTGCCCTTGTACAAGGCCCTTAAAGGGACAGATGTAGAGCCCCTGATCTAGACCATAGAATGTCAAAATGCCTTTGAGAGACTAAAGCAGTGTCTTATGACTGTCCCTGCTTTGGGGTTGCCTGACTTACAGAAAGAATTTAAACCATGCATTCATGAAAAACAAGGAATGGGCCTTGGAGTCCTAGTGAAGATGCTGGGAAACATCCCACGACCAGTGGCATATTTGTCAAAGCATCTGGATAATACTGTGAGAGGATGTCCTCCTTGCTTCCGAGCAGTGGCAGCCACTTGTGAACTGTGGCAAGAGGCCGAAAAATTCACTTTAGGACAACCTGTTGTAGTACAGGCACCCCACCAGGTTCTGAGTTCATTTGAACAGAAGGGGGGTTATTGGCTGACTGCAGGAAGGCCGGGAGAATACCAGGCCATCCTTTTGAATAATCCCAATGTTAAACTAAAAACTGTGTCTACCCTTAATCCTGCCACCCTGTTACCAGCTGAAGAGAACGAGAGTCTGCAGCATGACTGTTTAGAGGTTCTGGAGGCTGTCTATTCTAGCAGGATGGATCTGTCCAATCAGCCAATACCAGAAACAGATTGGGACCTTTTCACAGACAGGAGCAGTTTTATGGACAACGGAGAGCGAAGGGCTGGATATATGCGGTGGTCTCGGAACAACGGGTGATAGAAGCAATGGCATTGCCACCTGGGACTTCATCCCAAAAAGCTGAAATGATTGCTTTAACCACAGCTCTTCAACTATCCAGAGAAAAAAAGGTAAACTTTTATATGGACTCTAAATATGCTTTTATGATTGTGCATGCTCATGGTGCTATTTGGAAGGAAAGGGGACTGCTGACATCAGGAAATAAAGATAGTAAGTACACCCCTGAAATAATGGCTCTAATACAGGCCATGGCTGAGCCCAAGCAAGTGGCCATTATGCACCATCCTGCTCATCAGAAAGGGGACACTTGGGTTTCAAAAGGGACTCAGGCTGCTGACAGGGACACTAAAAAAGCTGCCAAAAGTGATATGTTCCTTGGATCCCTAATACCCCAGTTGGATTTAGAGCAATATAAACCACACTATAGAAAAAATGGGGGGGGGAATGAATCATACTTTAAAGGAAACTACAGCAAAAGTAAAGCAGGAAACCCACCTGAAGTGGGATAGGGTGCTGCCACTTGCCCTCCTCCAGATCCGGGTTGCTCCTAGAAGCAGGCTTAAGTTAAGCCCCTTACAAAATAGTTTATGGGAGACCCTTCCTAGCACCCCAAGGTAAGTATAGTAACATAATCATAAGTGAGGAAAACAAAGTAAAAAAAATAAACAAATAAGCCAAATACTAACCACTATACATGAGTTTGCCCCCTTTAGGTCCTCACTTCTGCTGGAAGCACCCCTCCACCTCTTTAAACCAGGAGATCGGGTGTTGCTTAAAGCCTGGAAAGAACAAGGACCCAAACAACAACTGACAGAGAAGTAGAAGGGTCCCTATGAAGTGTGGCTAACAATTCACACTTCGTTGAAATTGGCAGGGGTAAAACCTTGGGTCCATCCTACCAGGGTAAAGAGGTATCCCATGGAAGAAGACGACTGAAGCCCCCAGTGGAAAAGCCAGCCTTCAAGCGATCTAAAGGATCTGTTTAAAAGAAAGGAAAAACGAAAATGTTGATATTTTTGCTAATCTTTCTCTGATTATTTGTTCTGTCTATAGGACAGAAAAACAACTCCTCACTGAGGCTTTTCCCAGGCTGCAGCCTCTTCTGCTAATTCTGTCTTGCTGCTCGGTTTTTCATCCCAGACCTTGTTCAGTGCAAGCATCCCTAGATATGTGGTCTCCTGGATCACCTACAGGATACAACTAATAGCTCCACACAAAGAGGCCCCATACCTCTTTCTAATCCAACCCTGTATTAGACATTATGGTAATCTGTTACATTCTTTTTCTTTGTAAATCTATTGACAAAGACAAATATAAACTTCCATCTACAACACCACCCTGATTCAGCAGGATGTAGCTCGATGAATATGTCGCCCCTCCTCCCATAGATATAGAAGGAAATAAAATTGAAAGTGGGGAATATGTAACAGAGAGGATGGCCTGAAAAAAAAAAAAAAAAAGGTTTGGGTCTCTTTAAAACCTCCTCACCCTTTAAAGTGTCTTCTGTGTCTCACCTTTTTTTTTTTTTTTTTTTCCCCAAGAACTAAAACCAGCATCCCTACCCCAGGCCAGTGGTCAGGTGGGGCAGGAGAGTGTTTTCTGTCTCTCACTAAAACCAGCATCCCTGCCCCACACCAGTGGTCGGGTGGGGAAGGGGAGTGTTTTCTTTGTTATTTGCACTGCAAGAGATAGCTCCGAGAAAACATCCTGGTGGAGGACCGGGCCAGCAGAGGTCCCAGGAGGTCCCAGTGGCTCTGAGACCAGCTCCAGACCGGTGGTGGGTCCCAACAGATTCTGGGGATGAAAGGATCACAACCATCAACTGTAGTTGACAACAATACCCTGAACCTGAGAACCCTTCCCTTAAAAGCTCTGCATTTTTGCCTATGGGGGAGGAAAATTGGATTTTGGGACGATAGCCTGGTTTTTTTCCTCCTTTGCCAGCAAAGCGATAAACTTCTCTTACCTTCTCCTCAAGCACTTGTCCTCGTTCTTGTGATGCGGCTTCATGGGCAAGTGCCAAACTTTTGTTAACACCACCTACTTGATTTCCCTTGAATTTTACTTCCATATGTGCACATACGTGTTGATCGATTAGTTCCAATTTAGTATTGCGTACACGTGGTGTTTGCTATTCCATTCTTGCGATACTTCACCTAGAAGAATGGCCTCCAGCTCCATCCAGGTTGTTACAGAATATACCAGATCTCCATTTTTTATGGCCAAGTTGTACTCCATGGTAACTCCATGGTATACATATAGCACAATTTATTAAATCACTCATGTATTGATGGACATTTGGGTTGATTCCACATGCTTGGGATTGTGAATTGTGCTCCTATAAACATTCGAGTTCAAGTGCCTTTCATAAAATGTCTTTTTTTTTCCTCTGGGTGAAATACCTAGTAGTGGGATTGCTGGATCAAATGGTAGGTCTACTTTTAGTTCTTTGAGGAATCTCCATACTACTTTCCATAGACGTTGTACTAGTTTGCAGTCCCACCAACAGTGTATGAGTGTACCTTTCTCTCGCCATCCTTGCCAGCATCTGTTGTTTTGGGACTTTTTGATAAAAGCCATTCTCACTGGAGTTAGGTGATATCACATTGTGGTTTTGATTTGCATTTCCTTGATGTTTAGAGACATTGAGCACCTTTTTCTTGCATTTATTGTCCATTTGTCTATCTTCTTCTGTAAAGTTTCTGTTCATGTATGTTGTCCACTTTTTAATGGGGTTGTTTGATTTTTTTTCTTGCTGATTTGCTTGAGTTCTTTGTAGATTCTGGTTATCAGCCCTTTATCTGATGTGCAGCATGCAAATATTTTCTCCCATTCTGTAGGTTGTCTGTTCACTATATTGATGGTGTCCTTAGCTGTGCAGAAGCTTTTTTAATTTGATCAGGTCCCATTCATTTATTTTTGTAGCTGCTATGATTGCTTTTGGGGACTTCTTCATAAATTCTTTGCCTAGGCCGATGTCCTGAAGAGTTTTTCCAACATTTTATTCTAGAATTCTTATAGTTTCATGCCTTAGGTTTAAGTCTGTTATCCATCACGAATTAATTTTTGTGAGAGGTGAGAGGTGAGCATCCTGTTTCAGCCTTCTACGTGTGGCTATCTTAGTTTCCCAGCCCCATTTATTGAATAGGGATTCTTACCTCAGTGTATGTTTTTGTCTGCTTTGTCAATGATCAGATGGCAATATGAGGATGGATTCATATCTGTGTTCTCTGATCTGATCCACAGATCTATGTCTCTGTTTTTGTGCCACTACAATGCTGTTTTGGTTACTATTGCCTTGTAGTATAGCTCCAAGTCTGGTAAAGTGATACCTCCTGATTTATTCTTATTATGTAGGATTGCACTAGCTCTCTGGGGTCATTTTTGTTTCCACATGAAGCATATACAAAAATTTTTTTTGACGTCTGCAATAAATAATGTTGGTATTTTCATGGGGATTGTATTGAATCTGTAAGTCACCTAGGGTAGTATAGACATTTTAACAACACTGATTCTCCCGATCCATGAGCATGATATGTTTCTCCATCTGTTTACAAATCTGCAATTTCTTTCCTCAGTGTTTTGCAGTTCTCCCTGTAGAGGTCTCTCAACTCCTTAGTAAAATATATTCCTAAGTATTTTATTTTTGTTGTTGTTGCTACTGTGAAAGGCATTGTGTCTTTGATTTGATCCTCAGCTTGACACTTATTGGCATGTATGAAAGCCACTGATTTGTGTGCAGTGATTTTGTAGCCTGAGACTTTGCTGAATTCATTTATGAATTTCAGGAGTCTCTTGCCTGAATCTTTGGGGTTTTGTAGGTATAAGATCATATCATCAGCAAAGAGTGATAGTTTGACCTCTTCTTTTGCCATTGGTTTCCTTCTTTTGTCTGATTGCTCTGGCAAGGACGTCAATCACTATGTTGACTAGAAGTGGTGATAGTGGGCAAACTTGTCTGCTCTTAGTTCTAAGTGAGAATGCTTTCAATTTTTCCCTGTTCATTATGCTGTTGGCTGTGGATATGTCGAATATGGCATTAAGAATTTTGAGGTGTGTCCCATCTATGCCTATTTCCTTAACCGTTCTTATGATAAAAGGGTGCTGATAAATGCTTTTTCTGCATTGATTGAGAAAGGATCATATGGTCTTTTTTTTTTTTTTTTTTTTTTTTCTTTTTAATATGAATTACACTTTATATTTCCGTATGTTGAAACATCCTTGCATCTCTGGGATGAAGCCCACTTTGTCATGGTGTACTATTATTATTATTATTTTTTGATGTACAGTTGATTTAGGTTTGCTAAGATTTTATTGAGAATCTTTGCATGTATATTCATAAGGGATATCAGTCTGTAGTTCTCTCTTTTTGATTGTGTCCTTTCCTGGCTTTGGTATGAAGGTGATACTAGCGTCGAAAAATGAGTTAGGGAGGACTCCCTCCTTCTCAATGTTATGGAAGAGTTTCTGTAGTATAGCTACCAGTTCTTTGCAGGTTTGGCCAAATTCGGGTGTGAAACCATATGGTCCGGGACTTTTTTTATTGGAAGATTTTTTTATTGTTGCTTCAATTTTGGTGCTACATATGGGTGTGTTCAGGATTTCTATTTCTTCCGGATTGAGCTTAGAGAGGTTGTGTGTTTCTAAGAATTTGTCCATTTCTTCCACGTTTACAAGGTTATGGGCTTATAGATTTTTTTTGATATCCAAAGATGATGTTTTGTATTTCCAGGATATCAGTTGTGACTTCTCCCTTTTCATTTCTTTGTTTTATTTTGGTTTTCGTTTTATTAGTAACTTCCAATTTAATTACATTGTGATTAGGGAGTATTGTTTACAATATTTATTTTATTTTTAACCTTTTTTTTTTCCCCAGAATATTACGGGGGTACAGATGTTTAGGTTACATGTATTGCTTTTGCTCTGCCGAGCGAGAGCTACAAGTGTGCCCATCACCCAGATAGTGCGCACTGCACCTGTTAGGTGTGAATTTACCCATGCCCTCCTACCCCTCCCACATGCCAGACACCCGATGAATGTTACTTCCCTATGTGCGCATAAGTGTTGAACAAATAGTATCAATTGGATGGTGAGTACATGTGGTGTTTGTTTTTCCATTCTTGAGATAGTTCGCTTAGAAGAATGGGCTCCAGTTCCACCCAGGATGGTACAAGAGGTGTTAGTTCACGGTTGATTTTTGTGGCTGAGTAGTACTCCGTGGTAGACATATACCACATTCTCTTAATCCACTCATGTATTACTGGGCACTTGGGTTGTTTCCACATCTTTGCAATTGTGAATTGTGCTGCTGTAAACATTTGAGTGCAGATGTCTTTATTATAGGATGTCTTTTTTTTCCTTTGGGTAAATACCCAGAAGTGGGATCAAATGGTAGTACTGTTTTTAGTTCTTTGAGGTATCTCCATTCTACTTTCCATAGAGGTTGTACTAGTTTGCTGTCCCACCAGCAGTGTATGATTGTTCCTATCTGTCTGCATCCATGCCAACATTTGTTGTTTTGGGACTTTTTGATATAAGCCATTCTTACTGGAGTTGAGTGGTATCTCATTGTGGTTTTGATTGGCATTCCCCTGATGATTAGAGATGGTGAGCATTTCTTCATTTGTTTCTTAGCCATTAGTCTATCCTCTTTTGAAAAGCTTCTGTTTATGTCCCTTGCCCATTTTTTAATGGGGTTGTTTGATTTTTTTCTTGCTGATTTTCCTGAGTTCTGTATAGATTCCAGTTATTAGTCTTTTGTCGGGTGTATAGCATGCAAAAATGTTCTTCCATTCTGTGGGTTGTCTATTTGCTCTAGTAATAGTTTCTTTGGCTGTGCAGAAGCTCCTTAATTTGATCAGGTCCCATTTATTTATGTTTTTTGTTGCTGTGATTGCTTTTGGGGTCTTCATAAATTTTTTGCCTAGGCCAACATCTTTAATAGTTTTTCCAACATTTTTCTTCTAGTGTTCTTCTGTTTTTATGCCTGACGTTTAAGTCTGTTATCCATTGTGAGTTGATTTTTGTGAGAGGTGAGAGGTGAGGATCGTGTTTCAGTCTTCTACATGTGGCTATTCAGTTTTCCCAGCACCCTTTATTGAATAGGGTTTCTTTTCCCCAGTGTCTGCTTTGTCAAATATCAGATGGCTACATGAGGATGGTTTTATATTTGGGTTCTCAGTCCTGTTCCATTGGTCTATGTCTCTGTTCTTGTTCCAGTACCATGCTGTTTTGATTACTATAGCCTTTTAATATAGCTTGAAGTCTGGTAGATGGATGCCTCCCAATTAGTTCTTTTTTCTTAAGATTGCTTTGGCTATACAAGGTCTTCTCTGGTTCCATACAAAGTGTAGAATTATTTTTCTACCTCTGTGAAAAATGCTGTTGGTATTTTGATATGGATTGCATTGACTCTGTAGACCACATTGGGTACTTTAGATACTTTAACAATGTTGATTCTGCTGACCCATGAGCATGGTATAGTTTTCCATCTGTTTGCATCCTCTGCTATTTCCTTCTTCAGTGTTTTGTAGTTCTCCCTGTAGAGATCCTTCACCTCCTTAGTTAAATATATTCCTAGGTATTTTATTTTCTTTGTTTCTATTGTGAAAGATATTGAGCCTTTGCTTTGGTTCTCAGTTTGACTGTTGTTGGTGTATGTGAATGCTACTCATCTGCGTATGTTGATTTTGTAACCTGAGACTTTGCTGAAGTTATTTATCAATTCCAGTAATCTCATGGCAGAGTCTTTGGGGTTTTCTAAATATAAGATCATATCGTCTGCAAAGAGTGGTAGTTTGCCCTTTTCAGGTCCCATTTCGATGCCCTTCATTTCCTTCTTTTGTCTGATTGCTCTGGCTGGGACTTGCAGCATGACGTTGAATAGAAGCGGTGGTAGAGGGCATCCTTGTCTGGTGCCAGTTCTAAGTGGGAATGCTTTCAGTATTTCCCCGTTCAGTATGATGTTGGCTGTGGGTTTGTTATATATGGCTTTTATCATTTTGAGAACTAAATGAAATCGATAACAGAAGATCTACTTGGAAGATTATCTAAACAAAATGTTGGTTCTTTGAAAAGATAAACAAAATTGACACACCTCTCGCTAGATTAAGCTGAAGCAGAAAAGAAAGGACTCTAATAAGCTCAATTAGGAACGATAAAGGAGAAATTACAACTGATATCACAGAAATGCAAAATATCATCTCTGAACACCATGAAAAATCCCTGTGCACACAAACTTGAAAACGTGGAGGAAATGGACAAATTCTCAGAAACACACAAACTCCCTAGGCTCTATCCAGAAGATATAGATTTCCTGAACAGACCAATATCAAGGACCTAAATTGAAGCAGTAATTAAAAAAAAAAACAAAAAACTTCCTAAAAAAAAGATCCCGGACCACATGGTTTCACACCAGAATTCTACCAGACCTCCTTAGAAGATCTGGTGCCTATCCTGCAGAAATTATTCCACAACATTGAGAAGGAAGGAATCCTCCCCAATAGGTTTCACCCTGATACCAAAGCCAGGTAAGGACCCAACAAGTAAAGAAGAGTACAGACCAATATTCCTTATGAATGTAGATCCAACAATTCTCAATAAAATGCTAGCAAATCGAATTCAGCCGCTCATCAAAAAAATAATCCATCACGACCAAGTGGACTTCATCCCAGGGATGCAGGGATGGTTCAAAATATGCAAATCTATAAATGTAACTCATAACATAAGTAAAAGTAGAAACAAAGACCATATGATCCTCTCAATCGATGCAGAAAGAGCACGTGACAAAATTTAGCACCCTTTTAGGGCAAGAATCCTTTTTCATTTCTAATTGAGCTTGGTATAGTCCTTCCTTTCTGCTTCTGGTCAATCTACAAAGAGGCCTGTCAGTTTTGTTTATCTTTTCGAAGAACCAACTTTTTGTTTCATTAGTCTTCTGTATAGTTCTTTTGTTCTCAATTTCATTTCGTTCTGGTATGATCTTGGTTATTTCTTTTCTTCTGCTGCATTTAGGATTGGCTTGCTCTTCCTTTTCCAGGTCCTTGACACGATTCATTAGAGTGTTGATTTGTGATCTTTCTGTCTTTTGGTTGTGGGCATATAAGGCTGTGAGTTTTCCTCTCGGGTCTGCTTATGCTGTACCCCACAGATTTTGATAACTTGTGCCCCCACTATCATTTAGTTGAAAGTATCTTTTGATTTCTGTCTTTATCTCCTCCTGGACCCAACAATCATTCAGCAACTTTGTGTAGAGATGAGTGTTTCTGTTGGAATTGATTTCTGATTTTCTTCCACTGTGGTCTGAGAAGATACATGGTAAAAATTCTATTTTTTTAATACGTTGAGATCTGTTTTGTGGCCCACGGTGTGATAAACTTTAGTGAAATTTCCATGAGCTGAAGAGAAGTATGTATATTCAGTGTTTCATGGGTGGAATGCTCTGTAGATGTCTGTTAGGCCCAATTGTTCTAGAGTTCTGCTTACGTCCATTGTTTCTTTGCTTTTTTTGTGTTTGGAAGATCTGTCCAGTTCTGTCAGTGTGGTGTTGAAGTCCCCAGCTAGCATGATGTTTCCGTTTGTCATTTTGTTTAGTTCAAGTAAGATTTGCTTTATGTATCCAGTCACTCCTGTGTTAGGTGCATACATATTTAGGATAGTTAAGTCTTCTTGTTGAATTGTTCCTTTCACCATTATGTAGTGACCTCTATTTTCTTTACTTTTATTGAATTAAAGTCTGTGTTATCTGATACAGGGATAGCTACACCAGCCTTCTTTTGGTTTCCATTTGCCTGGAATATTGTTTTCCATCCCATCGCCTTGAGTCTGAATGAGTCTTTGCGGGTTAGACACGGTTCCTGGAGACAGCAGATTCTTGGATTGTATTTTTTTTTTTAACCCATGCAGCTAGCCTATGTCTCTTCAGTGGGCCACTCAAGCCACTCACGTTTATTGAGAGAATTGTTATTTGGGGTGGATTTTTGTTCATCCTGTTGAGTGGACCCTTATTGCTTTGTTTTACCTCTTGAGCCATTGTGGTATCTGGGTTTTGGACTTCAGCTTTTGGGTGATTTTACACTGGTGGGTGTCTATTGCGCTGATCAGTGTATAATGCAGGGCTGAGTACTTCCTGCAGGGAAGGTCTGGTCTTCGCATGTTTCCTCAACGATTGCTTGTCTGGGAAAGTCTTTATTTCTCCCTCATATAAGAAGCTTAGTTTTGCAGGATACAAAATTCTAGGATGGCCATTATTCTGTTTTAGAGTACTGAGGATGAGTCCCCATTCCCTTCTGGCTCGTAAGGTTTCAGTTGAGAAGTCTGCAGTTAGTCTGGTAGGTTTTCCTTTGTAGGTTACCTTCTATTTTTGCCTTACTGCTCACAGGAGTGCCTCTTTCGTGTTTTCTTTGGCCAGCCTAATGACTATGTGATGTGGTGATTGCCCACTCACCACGAACCTCCCATGGGTCCTCTGTGCTTCTTGTACTGGGATACCTAGATTTCTAGCTAGGCCAGGGGAATTTTCCTCAATTATTCCCTCAAACAAATTATCCAACCCTTGTGTATTTTCTTTTTCACCCTCAGGGATGCCCATGATTCTTATGTTTGGCCTCTTTACATAATCTCACATTTCTTGTAGGCCGTGTTCATTCCTCCTGTTTTTCTGTTCTTTCTTTTGACTGATTTGTTTAGCTCATAAGTTTCATTGTCAACCTCTGAGATTCTTTCTTCTTTGTGATCCAGCCCATTCTTAAGGCTTTCCACTATGTTTTCTAATTCCTCAAGTGCATTTTTCATTTCCAGAACTTGGTTTTTCTTTAATACTTCAATTTCCTTAGAGAATTTTTCATTCACGTCCTGTATTGTTTTTGTGGCTACTTTGTGTTGGATTTCTATTTTCTCTTGTATTTCATTTTCAGCTTTCTTACAATCCATATTCAAAATTCTTCATCTGCCATGTTAACCACTTCGTCTAGGTTGGTATCCATTGCTGAGGAGTTATTGATTTCTTTTGGGTGCATCTTTTCACTCTGAATTTTCATGTTTCGGGGGTTCTTTCTCTGATTCCTTCTTTTTGGGCCTCTTGTTTGAGAGCTGGGTGTCATAGGGCTGGTTTATGGCCCTGTCTCTGAGTCCCCAAATATTGATCCCTGACCATGCCGGGGGGAGGAATGCTGGTCCTGAATTGACTTTGGGGTGTTCTAGCAGGTTTGGTGAACCTCTTGGGTTACCTCTGACCCATTGTCTTCACCTCTTCCCAATGGAGTGTAGTGAATTTGGTCCCCCAGCTTAATCTCCGAGCTGGTGGATTGTACTTGAGGAAACGAATCCACCGATCCCTAATAGGTTGAGATGGAAGGCACTATGTTTAGCTATGAGGTTGTTCCCACTGTTATTGATTGTAGTTTGTGTGGAGGAGTCAGTTGCCAAGGTAATGTATTGTGCCTGTGATGGCTCTGGCCCCCAGGTGGGGTATACGGATGCCCCTAGCTTTGGGAGGGGACTTGTAGCTTCCAGGGTTTCCTTGGGCCCTGCTCCCCCTGAGGTGTGGGGAGGAGCAAGGTAGATCATGGCTGGGATGCAAGAGACTGGGTGTGGGACTTTGCTGAGCCTCTATGTGGCTCAGAGGTTGCCTATCAGGCCACTAGGGGGAGACATTGTATGGAGTTCAGGACTATCTCTCCAAGCCTGGAGAGCTACTCCTGATAGGAGCGGCCTAATTATGTTACTGCTGAGGCCCCTAGCCAGGATTTTTCCATCCCTGTCCACTAGCCACTAAATTTCTCTGAAGGGTGGGGTGTGCACCCTCCCTACTTGTTCCCTGGGACCTGACAGTACTTTCCCCTCTGATCGGTCCACGTGTGTTCCCTCTCTGCCCAAGACTGGCTCTCTAGCTACCCAACATTCTGTGTGTCTGACCCGCTGGCATGCGTCTCTGCGTGACACTGATGGATAGGGGGATCTCCAATTGTGCACCCCTTTTCCACCACTAGACCCCAAGGCAAAGCGGGTAGGCCTCTGTATCTGCAGAGGTCTCCACCAGGGGTGTGCTCCCACCAGAGGAGTAGTGGCAGCTCAAGAGAATCTTGGATCAAGCTGCACTCCCTATTGAAGTGAGTGGTGGGGGAGGCCACTTCTCTGGTTCAGCCTGAGCAGTGAGGCATTCGGTTGCCATGGGAACCTGGGCCTATGTAAATTCAGTCCCCGTGCTGCAGCCTACTCCAGTATGGCGATTCTCCAGCGGGGGCTGGGGGGATGGTGTGCGCTCACAGCCCCCTGCTCCTCTGTGCTCCTCCACGCCCTCCCATTGGATATGGTCGTGAGGGCTCTCTCTTGCCACCGGAGCCTGGAACCGCGACCTCTCCCCTGTGCCTCCCCACCCCGCTGTCTGAGCTGTCAGTAGGTGAACTTGCCAAATGCCTGTGGGCAGGGAGATTGCACACTGCGGCTGTGCTGCCGGCTTGGGGGGGAACACGCCCCTGGTACTGAAAAGCAGGTCACTCAGCACAGAGTACTCTAGTGGCTGCTATGGTGGGGGTCTCCCTGCATCGCTCTTCTGTCCGAGCTGCCCCCACTGTGGCTACACGCTAAAAGCACTTGCTATGGGGAGGGTGGAGCCGCAGCTACAGGCAAGCTTGAGCCAAAACTACTTTCTGGGATGCCAGGAGTGGAGGAGGTGCAGAGGAGGAGGCATCCAGATGCAGGGATGCCGGCTTTCTGGATCCTCGTGGCACTCCTCTGTTGGATGAGAGCCCTGTGTCCCATTCCTGGCCTGAGGCACCCGGGTGGGGGAGGGGAAACCCCTTACCCTTTCACTGGGCTCCAGGACTCCCTGGGTTTGGTTTGCACCACCAATTTCTCTTTTCTATCCTCCTCTCTCTCAGCTTCACAGTTCCTCTTGGTGGGGTCCCCGGACCCCTCTGCTGTCTGTCCTTGTGGTCTGCCTCCAAGCATTAATCATTCTCTGCTCTCTTCGGTCCAAACCCTCAACTCTTCTGCTGTGAGGGTCTGACAAGCAGTGTCCTAAGTCGGCCATCTTGGCTCCTCAATCAGTTTTTCAGGTTTCTTATATTGATTTTCCATTTTCTCTTGGATCTCATTGAGCTTCCTTACAATCCATATATGGAATTATTTATCAGTCATTTCAGTATTTTCATTTTGGTTGGGATCCATTGCTGGAGAGCTGGTGTGCTCCTTTGGGGGTGTCCTTTCACTCTGCTTTCTCATACTTCTTGAGTTCTTGCACTGACTCCTTCTCATCTGGAGCAGCTGTTGCTTCTTGGTTTTGGATTCCTTTTGTACAGATGGGGCTTCCCCCCACTCTTAAACATGTGTCTGTAGCATATGTTGGGTAAGGACCTCTGGCTATGCTTTGGGTACCTTGATGGGGATCTAGGCTCTGGATGGATACCTTGGTTATAGATATCCTTAGTGTGATGGTTATCTCCATTGCCACTTATTTGTCAGCCGTAGCCATGGTGTAATATGTACATGGCCATGTTCCCTGACTCTTGTTGACAAGGGAAGATGGGGGTCTATCAAATCCTTTCTCTCTTTCCCCAGCCCTGATGTCTTCTTCTTAACAGTGTGAATTATATTGGGACACCCAGTTTAATCTCTGAGACATAGGTGGTACTTGTGGGTGAGAGTCAGCCATGCCCTGTATGATTGAGTCAGCAAATGCTGTAACGGTCTGTGCAAGTTGTCCTTTCTGCCAGTAGGTGACGCTAGCAGGAAAGAGCCAGGTGCAGTGTTGTTTTATGGGACCTGAGACCAGTTCTAGTCAATCAGGAGAAGCACTCGGATGCCCCAGGTGGAAGGTAAGGCCCTGGAACTCCCAGGAGACTCCCTATTCTCCATCACAGCAGAGGTGGGTGAAGCGGTGAGCCTGGGCAAGGCCGGATCAGATGAGCCTACCTTCAGGCTCCACACTGGCGAGCACTGGAGCTTTCTTGACAGGGGTTGAGGATCAGCTCCCAGGCCACTGGAGAAAGTCACCAGGAGGGGCTAAAGTGGCCCCAGCAAGCTAGAAAGTCTGCTCATGGGGGAGGGGCCATCTGGGATTCACAGACTGGCCGTTGGTAGTAGGTTTTGCTCTTCTCCCTTCTCCCCCACCCTGAAGTCTCAATCCAGCATCTGGCCACAAGCAGAAGCCCAAACTAGCTGAGTTTACCAGAAATGGTGTCACAAGCTGGGAGCTTCCCTGCACAGGATCCTGTCCTGGACCAAAAACATGACCTTCTTGTGTGTGTGTGTGTGTGTGGGGGGGTGGTGCTCTGTGACTGTGCTGTGGCTCAGACCAACACTGCACTCTCCTTTCAGTTCTGCCCATGTGGGCTCTTTTACCTCCCGAGATTAGTTCACAAATCTACCCTCCCTGCCCCCAAACAACACAATCGAGTCCTGGGGGTATGAGATCCAGACTGCAGGCCTGTCTACTGGTCCCCCAAGTTCAATCCCTGACCATGCCAGGGAGAATTGTGCTGGTCTTGAGCTGCCTGTGGAGTGGTCAAGCAGGCTTAATGTCCCTCTGCTATGAAGTATGCCTTGCTCTGTTGGAGCATCCATGTGCACAGCAACGGTAAGGGCCAGTGGGCAGGGAGCTCACAGTCTGAGCACCCCTTGGTATGCTGCAGGATTATAAGAGGAAGGGTGTGAGCTCCACTCTCTGTGGCAGCCTTGATGTAGTGGATGCACCAACAGAGGGCAAGCAGCTGCTCCTGAGAGCCCCGGCTCAATCATCCCTTGAGGCACCCATGCCACTCAGCAGCAGTGGGTGGTGAAGGGGTGGGGGAGGAAAACAATCTGAATGGAGGAGAGCTGGGACTACGTTTGTTTTTTTTTTTTTTTTTTTTGTCTATCTCCCTGGAAGGCAGCCCACCCAGAATGTCCAAGGATTTTGGGAAGGAGTTGAGAACTGTTTGTGTGGGGACAAGTGACATGGAAACTGAAGGGCTGAATTCCTTGGGCAGGACAACGGCACACAGTAGGTGGAGAAGCAGTATGGTGTTCACCATCTTGGCTCGGGTCTGTGGCGATGGGGAGTGACCCCAAGGGTGATGGCAGCCCAGTGCTTGGTTTTCAAGAAGCTCCCAGTTCACTGGTGGCAGCAGATTTTGGTCTCACGAGCACAGAAAAGCTCTCCAGCAGCTTGGGACCCTGATGACTACCAGAGGTGTGAGTGAAGGAGGAAAACAAGCAAACAGACAAACAAACAAAATAATCCACCTACTGTTTCCATGGGATTCCAAATTACTCAGGGATTGATCTGATCTCTGCCGATATCTTGCTCCTTCTTATTCTGCTCCACAACTTCTTCCCGTGGAATCTCCAGTAGGTTCTTGCACTTTTCTCTCAGGATTACACTTGATCTATGGGTTTTTTTTTTTCTCATCTAAAACTTTTCCCTTTTTCTGAGACAATGTGGCAACCCATGTTTCTAGTCAACCATCTTTAAAATTTGTTCATGAGAGGTAAATAACATGTTCCTGAGCAACTAAGGATTCAACAAGGAAATTTAAAGGGAATTATAAGAAAGTTCTTGAGACAGATGAAAATGAAAACACAATAGATCAAATTACCAGATGCAGTAGAAGCAGCACTAAGAGGGATGTTTATACCAGTAATCCCATACATTAAAAAAGTAGAAAGATCTCAAGCACCCTAACACTACACTTAAGGAACAAGAAAAAAAATTAAATTTAACTCACAAATGGTAGAATAGAAGAAACAATAAGGATCAGAACAAAAACAAACAAAGTGGAGCCACAAAAAACATCAATGAAATGAAGAGTTGGTCTTTTTAAAAGATAAACAAAATTGATAAATCTTTACAAAGACAAACTAAGAAAAAAGAGCAATGACTCAAATAAACATAATCAGAGATAAAAAGAGACACTGCAACTGATACCACAGAAATATGAAGGATCATAAGATACAATTATGAACAGATATATACCAAGAAATTGAAAAACCTAGAAGAAATGGATGAATCTCTGGACATGTACAACCTAACAAGATTTAATTATCAAAAAATAAAAACAAATATTAAAAAAAATTTAGAGACTAATAACGAGTAAGGAGATTGAATCCCATCAAAGAAAAGCTCAGGACCTGATTGCTTCACTGCTGATTTCTTCCAAACACTTAAAGAACTAATGCCAACTCTTCTTAAACTATTCCAGAAAAGTGGAGGTGAAGATATTCTTCCAAACTCCTTCTTGGAGGCTGCCATTGGCCTGATATCAGAACCAGAAAATGACACAACAAAGAATGAAAATGGTAGGCTAACAACCCTGATGAACATAGACACCAGTATCTTTAACACAATATTACAAACTGAATTCAACAGAACATTAAAAAGATCATTCACCACGATCAAATGGGATTCATTCCAGGGATGCCAGGATGGTTCCACATACAAAACATAATGAATGTGATACATTGCATTAACAGATTCAAACATGAAAACCATATGATCATTTCAATTCATGTAGAAAAAACATTTGATAAAATTCTACACCACTTTATGATTTAAACAAAAACAAAAACAAAGCAAAACAAAACAAACCTCGCAACTAACATCATGCTGAATGGCAAAAGTTCCTCTATGATCTGGAACAATACAAGTATGCCCACTCTTACCACTTCTCTTCACCATAGTACTGGATGTCCTGGCCAGAGCAATTAGACAAAAGAAAGAAATAAAAAGCATCAAAATTGGAAAGGAGAAAGTCAAATTGTCCTTGTTTGCAGACACCATGGTCTTATAGGTTGGAAACCATATAGACGCCCCTCCCCCCCACACACGCACAATAAATACAACTAATAAACATACTTGCTAAAGTTGCAGTATAAAAAAACCCAACACACAAGAATCGGTAGCATTTTTATATGCTAATAATGAACGCTGTGAAAAAGAATTCAAGAAAGCAATTTTATTTACAAGAGCTACGAAAAAATAAAAACACCCTTAAACAAATTTAACCAAGTAGGTAAAGGATCTCTACAATGAAAACTATAAGCCTTTAAAAAGAAATTGAAGAGGACACAAATAAATGGAAAAATATCCCATGTTAGTGGATTGGAAGAAATAATATTGTTAAAATGTTCATACTACCTGAAACAATGTACAGATTCAATGCAATCCCTATCACAATACCAATAACATTTGTTTATAGAAATAAAATTAAAAATTTGTAAAGCTTGCAGGGAACCACAAAAGACCCCAAATAGCAATAGCAAACTTGAGCCAAAAGAACAAAGCTGCAGGCATTACACTACCTGACATCAAAATATACTACAGAGTTATAGTAAAAAAAGATCATAGTACTTGCATAAAAACAGGCACAGAGATGAACAGAACGGAATAGAGAACCCAGAAGTAAATCTGTGCATTCGCAGTCAACTGATTTTCAACTAAAGCATCAAGAACACACATTCGGGAAATGACAGTCTCCTCAATACATGGTGCTTGGCAAACTGGATGGTCATACACAGAATAAAGAAATTAGATTCCAATCACTCACCAAACACAAAAGTCAGCTCAGATGGATTAAAGATAAAAATGTAAGACCTGAAACTCTGAAACCACCAGGAAAAAAATAAAAGATAGGGAAAATGCTTCAAGATTTAAGTTCCCCCCCCCAAGATAAGACTTCAAAAGCACAGACAAGATAAGCAAAAATAGACAAATGAGATTGCATCAAACTAAAAAGCTTCTACACAGAATAGAAAACAATCAACAGAGCAAAGAGACAACCTACAGAATGGGAGAAAATATTTTCAAACTACGCGTCTGACAAGGGGTTAATATCCAGAATATAGAAGGAACTGAAACAACTCAGTAGCAAAAGTAATAACAACCATCATCATCATCATCATCATCATCCATTAAAAGTGGGCAAAAGACATACATAGACTTCTTTTTTCAATATAAGACATACAAATGGCAAACCAGTACGTGAAAAAATGCTCGACATCACTAATCATCAGGGAAATGCAAACCAAAACCACAATGCGATATCACCCTACCACATTTAGAATGGCTATGACCAAAATGACAAAATATAACAAGTGCTTGGGAGGGAGTGGAGAAAGGGTCACTCTTACACACTGCTGGTGAAAATGTAAATTAGTACAGCCAATATGGAGGTTCCTCAAAAATTAAAAATACAACTGCCATACGATCCAACAATCCCACAACGGAGTATATATCCAAAGGAAAAATTAAATCAATATGTTGAAGAGGCATCTGCACCCCTATATTTATTGCAGCACCATTGACAAGAGCCAAGATATGCGATAAACCTAGGTGTCCATTAACAGATGAATGGATAAAAAATGTGGTCTATATATACACAATGGAATACTATTCAGACATAAAAAGAGGGAAATCCTGAAATTTGTGACAGCATGGGCAAAGTTAGAGGACACTATGTTAAGTGAAATAAGCCAAGAACAGAATAACAAACACCACAGGATGTCACTCATATGTGGAATCTAAAATGGCAACCTTTGAGAAGTAGAGAATAAAATAGTGGATACCAGAGGCTGAAGAGGGTAGATAAGAGGGGGAGACCAGGAGAGGTGGGCCAACAGGTACAAAGTTACAGATGATAGGAGGGGTAAGTTCTGATGTTTTATTGCACAGTAGGGTAACTATAGTTAAAAATAGTGTATTGTATATTTCAAAATATCTAACAGAAAGGATTGTGAATATTCTCACCACAAAGAAATGATAAATGTTTGAAGCAATGGATATGCTAATTACCCTGATTTGATCATTATGTAATGAATAGATTCAACAAAACATCACACTGTACCCCATAAATATGTACAATTATTTTTTGTCAATTAAAAATAAAACTTTAAAAGAAGAACCCTCCAATACATCAGTAAATTTGTAGTAGAAGCAGTATTTCACCATGATACTCAGTGGTGATATACTTAGGCTAGTCATTTGAGGAAAATAACAAAACATTAAGTTCAATTTATTTCCTTTGCTCTTCATTCTTCACTCAACTAAAGTTGATTGAATTGAATAGAATATATGTTACAGAGGGCATGTGAACACAGGAAGGCTGTCCGACTGACTCTTGATTACATGGCACTAGAGAGTGGTATCTCAGGTAAACCTGAGCATGATTATTTTGATATTAAATACAAGGAGGGTGGAAGAGAGCATAAAATTATAATAGTGCAATACAAAGTGATGAGTACAAGAACAGAAGTATTGTAAGGTAAAGAGGGAACACAGAAGAAGGAAGGACACATCCTTTTGGGGACAGTAAGAGGTGGACGAATTCTTGCCGAGTTAAAGTAACAAGATGATTTTTAAAAATAAATTTAATTGTGTATATTTAAGGTATACAACATTATGCTATTATATATATATATATATATATATATATATATATCTGTGTGTGTGTGTGTGTATAAATGGTTGGTATAGTGAAAAATATATCATATCCATCATCTCACACGCTTAACCATTTTCCTCCCTGTGGCAAGAGCAGCTATATTCTACTCATTTAGTGAGAATCCTTAATACAATACGCTATTATGTGCTATAGTCCTCATGTTGTACTTTAGATCTTTTGACTTGTTCATCTTACATTTTTGCTCTTTTGTATCCTTTGAGCTGCATCTCCCCATTTCTTCTCCCTGACCCCAACCATGGCTATCACAGCTTTATTTTTACTTTCTATCTCTCCATATTTAATATTTTTAAAAATTCCACATATAAGTAACATTATGCACTGTTTGTGTTTCTGTGTCTGGCTTATTTCACTTAGCATAATGTCCCTCAGGTCCACTGATGTGGCGAATGACAGGATCTCCTCCTTTTCAAAGTATGATTTGTGTGTGTGTGTGTGTGTGTGTGTGTGTGTGTCTTTGTGTGTGTGTGTAAAGTTTCTTTATGCATTTGTTCACTGATGGACACCTAGGTTGTTTCCATACCTTGGCTATTGTGAATAATGCTGCAGTGAGCATGGGAATGCAGATATCTTTACGAGGTGGTGATTTCTAAACTCTGTGTCATGGTTGAAGCAAAATGTATAACACTGTGGTTCTCAGTGTAGAAAAATTATATGACAAAGCAATGGTTTAATTAAACATTTTTTAATAAAGATGATGAATCAATCCTCAATGTATTGGGTGCCTACCTCATGTTAGGAATATTTTCTGTTATCTCTAATTTTATTTGCCTTTTGTAGTGGCAGAGGTAGTCCTACTTGGCAGATATGGAACCTGAGGCTTTGGGCCCCTACTGCGAGTGGTGATGGTGGTGTGGGGGTGGAGTGCTAAGCAAGAATGGTACTTAAATGATTTAAGATGAGCTTTTAGGAAGAAGGCAGAACATAGATGAAGATATAGGTATCTGTGGGCATTCAAGATCTTTAGTACATGTATACACTTCCTATATCTGTATATATGGTGATCACTGGAGACCGTCTCTCTGTCCCTCTAGGAAAGCACGAGTTCACAGGTAGCTGGTAACAGTGGACGAAGTGATGCACATAACCCATGAAAGGTGTAAAACAGTTTTCCTTTTTTTTTTTAATCAAACTTTCACTCTTTGCTGACGATATGATATTATATCTAGAAAACCCCAAAGATTCAACCAAGAGACTACTAGAATTGATAAATGAATTCAGCAAAGTCTCAGGATACAAAATCAATGTACCCAAATCAGTAGCCTTCATATACACCAATAGCAGTCGAGCTGAGAAACAAATCAAAGACACAATACCTTTCACAATAACACCAAAGAAAATTAAATATTTAGGAACATATTTAACTAAGGAGGTGAGAGGCCTTTATAGGGAGAACTACGAAACACTGAGAAAAGAAATTGCAGAGGATGTAAACAGATGGAAAACCCTACCATGCTCTTGGATCGGTAGAATCAACATTGTTAAAATGTCTATACTACCTAAAGTATTGATTTACTGAATCAATGTAGTCCCTATCAAAATACCAACATCATTTTTTGCAGGTCCTGAAAAAATAATTATATGCTTCTTGTGGTACCAGAGAAGACCGCACCTAGCCAAAGCAATCTTAAGCAAAAAGAACAAATTGGGAGGCATCAATCTACCAGACTTCAAACTATACTAGAAGGCTATAGTAACAAAAACAGCATGGTACAGACACAAGAACAGAGACATAAACCAATGGAACAGGACTGAGAACCCAGGTATAAAACCATCCTCATACTGTCATCTGATCTTTGACAAAGTAGACAAAAACAGTTTTCCCTTTTTTGAAAACAAAATTCATGGAGGATGGGTTATCTGCAGTTGTGTAGCAGGGTCAGTTTTGAGGCAAATATGTTGAGTTGTGAGACTAAAGAAGCTCACTTTGCTGTGCTTGGATTTCTTCTGTTAAAGAACACGACCCAGGCCTCACAAATTTAACTGTACAATGTGAGAGGCCACATGGGACTACAGGTTACATACCCACCTTTGAAAACAATGTGGGAGAGTGGAAAGCCTCTGAAATTTACAGTCAAAGGGACATAGACTTATATACTCAATCCAGAAATTACTCTCCATGTCATAATGGAAAGGTTACTTAACCTCTCTGATTCTCATTTTTTCCCATTTCAAATGAGGATATGAGAATGCACGCCTGCTGTGGTTTGTGAGGGTCAAATGAGAAAAATGTATATATGCTCTTAGAATATTGACTCTATTCTGTAAATATTAGCTCACTGCTCTAGCACAACCCTCCTACCTCCAAGGCAAAGCAACCGGGTTTAAGTCTTTGTAGCGCTGTCCATTAAATTGTGATGAGGTTTTAACTTTTGCCCTAAGGAACACTAAGTTATGTTCCTTAGGGAGAGCAGTTCGTGGCTAGAGCAGTCTTTGAATGATAATTTGTTCAGGACATCATACTTGACTTGGCAATTGTGGAGAGCATGTTAAAATGTCTTGATAAATGTAAATAGGACATACTACTTCTAAACCACTAGAGGGAATAAAGTAGTAAAGAACACTCAATCCATCCAATAGAGATTCAATCAATCAATCTAATAGAAAACAGAAAAACATAATAATTCATGAGAAGTAGGGGGAAAAAATCACAGTAAATAGGAAGGAGAAATAAGATGACAGAAACAACTGCAAAGACTTATTATTAGATTATTAGGACAAATTAGAAATGGATCCATCTGCTCCGAAGGAGGAGCATCTAAATCATAATCACACTGAAGAGTTAAAAGTAAATATTGTGAACATTTTCTTATGATTTTGATTCTTTCTTTTAAATTTTTAATTTTTTTTTAAATTTCAGAATATTATAGGGGTACAAACACTTTGGTTACGTATATTGCCTATGCATTGCCCAAGTCAGAGCTACAATCGTGAACATCCCCCAGACAGTGCACCCCACACCCATTAGGTGTGAGTATTCCCACCCCCTCCACCCCCTCCCACGTGCCTGACTCCTGATGAATATTATTTCCATGTGTGCACGTAAGTATTGATCAGTTGGTACCAATTTGATGGTGAGTACCAGTGGTGCTTGTTTTTCCATTCTTGTGATACTTCGCTTCAAAGAATGGGCTCTAGCTCCATCCGGGATAATACCAGAGGTATTAATTCACCATTGTTTTTTATGGCTGAGTAGTACTCCATGGTATACATACACCACATTTTATTAATCCACTCGTGTATTGATGGGCACTTGGGTTGTTTCCACATCTTTGCAATTGTGAATTGTGCTGCTATAAACATTCGAGTGCAAATGTCTTTATTATAGAATGTCTTTTTCTTTTTTTTTTCCTTTGGGTAGATACCCAGTAGCGGGACTGCTGGATCAAGTGGCAGTTCTACTTTTAGTTCTTGGAGGTATCTCCATATTACTTTCCATAGAGGTTGTACTAAGTTGCAGTCCCACCAGCAGTGTATCTCTCCACATCCACGCCAACATTTGTTGTTTGGGGACTTTTTGATATAAACCAATCTCACTGGAGTTCAGTGATATCTCACTGTGGTTTTGCTTTGCATTTCCCTGATGATTAGAGAAGTTGAGCAATTTTTTATATGTTTTTTGGCCATTATTCTGTCTTCTTTTGAAAAGTTTCTGTCCATGCCCTTTGCCCACTTTTTACTGGGGTTGTTTGATTTTTTTCTTGTTGATTTTCCTAAGTTCTGTATAGATTCTGGTTATCAGCCCTTTATCAGATGTGTAGCATGCAAATGTTTTCTCCCATTCTGTAGGTTGTCTGTTCACTCTAGTGGTAGTTTCCTTGGCTGTGTGGAAGCTTTTTAATTTGATCAGGTCCCATTTATTTATTTATTTATTTTTAAATTTTGGAATACGATTTCAATTCTTAAATGATAAAAGGAGGAATTCAGGGTACATATACAGCACTTCTAATTATTAGGTATATAAGTTACGAAGCCTCAAAATGTACATATATCAAAAATTCACTGAATTTGACGAATCCACAAAGTGAGAACTTTTAGCGTATCTCTCAGTAGCTGATAGAATAAGCAAACACTAAACATCAGCAGTGATGAGGAAGATTTGAAGGACTCTATCAAAATCTCGATACAATGGGCATGTATAGAATACTCGGTCCAACAGCTACAGAATGCCTATTCTTGGGAAGCACAGATGGAACATGTTAGAAAAATGGATCAGATACTAGGCTGCAGATGTATGCCAGAAAATAGCAAAGAGTCATTCAGGTGTAACCATACTCTCTGACCACAATGTAATGGAGTTAAAAAAAAATAACTCAATTGAGGAAAACAGACACAAACACCTTAGGGAGGGAAAATTTTGAAATACAACCTGAATCCCGTGATAAACATGACTACTAGCAAGTGATAGATTACAATTGTAAATCATAATGGAAATTAGGAAACATTGGAACCAAATGATAGTGAAAATATTACCTAAAAAGTTGTGTGGAATAAAACTGGAGTGGTACCGTGAGGGTCATTTCTAACACCAAATGCTTATATCAGAAAAGAAGAAAGAGCACGAACCAATGAGCTAAGCATCCAAAATATGAAATTGGAATAAGAATAATAGGGCACATTCAAGAAAATGGAGTGAAGGGATATTTATCAAAATTAAATAAAGATAAACCAAAAATCCATAAAGAAGTTCAAGCAAACCCAATGCTTGTTGTTAGGAAATACAAATATAACCAATAAATGTGCAACAGTGGTCGTTGAGAGAGTGAGCACAGATTAAGCTATTAGAAATAAGAAAAAGAATCTTGATTACAGATATAATAGATATTTTAAAGTAGCATACTATTATTTATAATTTGAAACTACAATATTTTAAATAAATCATTTTCTAAACCTACCAAAATTAAATCAAGTAGAAACAGCCTTATCATTTCCATAACACAACTTTCATCCACCATAAATATGAAACTGTAAAACTAAAATTAGTAAAGCACTTGAAAACTCTTCCCCAAGTATTGGTCTCAAGTATTACCATTAACTTTAATCTCTATAAGACCAACCCAATCTCAGACTCACAAGTTATCTACTCATTAATTAATATCATCCCAACCTATACATTTACGAACCTCATCTCCAATTTTGGATTCTACCCTTTTACAAACTGGTATGATTATAATCACTTCAAAGTATTCATATGATATTTCCAGCTTTATCACACGGGTAAGAGCTACATTTCCAAAACACTCATCTAAACAGCCTTTACACAACCTACAGCCTGGAGATTTGGTCTTCTGAAATAGGCATCAGAATAAACTGTCCTTGAGCCTAGGTAAAAAAGATATTATCAGGTACTGTTAACAACCAACATCAGTGAAACTCCAAGGTGTTTATCCTTGAATTCATGTTTCCCATCACGTCCTCCTATCTACTGGATATCCCCTCCATCTGGAGACCTGAAGCTGTGGATTCTTAGCTATCTTCCATGAGCTGCTGACTTCAGAGGTGGACAAGATGTTTTCCAGGATGATAGAATAAAATTAATTGTCTGATTCCTCAACACCCTTTTATCACCTTTACTTTGCCACTAATGTAATGAGAAAAGGAGTCACGATTATAATAGATAACCTTTTAGAGTAGCATACTAGTATGTACAATTTGAAAGTACAATTTAAAATAAATAATTTTCTAAAAGTACCGATATTCAATCAAGTAGAAATAGCCTGATCATTTCATGACCTATCATTTTTTTTTTTTTTTGCCTATTGACCTATTATTTTTCTTTCCTTTTTAAATTTTAATATACTTGGGGGTACAAGTTGAATTCTGTTACATGTATATAATGTGTAGTGGTGGAGTGTAGGCTTTCGTTGTACCCATCACTCAAGTAGTGTACATTGTACACCATAGGTAATTTTTCATTCCTCACCCCGTCCCCACCTTCCCACCTTGCGAGTCTCCGATGTCCATGACACCACTCTGTGTGCCCTGCATAACCATTTAATGACATATTTTTACATTGTGATGCCTTCCAGAACACTAACATGACCTCCCTTATCTTCATCCTATTATCTTTTACCCCTTATGTTCTCATTCTGTGACTTAAGGGAAAACAAATACTGGATCTGACATTCCCCATCTGACCCTGCTGACAAAGAAAACAAAAAATGCTGTTCCTTTAAACACTCCTAAAGGTGGATGTCTTTTTGAAGGCTCCTACTGATACATACGTTTCCCTTACAGCATTAATCCCAACTTTCAGTCTTAAAAAATTTGGATCTTGACCTCACGCAAACAAAATACTCCTCCTGTATACCCTGGTTTCCCTTCAGATTGCATAAATCTTTCACCCTTTGCAAAATACTCCTTCTGAGGTCATTACAATCCTATCAGCAAGGCCTAATCAATCCGGAGTAGCCATCAATATTGTGGCCATCCTGGTCCTGACAGTCACTTTGTTCATGGCATTCAGTTTGCTCATGATAGTTAGCCTCCCTTGCGAAACTGATTAACACTACTAAACACATTGTCCACCTTGAGGAACACAAAGTTGGCTTTCTCTTGTTGTGATCAATGATATGCACACTCCCACTACAGTCTGTGTCACACTGGGGGCACTGCTTCTTATATAAGATCGTGTATAAGGATCTTATACAAACGCCCATATAGCAATGCTAACTTATCCTGTGTATTCAGGATAACTGTTAGAGACTTTCAGACATTTAAAATGGAAAACTCCAGTGGCTCTTGTTTCCCTGGAGGCGAGGGGAATATCCAGAAACCTTCAAACCAATTTCTTCAAGACACTTCCCGGAAAAATAACCGACTCCCTCTTCCTATATGCTTTGTGACCTGCAATTCCCACATTAGGGATAATAACAACTGGCAGAGATGGCCCAATTAATTCACTTTGTTGTTGTCTTTGATCTAACAAAATTCACATGTCTCTCTAAAGCAGACCCAGCTAGTTTCATTGCCTGAGTCCTGTAATCTGGGCCCCTGAATTCAAGACTTGTTTCAAGGACTAATAATCATTCTGTTTCTTATAATCACTTGTTTTGCAGTTGGCCAAGGTATCCTGTCCGGTGTCTTAAATGCTATTGCACAGCCAGTGTCACATCAGAGGAGACAAAAGTGCATGCTACATACAATGAAAGGAGCAGGAGAGACTAACCCATGTTCAGCTATAGACTGCATTCTCTAGATAAATTCCTGATCAGCAAAATCAGACCAATGGTGAAAACCTAGACAGCATGGATTCACGATTTGTAGCCCAATGCTGTCTGTCCTTGGCCAAAAGGGGATAGTAAAACCAAACCAAACCAAACCAAACCAAACTCCTGACTTCAAGGAACTGGCCTGGTGATCAGAGCTAGGTCTCAGTCTTGTTAAAAGCTGCCCTGGCACTTAGAGCTAGGACATGTTAATCTCCCATTGGACATAAAATCTCACAGAATACCGACTTTAGACAAAGTCACTCTGAGACCATGATAAAGTGAGACAAAACGAAGGCCTCTTCACATTTTTTTTCTTTCTAAGCACAGCCAAAAGCAAGAGCACTGTACAACTCACAATATAGATCCCTTTCCTAGGTAATATGAGTGACTGCTAGTTCTTTCCTTGTTTGTTTCTTTGTTTGTTTTGCTTGGTTGGTTGGATGGTTGATTTTTTTTTTTTTTTTTTACAAAGCACAGCTGTATCCTCACTCTAATCTGCTCTCTCTATACAAGAGGTTTATTGGGACACTCCAGCATAGGATTGCTCTCTCTTCCTGACAGCATCCAATTCTGATCAAAATCCCGTTTCCTTAAACCCTCACGCAAATCACCCAACACAAGCCCAAACCCTTTAATACACCTTTTCTACCACCCTCTTACTTGTATGACCCACATTTCCCCATTGTGTACATTCTCCCTCACTGCAACAAATAATAAATCCAACTTGCTGAACTACCACATTGTAGTACGTGTCGGGTTACCCTTAATGATAAAGCAAAATGAAGAATCAAATATGATTATTACAATAAGCCTGTGACTAAACTTTCTGAAGTAATTTTCAGTTTACAAAGACGTTTCCTCTGCATTCCCTCAATTGACAGTTCCAAGGCCTCTAGATTGAGAAGAGGGCTGGGATAATGGTGGAGATATTAACAATAAGAACAGTAATAAATCAAACATAAAATATATTGAAAATATATTTCATGTTAGTGGAATGGGAGAAGGAAAGCAAAGTTGACTTTTGAACAATGAGTCTTAGATGATGATCTGAACACTAGGTGATGCCCTATGGGCCATAGAAGGCAAGACTCAAATTCCTCAAGTCCCAGAGCACAGGATTTCAGAACAAATCTTCCCCAAGCCTCCATAATATCTCAACAAGCACAGTGGATGGCTACTATCCCTCCCCAAGCCCAGTCCCCAGCCTCCATAACAACTAAACAGGCACAATGAGACAAACGAGACCCTATAAATCTAAAATGTGACCACTTTGAATTTCCATTTTTATAACTCCTCCCCATACCCACAAACCTCACTAACCCACTTAGAGAGAAAAATCACTAGAAAAGTAAGTAAAAAGTTAACTAGGCAACCTATATATTACAGAAGTAGAAGGAAAGGTAAAATTCAGTTAGGGCAGCTGATTATAAAATAGCACTATCCAACAGAATTCTCTGCACTGATGCAAATGTTCAATGTCTTTGTCATACACAGTGTAGTAGCCATTACCTACATGTGGCTGTTGAGCACTTCAAATGTGGCTAGTGAGACTGAGAAACTCAATTTTCAATTTTATTTAATTTTAATGTATTTAAATAGTCACATGTGGCCAGTGGCTACCATATTGGAGGATGCAGCTCCGGAGGAAGGCTCCTCTCCTGCTGCAGGATGATACTCAACCACTTGCCTTCTCACCCAAAACATGCTCTTCATGACTGCTTGAAAAATTTTAACTCACTTAGCTAGAGTTCTTCATAAAATTCCACATGTTTCAAACACATTAATCAAAACCATCAGTTGCTTGTAGCTTCTTTTTCTTCATTTTATTTTATTTTTACCATTGCCCTATTTTATTTTTACTTTTTAAAAATGATTGACCAGTGTCACCGATGTAATACATTATGTTCATGTGACAAAAACTTTTCTGAGAATTATGGATCTTTCAGGTATTCAAACCTTGGCATGAATTTGCCCAAATTGTTTTCATTTTCTGCACTGTATCATTTTTACCCTGCTCCTAGGCCTTAAGCCAAGTACGATAGTTGAATTTTGCTACAATATGGGGCAAAATAATCCTTTGGGGTCTAATGTGGGGATCCAATCATAACCCTGATGTGGAAAAGTGTTCACAGTCTAAACCAAACTTTCACCTGCACTGTTAGAAAAAAAATTATTCCCAAAGACTGTTCGTATATCAATTTGCTATTTACCGTCTAAATATGAGGTAAATTTCAGTTCTATTGTCTACTAGAAAAAAATGCTGTCTATGTTCAAAACGTCATGAACAGACAAATATTTCTCCACCCATGTTATATTTCTGTGCTCTATAAGACATAAGATGATCAGAAAACCCACTGGGGCAAAATTTTGTTTTTGAAACACAAACACTTGACAAAGTACAACTTTCAGCACACATGTTGGCTGTTACCTTTTTACCACTGTTGATGTCTTTCTACTCATTTATTCAAATGAATAATATTAGATTAAATTAAATATTTAGATTAAAATTTGTTGACTGGACCATATGTTCTATTTTGTTCCTTTGGAGATTGCTGCACCTTTGAGATTTCCGAGTTGTGGACCAGACTGTTGGATATAGGTCTGGGTTCAAAGGAGAGGTCTGTGCATGAGCTATGAATTTGAGAGTCTATGACGTTTAATTGGTGACTGAAGTCAAGCTAGTAAACCTTGAAACATGGGGCACATGACACAAGCCTTTCGAGTGAATCAGCCTGAATAAAGGGAAGAGCATAAAGGCCCAAGTAGCTGAGTGGACAAGGAAAGGATGGAACCTTATGTGGTCTCATAAAATATAAATATCTTAAGAGTCACAATATTAACTGAACAGGGGATGGCTTTGAAACCTTGGGTTTTGTTCTAATCCACTTATTCCAAACCAAAACGTTCAGTTTAATGCCACGGTTCGGGTTGTGTACTTAACTGAGCGGATGGCTTTTGCTACTTTTACTCTCTCTCAGCAGGCAGCTGTATTTCCAAATTCTGTGGGTGAGACTTGAGGTGTGGGTGGGGATACCTTCCTGTAGATCCTATGGATAGACATTCTCCCTTCTTTTTCTTTTCCACTTAAAAGGATGGCTTTCTAGCACCCTGATATATATTTTGTCAGAACCCAATGACAGATTTGTGCTGTTTATTTATAGACGCTTTCTACGGTAGCACACTTTACACTTGTCTGTTGTCAGTGTCCACCCCACCCACCTACATCCTCATGACCCCTCTTTCTCCTTCATAGGCCTTTCTTTATTTGGGCCCCTTATATCTTTGAACATGAGCCCTAGGACTGCTAACCTCTGTTTTCTCACAGACTACTGAAGCTGTCATATGAACACCACTGGAAGGGAACAAAGCAGAAGGTTTGTGTACTGAATTGTGACCACATTTTAGTCCTGCGTCCTTAAGACAGGCAGAGACAGAGACAGACTATAACAAATGATCTAACAGAGCCAGAGACAGAAACACCCAGAGAGTGGACAGCCTGGCAGACAGAGACAGCCCAACAGAGGGATGGAGACAGATAGGCCAAAAAGAGCAGGTAGACACGAATACACAGAAAGGGGAAGACAGAGACAGGTAGAAACAGTTAGAGATGGAGAAAGACAGGCAGACACAGAAAGGGACAGACAAAGACAGTTCCTGACAGAGACAGGGAAGAGGCACAGACTGATAGACACAGATGGAAAGATAGAGACAGACAGACTGAGGGACAGACACAGAGACAGAGAAATACAGAGAAAGAGAGAGGTACACAGATAGAGATAGAGACAGCAAGAGAGGGAGAAAGGAGAGACAGAGAAAGAGAGATGGAGAAACAGACACACAGAGAAAGAGGGACAGGGAGAGAAATAGATATGGGCAGACATAGACAGAAGCAACAGAAACATACAGAGACAGAGACAGAAACAGAACTATAGAGACCAAGATAGACACAGATCAACAGAGACAGCCAGAAACAGAAAGACAGAGACGGTAAGACAGAGAGTAAAACAATCTTTGTTTATCCTTCTCTCTGTCTATCTTAGGCAGACTGAGAAAGAGACAGAGATAGACGAAGACAGAAAAAGGTAGAGATAAAGACATACAAATATAGACAAGGATGCAGACAGAGACACACAGATAATAAAGACAAAGAGAGATAGGGAGTGGCAGAGAGACAGAGACAGACATACAGAGAGGAAAAGACAGAGACAGAGACAAATCCTCATCATCGTTGAGGACTGCATTGCCTCTCACAGAGGTGCATCTCCTTTGGTGTGACATTTAGTTTGTCCCTATTTAGTTTGATTGCTTTGTGTGGCATTACCGTAACTGTACATTTTCTGTCCCTGCCTTTCTGC
>JAKFHU010000919.1:0-42065 GCA_023783475.1 Daubentonia madagascariensis
TGACCAGGTGCATACATTGTCTGTTTAGTCCTAGAGGTTCTCAAGCTATTTATCATTAACAATGAAGAATCTGAGGACATGAGGTTTAATATGTTCCAGTCTATCCAGCAAATGAGTTACAGGAGGTAATGTTGAAAGCATAACCTAAGAAAACCCATAGGTAGAACAGTATGACCAACAATATATTGATTATGACAGTTTACCCTTACTGATCCATTACCACATACTAAATAGTTTACTAATCAGTACATCTGACAGAATCTGCTCATCCAGCCCCTCAGTTAAGCCATTACCACAATTCTACAGGTGAACTAGTTCAATAGAAATATGTTTTGTAGTATGCTCAAGATCACACCGTTTATAATAACAGGTAACTTATGAATTTTGGGAATGCCCATGTAAAATCAACCTCTTTGATATAATAATAGCAGCTATCGAATAATGAGGAAACTACCATTTGACTGGGTCATGACACCATTATATAAACTCATTGCTTAGCCTTGAAAGAAAAGACTATTTTCCTTAATTTGCTGTTGAGAAATCTGAACTCTAAAGAAGTTGTAAGTTTCCAAAACTCCAAAGATTAAGAGCCAATATATGGGTGACCAACGGTCTACAAATTTCACATTCTTCTTATTATCTGTATTTTCTATCACAATCAAAGATTGTCACATCACTTTTAGGTGGGTACTGTGGACTGTGCAAATGTTTCCTATGTAGAGTGTTAATCCATCACAGCACTGTTCTAAATCTTGAAATATTAATAAAAGTGCAGAAATCAAAGCTTTACCTGTGGGGAGAGTCTACCCTGTGAAATCAAGAGGGAACATCATGTGCCACTGATCAAGTTCTTTGACTCTCAGGGGAAAAAAAAGAAAAAGGAGCTGACTTTTGCTGGTGACATGGACCTTTGCTACCTTTGCTCCCTGAGAGTAAAGTAAAAGAAGGAAATATTCAAATGAGTCATGATGCACTTGGTGACTTCATAACCCTCAGACATCATAACAGCCACACAGCAACTGGGAACAGGGCACCACCACTTAAACCTCACTTGAGAACATTTCACATGACACAGCTTTAAAAACCAGCTTTATTTCTTGAGCACATGATTAAATATTCCAATTTCAGTTAACTCCAACATACCTTTGCTCCCCAGCCAAGGGTCAGTCAACACTAGCCACCAATCTAGCTGTTTAATGAAGAGAATTGAATAGAGGGAGTTGGATCAATTGTTACTGCAGGACAAAGGCAAAAGCAAATAATGTGGTAACAGACACAGTAACTGAAGGTGCCTCTAAAACGCTGAGAAGTTAGGGGTGTGAAGTTCGTAGTGAAGTATAGTGAACTTTCAGGGTAGTGAAATTTAGTGATCATGACTGCATGTGAGTAACAAGATAACCAGACAGAAAATAGAATTATGATTTCAAGAGTCCAAACCTAGCATCAATGAGATGAGTACAAAAGGGTGAGATTGGAACAGAAATACAATACTTTAAAAACCAGCATAATGAGAACTTATAAATTTTCTCCACTACCCATGATGAAATATGTATTAATTATTGTTAAGTGAAATTTCTCTACTATACTGCCAAATTTCCTTGCCCTATTGTATTTTTGTACCAATTTATCAACTTCTCCTGTTTATCAACCCCTTCATTTCCCCAGGCTTTGGTAACCACCATTCTACCCTCTACCTCTGTGAGATTCACTCTCTAAGCTAATACATATGAGTGAGAACATGCGATATTTATCTTTCTGTGCCTGGCTTATCTCCTTTAAAATGATATCCTCCAAGTACATACATGTTGCTGCAAATGACAAGATTTCATTCTTTTTTATGGCTGAATACTATTCCATTGTGTGTATATACCACATTTCTTTATTAAAAAATTTAAGGAAAAAAAAATCATAGCTGGGTACAGTGACTCACGCTTGTAATCCTAGCACCGTGGGAGGCCCAGGCGGGAGGATTGCTTGCGCTCAAGAGTTCAAGATCAGCCTGAGCAAGAGCGAGACCCTGTTTCTACTGAAAATAAAAAAGTAGCCCATTGTAGTGGGTGTGCCTATAGTCCCAGCTACTGGGGAGCCTGAGGCAGGAGGATCGCTTGAGCCCAGGAGTTTGAGGATGAAGTGAGCTATGATGACACCACTGCAGTCCACCGTGGGGTGACACTGTGAAACTCTGTCTCAAAAAAAAATCACCAAACAATGTATTAGTCTCTGAATGTGAAGTTTAAGAGGTACTGTTACCATATGGTTTTCTTCTAAAACATGACAAATGTCTGTAAGTGTATACCTATACATTTTGAATAAATGTAAAATAAAAATCCTAGTGGTAAAGAAAAGGCATCATAAGGACATTTTGTGTGATGTTGAAAGACAATGCATTTGAAGAAGATATTTGAAGAAAATCACACTGCGTGGTGTTACAATAAAGTCTTTTGTAACTGGCCCATTGAAGCTGGGTCTCTTTAGGAGCTTCATCATCTGAATGATCACTGGTAGTTTCAAAAACCCTCATATCCAGACATGCCCAAGTAAATCAGAATCTCTGGTAATGAGACCCAGTCTTCAATAATTTTAAGCTTCCCAAATGATGTCATAAAAGCCAAGGTTCAGGACCAGTTATATGGATCCTCACACATAACCTGCCTTGATAGATTTCATGGATGCAATGTATTATATAAAGAAATTACATATGAGGCCAGGCTCGATGGCTCACGCCTGTAATCCTAGCTCTTTAGGAGGCCAAGGTGGGAGGATTGATTGACACCAGGAGTTTGGGACCAGCCTGCGCAATAGTGACACCCAATTTCTACAAAAGAAATTAACAATTTTCCAGGCTTGGTGGTGTGTGCCTATAGTCCCAGCTACTTGGGGGGCCTGAGGCAGGAGGATCGCTTGAGCCCAGGAGTTCAAGGATACAGTGAGTGATGAAGACACTGCTGCACTGAAGGCTAGGCAACAGAGCAAGACCCTATCTCTTTAAAAAAAACAAAAACAACAACAACAAAAAAGAAATTACACATGAGCCAAAGTAAAATAAGTCTCACTGAACCTCCTCAATAGGTTCCTGGAAGCTACCACTATATACCACAATATACCACTGTTATATGCCAAATGACATATAGTGAAACAAATTTTTTTCCTCATCAAATCACAACTAAAAAAAGTTGAAAAAAATGTGTTTCTGACACCTGCTATACATTGTTTCCTTAAATTCACTGCTTCAAAGAGCCTGTCAATGTTAAGTGAGGGCAGACTCTATAAAAAAAGACTTGTGATATCACCTGCATGCAAGGACCATTGCTCAGAAACTAAAAGAGGCTGTCTAGGTATATTGGATTCACTCATAATGTTTATGATAAACAAAGGATTCTCATTTCAGTTAAAGACATAAGGAAGGAAGCAATGTTCATGTATGGAACATGGGGAGGAATGAAATCCATTTAGCAAAAAAAAATGTGAACAAGGGGGTAGAATTTGCTGATCTTCATATTTGCATTTTGTGTCTTCTTCACTCCACACTATAAAAAGAATAGAACAAAAAATGAAATTACACTCTTTGGCTGTGCAGCCTCCACAGGGCACTTTTAATGTCTGTGTTCTCAGACTATAGATAATGGGGTTCAGCATGGGGGGGACCACAGTGTACATGACTGAGGTGACTGCATCCTTCCAGGAGGAAGGTGACACAGCTGAACTGAGGTACACCCCAATGCCTGTTCCATAAAATAAGCAAACAACTGACAGGTGAGACCCACAGGTGGAGAAGGCTTTATACTTCCCACCTGAGGATGGAATTCTCAGAACAGAGGAAACAATTTTATAGTAAGAGAACAGGATCCCTGAGAGAGGAAGAAACCCAAATATGGCACCAGCGAAATATATGGCTATGTTATTGATGAAGGTGTCAGAACAGGCAAGCTTGAGGAGTTGAGAAGGCTCACAGAAGAAATTAGAAAGTTTCACATCCTTGAAGTGGGGACATTGTAAGACAATCAAATTGTGCAGCTGGGAACCCAAAAGGCTAAGAATAAAAGACACCAAAACTAAGATGCCACAGAGACGGGGATGTATGATGACCTGGTAGTACAGAGGGTGACAGATGGCCACAAACCGGTCATAGGCCATCACGGTCAGAAGCATATCATCCATAAATCCAAAAAGAATAAAGAAAGTCATCTGCGTCAGGCAGTCCCCATAGGAGATGACTCTGCTGTGGGTTAGGATGTCCACAATCATCTTGGGGATGGTGGTGGAGGTGAAACAGATGTCAGCCAAGGAGAGGGTGGAGAGGAAGAAGTACATGGGGGTGTGGAGGTGGGAGTCAGAGGTGACAGCCAGGATGATGAGCAGGTTCCTGAGCAGCGTGACCAGGTACCTGGACAGGAACAGCTCACAGAGCACGGGCTGCAGTTCTGGGTCATCTGAGAGCTGCAGGAGGAGGGATTCTGAGACACCTGTTAGATTCTGTGGTTCTGTGTAGCTTGGACAGCTGTTGAGAAGAAAATAAGGTTGGACAAAAGAAAACAAGTAAACCAGCAGCCAGCACTGTGTCTGTACTGGGAATACAAGCACTTCAAAAGAACAGTTTTCACATTTGAGGACCACATATGTTCAGCCACATTTCTCAGTTCTGACTTACCCAATCTGCCTAGAACTCTCTGTGGATTGATGTTTGTATTTGTTATGCTTTGTGCACACAGCAACTTTGGAGATAATTGGCTGCAAAATGTTATAAGGACAAGGATATTATATATAAACATCCAGGATCATGGTTATAGATAGCCAACTTTTGTCACAAAAATAGAGAATAAAAAATATCCTCCCACTTTAAGAAAAAAATTCATTCTAATTAAAGAAATATGAGAAGCAGTTAAATATACCATATTTTATTCTAATACAGTGGTACAAATTCTATGATATAGAATATTCATAAGTACTCTATAAGGGTTAGAATCATCATGTTATCTGGAAACTAAAGTTAATAGTGCATAGGAAGCAAAAACTTTTATGCACTATTTATGTTCTAGAGTTTTCATCACTCTTATGTTTTGTGATTTCCTTTCTTTCTGGAAGTAAGTGCTCATTCAAATATGTGGGCTTATTTATAAAATTCATTTAGTATATCAATCCTGTCCTTGGCTTAGGTGGACTTTGAGTTGTGACAAGTAAGGTTTAGTCAAATGCACATCATCACAGACCAACAGTGAGCACAAGGAGGTTGATAGTGTGCAGCCCCTGTCAATGATTAAACAGAAATCAAATGTAAAGAACACGTTTGCATTATTTTTTTGAGCTTAGGGTAATGTGGCACTCTGACGGGTGTCTCATGTCAACCAATAAGGTTTATCCTTTTTCTGCCTGTTTTGCTTTCTGTTATACCATGAAAGTCTCTGCCAGGGTCTTTGAATAATTGAATGTGGTAGATGTTATTAAATGGAATTAAAGGGACCAAATCCCCATCACATAGACATACACAGGAGCTATTTTATCTTGGCTCTAGTTCCATGGGGCATCACTGACAGGAATGAAAGGACACACAGGAAAGCACCAAATGCAATGAAGCTACACGGATTATGGCAAATTTTTATGAGGCAAGAAAGGGTATAGTCATTATTCACCAGAGATTTTGACTTCTGATGCCTCCTCTGTGCCAAGGAACATACAGGCTCTGGGGAATCAGGCTGAAAAAGACTCAGTCATTCCTCTCAGGACAGTAAGGACTTAATTAAACAAGGAAAGATAAAAGGTCCAGTCAGTGTTGTGGGGAGTTCATAAATTCAGGTCACAGGATATTCCAGTTCAATGACATTGGGATTAAACTTAGAACATTAATAATAACATCTAAAATTTACTTTGCATTTACTTTACACATCCATCACAGATAGATCCCACAGGGAGCACCTATGGTCTGTTTAATCATTACTCAATGCAGTTGCATCACCTAGAAATCAGCTCAAATGACAATGCTGAGTCTCAGAGACGCTAACAACTTGCCCCTTGTCACACGGATAAGTGGAATGAGCAGGATTCAAAATTAAATGATCAGTCTCTGAGTCCCAGGCACTAAACTGTTTGCAGCTTCCTGAAAAGGAATAACCCAATACACTGATTTTATGTCTCCTTTGAGTACGTGGATATCTGCAAAGAAATGCAGTGTTGATCTATTAGTACCAATTTAGCATCGAGTACGTGTAGTGTTTGCTGTTCAATTCTTGTCATACTTCACTAAGAATAGTCTCCAGTCCCATCCAAGTTGTTACAAAAGATACTAATCACCATTTTTTTATGGCTGAGTACTACTCCATGTTATACATATACCACATTTTATTAATCCACTCAAGTATTGATGGGCACTTGGGTTGTTTCCACATCTTTGCGATTGTGAATTGTGCTTCTATAAACATTCGAGTGCAAGGTCTTTTTAAAATAAAATGTCTTTTTTTCCTTCTGGTAAATACCTAGTAGTGGGATTGCTGGATCAAATGGTAGGTCTACTTTTAGTCATGGGTAGATGTCGAATGTTATAAAAAGCCATATTTCCCATCCAACCTATTTTACCAACTTGAATAAAGGCAGAAAAAAGTACATTTCATTAAAGACCTAGTAGGAGATCACAGACACACACACACAATCTACAGACAATACATTCTGGATGTACATCTGGGTGGGGGGTGGCAGGACAGTGGACTGGGAGACACCTGCACAATGCGTCTCTCACAGAGAGGATTGAACGTGACTAATAGGCATCCACCTTTGGATCAGCCCTCTAAGTGAGGCCACTGGAAATGCACAGAGAGGAGGCCAGAGTGACGTGGGGAGGAGAGAAGTGGGACAACCTGCTCAGCAAGGTCAGAGGTGCTCAGGGAAGGACTCACATGTGGGGAACAGACAGCAGAGGGAACCCCAGCTCCCTGCTTCCCCTCAGGATGTTGCAAGTGGAGCAGCAGGAGGGCCCCTGCACCACAGCAGGCATCCAGACTGATACAGAGACCTGACTGGAGGCTGTGCAGCTGCAGTTGCTCCAGAGAGAAGGCACAGAAGGCTCACGAGTCCTGGGTGCTGCAGCTGGTGCCACTGTAATATCCCAAAAACCCAGACACTACTTGTGTCCAGGGGTCAGATCTGTAACTGCTACATCCCCCATACCCTTCCTGGGTGGGGAGGGAGCAGGGAGTCCTGGCACTCATTTGTGCCCCATGGTGGGTGACAGACACACCCACCACCACTGCCATTGGGGGACCTTGGTGGAACAGTAGACCATGGGCCCAGCACCCACATTTGTGGCCTGGGTGATCCCACTCAAACACACCTCCTATGGGAACTGGGCAGAGGACGCACCTGAGAGAAGCTGAGAGAAGAGGCCCCAGAGGGGAAGGAACCAGCATAGAAACTCTGTCAACATGAAAAAACAGGCTGTCTCAACACCCCCAGGGGATCACAATAGTTTTCAAAAAGGAAACTCCAACCAAAAGGAATTGTGAAAAGACAGTGTGGAATTCACATTATGGATGGCAAGTAGGGTGAATGGTATTGAGGAGATGGCAGAAAAACCATCTCAAAGAACCAAAAGAATAATCCAGGATGTAAGTGAAAAATTCACTAAAGAGATAGATAACATTAGAAAAGAGATAACAGATCTTGAAAAATGAAAGATTTCAAAAATACAGTAGGTATTTTTTAAAACAGACTAGACCAGGCAGAAAAAATAATTTTGGAATTTGAAGACAAAGATTTTGAGGTAATCTAGTCAGTAAAAAAATGCAGAGAAAAGAACAGTCACTGTGACAAATATGGGACTATGCAAAGTGAGCTAATATAAGAATCACAGGTATCCCTGAACGAGAAGAAAAAGCAAGATACATGGAAAACCTATTTGAAAGAATAATTGAAGAAAACTTCCCTGGAATCGTTGGGGATTTAGATATCCAGATAGAAGGTGGTCGTCAAACACCGGGAAGATTCATAGCAAACAGGACACCTCCAGGACACATAGTTATCAGCCTGGTCTAAGTCAAAGTGAAGGAGAAAATCCTACAAGCTGCAAGAAGAAAGGAACAAGTTAATTACAAAGAAAAACCCACCATACTAGCAGCAGACCTCTCAGCAGAGACCTTTTAAGTCAGAAGGGGTTGGGGCCCCATTTGTAGTCCTCTTAAATAAAACAACTGCCAGCCATGAATTTTGTATCCTGCAAAACTAAGTTGCATAAATGAAGGAGAAATAAAGTCTTTCCCAGACAAGCAAACACTAAGGGAATTTGGCACCAGTAGACTTGCCCTACGGTAAATGCTTAAAAGTGCTCTATCCATGGAACAGAACAATCAACACACACCAGTGTAAAAACACCAGAGAGTTAAAGCTCGTAACTCGTGTAAAATATCACAAGGGAGAAAAAAAAAAAAGCAGATAGGTGTCATTCAACATAATGAACAGAACAGTATCTCACATATCAATATTAACATTGAACGAAAATGGTGCTAGTGCTCTTTTAAAAGGTACGGATTGGCTGAATGGATGAAAAAAAAACCCACCCAAATATATGTTGTCTCCAGGAAACCCATCTAACATGCAAGAAGTCTCATAGACTTAAAGTAATGGGATGGAAAAAGTTTCCATGAGAAGGGAAATCCAAAGCGAGCAGGAGTAGCTATTCTCACATCAGATAAAATAGACTTTAAATCAACACTCTTAAAAAAGACAAAGATGTTACAATTATTATATAATTATAAAGTGTGCAATTCAGCAAGAAGATATAACAATCCTAAATATGTGTGCACATAACCCTGGAGCTCCCAGATTCATAAATCAAATATGACTAGATCTAAGCAAAGAAATAAACAGCATCATCATAATTACCAGGGACTTCAACAATTCAATGGCAGAACTGACAGATCATCAAGGCAGAGGATCAAAAAAGAAACACTGGACTTAAGTGAACTCCAGAACAAATGGACCTAACAGATATTTACAGAACACTCTACCCAAAAACTGGAGAATAAACAAACTTCTCATCAGCACCTGGGACATTTTCCAAGACAGATCATATGTCAGCTCACAAAACAAGTCTCAGCAAATTCAGAAAAATCAAAATCATACCATGTTATATGGTATGGATGACATCAAAATGAAAAGGCTTTTGTGCATCAAAGGATGGTATGGCAGAATGAACTAATAATCCCTGGAATAGGAAAATATATTTGTAAATCATATATCTGATAAGAATGTTATATCCAGAATATATCAAGAACTTTCACAACTTAACAATGGAAAAACAAACAGCCTTATTAAAAATGGACAAAGGACTTGAATAAATATTTCTCCAAAGAAGGTATGCAAATCGACAATAAGCATGCAAAATGGTATTCCCCATCACTAATGATCATGGAAGTGCATATCCAAACCACAGCAATGTACCACCCAGGAGGATGGATATTATAAACAAACAAAACAACAAATCACAAGTGTTGGTGAAACTGTAGTGTAGAAGGAATGCTTGTACACTGCTGGTGGGAATGTAAAATGGTGCAGCAATATGAGAAACAATATGGCGCTTCCTCACACAATACAAAATGGAATTTCCAAATGTTCCTGCATGTCTACTTCTGGGTATATACACAAATGAGTTGAAAGCAGAGACAGCAAATATATTTGTACACCTATATTCATAGCAAATTATTCACACTAGCCAAAAATGTGGATGCAACTCAATTGTCCATCAACAATGTGGTTTATCCATTCAATGAAATGTTATGCAGACTTGAAAAGGAAGGCAATTGTGATACATGCTGTAACGTGGATGAACCTTAAGGATATTATGCTCAGTGAAATAGACGAATCACAGAAGGACAAACACAGTAGGATTCCACTTATATGGGGTCCTCAAAGGAGTTAAAATCACAGAGACAAAAGTATCATGGTGGTTTCCAGGGGATAGGAAGATGAAGAAATAGGGAGTTTCTTTTTTGGGCACAGAGCTTCTGTTTTGCAAAATAAAAAATTTCTGGAGATGCACGATGGTGATGATTGCACAATAATGTGAATGTATTGAACGCTACTGAACCATACACTTAAAATGGTTAAAGTGTCAGTTTTTATATTTTTCATTTTACATAAATCCATTAATATTTATAATTTTTATATGTACAAGTGTTACAATTTACAACAATAAAAATCGATATAAAAAGCAATCCTCAGGATTGCCAATCCTCAGGACAGAGCCTTCACCTTCGTTGTGCACCACGCAGGGAGGGACAGCAGATCTGCTCTCCAGGATCACGCCCCAGCAGAGGGCAAGTGCGGCTCGGTGAGTACTGAGGGACTGTGGGGAGCCTTGTATCCTCATCCTCAGGACAGCGGGACAGGTGGCGTAGCCAGATGGGAGGACACCAATGTGCACAATTTCAGCCCAGAGGAATTTGAAGGTTGTTGTCTTGGTTGTGGTCAGGGTCTCAGAAATCTCATTCAAAAGTTTGCTTTTCTCATACTCTGATTCTACTTTCCATAGACATCTCACCCTCTGCGGCAGGAAAACCTCCCTATAAACTGCTCCCTAAGCACTCCAAAATGATTACAATGATGAGGATGAGGAAGAGGTTGAAAACTACAGTAACTGTACCATCATGAATCATTTGGAGCTCTGTCCTATGTGCCATGTTTCATTTCATCTGCATAGTTCTCCCCAGGTTGTAAATGTATATGTTATCATTATTTCATGGAAGAGGAAATGAACAACACATTTCATTTAATTTTCCCCAGATCGTGAGGGAGAAGAAGCTGATGCCATGTATGAATCAGGCAGACTATCTGCAGACACATGGCGTTTGGCCAGTCCTCTCACTGATCCTACCACCCTTTCAGCTTCCTGGTTCTCCTGACAGATACTCCTGCTAACTGTGCTCTTCCTCTTGGGGCTTCCTGGTAGACGACAGCAGAGACCAGGGAATGCCATGTTCACTGCAGCAAGTATAGAAAGGGCAGCTGAGATCACATCTACGATCAGAGAAAGAACTTGGCACAGGAGAGTCCAGGGCACATCTCTCCCTTGCCCCTGTTCCTGCATTTCTTTGCAGCTGTCCACATCCTCTAAGGAGACATAAAATGAGGGCATTGGGTTCATTCCTATCCAGGAAGCCGCAAACAGTTTTAAAGTGTATCCAGAGCTACCTGTTTTTAAGACCTCTGACCTCTCCTTAACACTTTCTGAGAGCTGGGAAACAATGAAGGAGTTTAGTGCCTGGGACTCAGAGCTGATCATTTAATTTTGAATCCTGCCCACTCCCCTTATCGGTGGGACAAAAGGCAAGTTGTTAGTGTCTCTGAGACTCAGCGTTGTCATCTGGGTTGATTTCTAGTTGATGCAACTGCATTGAGTAATGATTATGTAGACCATCGGTGCTCCCTGTGTGATTCATCTGTGATAGATGTGAAAAGTAAATGCAAATAAATTTTACAAATTATTATTAATGTTCTAGTTTAATCCCTATGCCATTCAACTGGAATATCCTGTGACCTGAATTTCTGAACTCCCCACAACCCTGACAGGACCTTTTATTTTTCCTCATTTAATTAAGTACTAACTGTTGTGAGAGGAATGACTGAGTCTTTTTCAGCCTGATTCCCCAGAGCCTGTATGTTCCTTGGCACAGAGGAGGCATCAGAAGTCAAAATCTCTGGTGAATAATGGCTACACTTTTTCTTGGTTCATAAAAATTTGCTGTAATAGGTGTAGCTTCTTCACACTTGGTGCTTTCCTGTGTGTCCTTTCATATATGTCATAGATGCCCCATGGAACTAGAGCCAAGATGAAATAGCTCCTGTGTGTGTCCATGTCATGGAGATTTGGGACCTATAATTCCATTTAATGGCGTCTACCACATTCAATTATTCAAACACCATGGCAGAGACTTTCATGGTATAACAAAAAGATAAACAGGCAGAAAAAGAGTGTAAATCTTATTGCTTGACACGAGACACCCCTCTGAGTGTGACATTTCTCCAAGCTGAAAAAAATAATGCAAAGCTGTTCTTAACATTTGACTTCTGTTTAGTCATCGCCAGGGGCTGCACTCTATCAACCTCCTTGTGCTCACTGATGGCCTATGATGATGTGCATTTAACCAAACCTTACTTGTCACAACTCAAAGTCCACCTAAGCCAAGGACAGGACTGATATATTTAATGAATTTTATAATTAAACCCAGATATTTGATTGAACACTTACTTCCAGGGAGAAAGGAAGTCACAAAACATAAGAATGATGAAAACTCTAGATCATAAATAGTGCATGAAGGTTTTTGCAGCTTATGCACTATTAGCTTTAGTTTGCAGATAACATGATTTTAACTATAATGGAATATTTATGAATATTCTAAATGAAGGAATTTTAGCCCTGCTATTAGAATAAGATAAAGTATATTTACCTCCTTCTTAATTTCTTTAATTAGAATGAAGTTTTTTCTTAAAGGGGGAAAGGATATTTTTTATTTTCTATTATTTGTAAAAAAAGTGGGCTATACATAACTGTGACCTTGGATTTTTTATATATAATATCCTGTTCTTATAACATTTTGCAGTCTATTTTTTCTAACATAGCTGTGTGCACAAAGCAAAAACAAATACAAAGATCAATCAGAAAGAGTTCTAGGCAGATGGGGTAAGTCAGAACTGAGAAATGTTGCTGAAAATGTGTGGTTCTCAAATGTGAAAACTGTACTTCTGAAGTGCTTGTGTCCTCAATACAGACATAATGCTGGGTGGTGGTTTAATTGTTTTCTTTTGTCCAACCTTATTTTCTTCTCCACAGCTGTCCAAGCTACACAGAACCACAGAAGCTAACAGGTGTCTCAGAATTCCTCCTCCTGCAAATCTCAGATGACCCAGAACTGTAGCCCGTCCTCCTTGGGCTGTTCCTGTCCATGTACCTGGTCATGGTGGTGAGGAACCTGCTCATCATCCTGGCTGTCGTCTCTGACTCCCACCTCCAAACCCCCATGTACTTCTTCCTCTCCACCCTGTCCCTGGCTGACATCTGTTTCATCTCGACCACCATCCCCAAGATGATTGTGGACATCCTAACCCACAGCAGAGTCATCTCCTATGGGGGCTGCCTGACGCAGTTAACTTTCTTCATCCTTTTTGGAGGTATGAATGATATGCTTCTGGCCGTGATGGCCTATGACTGGTTTGTGGCCATCTGTCACCCCCTGCACTACCAGGTCATCATGAATCCCCACCTCTGTGGCTTCTTAGTTTTGGTTTCTTTTATTCTTGGTCTTTTGGTCTCCCAGCTGCACAATTTGACTGTGTTACAACTCACCTGCTTCAAGGATGTTGGTATGTCTAATTTCTTCTGTGACCCTTCTCAACTCCTCAATCTTGCCTGTTCTGAGACCTTCATCAATAATATTATCGTGTATTTCAATGGTGCTCTATTTGGTTTTCTTCCTCTCTTAGGGATCCTGTTCTCTTACTATAAGATTGTTTCCTCCATTCTGAGAGTTCCATCATCAGGTGGGAAGTATAAAGTGTTCTCCACCTGTGGGTCTCACCTGTCACCTGTTTACTTATTTTATGGAACAGCCCTTGGGGCGTACATCAGTTCACTGGTGTCCTTTTCCTCCTGGAAGGATGCAGTCACCTCAGTCATGTACACCGTGTTCACCCCCATGCTGAACCCCTTTATCTATAGTCTGAGAAACATGGACATTAAAAGTGCCCTATGGAGGCTGCACAGCTGTACAGTGTAATTTCATTTTTTGTTCTATTCCTTTTATATAGTGTGGAGTCAAGAAGAAATGAAATGCAAATATGTAGATCAGCAAATTCTGCCCCCTTGTTCACATTTTTTTTTACTCAGCGGGTTTCATTCTTCTCCATATTTCATGTTTAAATGTTGCTTCCTTTCTTATGTTTTTTATTGAACTGAGTGAGTATTCTGGCATCCTTTGTTCATCATAAACATTATGACTGAATCCAATACACCTACACGGCCTGTCTCAGTTTCTGAGCAATCATCTGCATCCAGGTGAAATCACAGCTCTTTTTTTATGGAATCAGTCCTCATTTCATGTCATTAGCTTCTTGGAAACTGTGACTTTAAGGAAATAGTGTGAAGCAGGGGTCAGAATAACAATTTCCTTCAAGTTTGTTTAGTTATGATGTTGATGAGGAAAAAAAATTTGGTTTCATTATACGTCATTGAGCTTAAAGCTGTAATTTCCAAGGACCTATTGACGAGGTCAAGTGCACACTTATTTTACTTCAGCTAATGTGTAATTTCTTTCTTTATTCTTTCATGACAGGGTCTTGCTCTGTTGCCTAGGCTTTAATGCAAGTGGTGTCATCATAACTCACTGTATCCTTGAACTCCTGGGTCAAGTGATCCTCCTGCCTCAGCCTCCCAAGTAGCTGGGACTATAGGCATTCTCCTCCAAGCCTAGCTAATTTTTAAATATTTTTGTGGAGATGAGTTCTCGCTATTGCTGAGGCTGTTCTGAAATTGCTGACCTCAAGCGATCCTCCTGCCTTGGCCTCCTAAAGTGCTAGGATTTTAGGCATGAGCCACCATGCTTGGCCTCATTTGTAATTTCTTTATAAAATACATTGCATCTGTGAAATCTATCAAGGCAGGTTATGTGTGAGGATCCACATCACTGGTCCTGATCCTGGGCATTTATGACATCATCTGGGAAGCTTCAAAATATTGATGTTTGGGTGTCATTACTAAAGTTTCTTATTTACTTGGGCCTATCTGGATATGAGGACATTTTATGGAACAGGCATCTAGCCATGATTCAGATGATGACGTTCCTAAAGGGACCCAGATTGAATCGACCAGTTACAAAAGACCTTGTTGTAACACCAGGCAGGGTGATTTTCTTCAAATATCTTCTTCAAATGCATTGCATTTCAACATCAGACAAAATGTCCTTAAGATGCCTTTTCTTTACCACTAGGATTTTTATTTTAAATTTAGTCACAGTGTATAGTAAAAATACATATAGATTTTTCTCATGTTTTAGAAAAGAACCATACGGTAAACAGTACCTCTTACACTTCACATTCAGAGACTAATAAATTTTTTGTAATTTTTTTATTGAGACAAAGTCTCATAATGTTGCTCCACATTAGAATGCAGTGGTTTCATCGTAGCTCACTGCAACCTCAAACTCCTGGGCACAAGTGATACTCCTGCCTCAGGCTCCCTAGTAGCTGGAACTATGGGTGCACACCAGGACACTCAGCTAATTTTTCTATTTTTAGTAGAGATGGGGTCTTGCTATTGCCCAGGCTGGTCTCAAACTCCTCAGCTCAAGCTATCCCTGCCTTGCCTCCCAGAATGCTAGGATTACAGGCATGGGACACTGCCCCAGGCTATGATTTGTTGTATTTCCTTAATTTTTTTTATAAATTAAAAGGATTGGCTGATGTGAGTGTGGAAGATGGGAAGCACCATAATCTGTAGATGGCAAGCTGGAGACTTGGGAGGTGTGGTTTGTTCATTTAGTCTAAGTTCAAAGGCCTGAGGACCAGGAGAGCATGTGGTGTAAGTTCTAGTCCAAAACTGGCAGGTGGAGACTCTGGAATAGCCAATGTTCATTTGGAGTCTAAAGGTCAAAAAAGACCAATGTCCCAGCTCAAAGCCAGAAGGGAGTTGGAGGTCTCTCATATGTCAGGACTGTCAGTGTTTTTTATCTATTTAGCCATTCATCTGATGGGTACAGGACCACCCACATTAAGAAGGATGATCTGCTGTCCTCAGTCTACTGATTCCCGTGTTAATTTCAACCAAAAAAACAGCTCCTCACAGACATGACACACCCAGAGTAATGTTTGACAAAATATGCAGGCACCGCAAGGCCCCTGGATTTCACACATAAAAGTGACCCTCACATACCTCACCAGAAATACTGCAGCTGTTCTTCACGGACCCATATCCAGTACTTTGATTTCTCCCTGAGCTGCCTGAGCTTCTATAGAGTGTTCCATAAACTCCTGAGACAAGATATACATGGCTTTCTTGTTCTTATTATTATGGGGAATAGAATTATGTTCACACAAGATTAAGAGTTATAGAATCAAGAGTGGATTTTGATCATGTCTGTGAAAATCAAAGGTGTAAATTATCGAAGCATAATTTTTCTAATTGGATATCTTAAAGGGAGTGTAAGACCACCTGCTTCTTCTTTCTCTTCAGGACACTCATCATGGGAAGGGAAAATGCAATAAAAACAAAGCACATATCACAATGTATTTGTACAAACAAGATGACCATTGGTTTCATCTGCCGTGTCTTGTAAATTCTTTTTTGGCAATGACCAACCAATGAAGGCACCAGACTCTCAATAATAATTCCATGCAGAAGAATTGGCAGATGGGCATTTCTACCTCTCCTCTGTACTGGGTATTTCTACCGAGTCAACTCTGCTGCTCCTGGATCTGCAGTCAAAATGAGCCACCCTGGTCTCTTTCCCCACAGGGTCCCAGCACATCACCACAACAAGCTGCAGCAAATTTGAGCCCAAATTCAGCAAGTGTCCAAGCAGCTTATGATTTTTGCTCATTAAGAAAGTTCTTGATTCATCCCAGAATGCACTGTCTTTAGACTGTGTGTTTGTGTGTGTGTGTGTGTGTTATCACCTAGAAAAGTGTTTAAGGAACATATATTTATATATCCTTTTTTTTTCTTTTTTCTGAAGCTCGGTCTCACTCAGTGGCATAGGCTGGAGTGCAGTGGAGTGATCATAGTTCACTGCAGCCTCCAGGTCCTGGGCTGAAGCCACCCTCTTGCCTCAGACTCCTGAGTAGCTGGGACTACAGGCACCACCACACCCAGCTAATATTTCTTTTCCTTTTTTTTTGTAGAGACAGGGTCTCTCTTAGGCTAGTCTGCAACTCCTGACATCAAGCAATCCTCTCGCCTCAGCCTCTGAAAGTGCTGGGATTATGTGCATGAGCCACCGCACCTGCTCTGAAATGTACTTTTGACCTGTCAAGTTGCTAAAATAGATTGTATGAAAATTTTGGTTCTTTGTAACCTTCCACATTCATCCCAGGGAACCCTTGTGGGTGAGAGGGTTCTAAGCGTGAAATTCAAGAATGTTTGTCATGGATTGATATAATGAAAACTGAATATATACCCAATGAAATTGGATACATTATAAAAGACATTATTTATTGGGTGTAAATAAATGCACCAGGTAAATGTGGGAGGGCTGCATGATCAAATGGCAAGAATGTACATGTGAATTAGATAGGGAGATGCTGGATGTTGAGATCAATTAAAATGTTGGAAGCAGCAAAAATTTAATATTAAACTGCAGTCATTCCAGGAAATTATTGTACTCCTGAAGTGCTTTTCCCTGGATGGCTGATACACTATCACATGTTTATGTTTACACGATGAGTTTTGCCCACATGGAGGGCAGAGAATGAATGTCCTTTATCTATATACTCAAAATCTGCCAAAGTGAGGGTAGAAATGAGCATATCTCGACTTTACATAACATTGGAGTAATTATTCACTGTCTTATAAGAGAGAGTGAAGCCAATAGTTCATGACTGGGATGAGGCAGTAGGATCACAGCCATCGAGTAGTGCAGAGGATATGTTATGAGAAAAACAAAAAGAGTTTTGTGAAGCAAAATCAGTCATTTCCTTTGTGCTTTTTCTAACGTCTCCTCACGTGGAAAGAGTCCTTAGTAGAAGCAGGAAGATCCTATCTCCTGACTTTGTTTTTTAGGTACAATTGACCCCCGAATATATAAGCTACTTTAGAAGTTGCTTCAGTGGCATTATTTCCAGGTCTTATTGCTGCTTGAAAGAATTGTCTTTGCTTTTGCTTTTTGTCTTTTAATTTCTGAAATACAACCTTTCACACCTCTCCCTCTAATTTAAAATATTTGTGGTCTTTATGAGTGTTATAATGCTCATGGGCATTGAATTTCTTTAATGCTGATATTGCAGTATCACAAAGCAAGCAAGTCATCTTATCTTTAGCAGTAACAAGATAATATTGCAATTCCGAATCCTCATTAAAAAATGTGTTATCTTCCTTCAGCATGCTCTTGGTCATCTTTGACATGATGGGCTGTTAAGCAGACAGAATTAAAAAAAACTGTCGAGCTGTTCAACTATTCACAAATTCCACTTCAAACAGAAACTCAGTGCACCGTTGTCAAAAGCTAATAACAGACTGGCAAACTCGACCCCCATAAACTCTCAACAACCAGCCTCATGCCGTAGTGGTGCCAGTCAGGCGGGGTAAGTTAGAACTAAATCAGGAGCATAGCAGCCGTCAATTTAGCCCTTATGACTTACTAATGTGTTAATTATGCTGGTCAATATGGGAGGAATATTTCATGAAAACTTATTTTATTCTTTGGTATTTTAAATACATTCATTTTAAAAATAAAATAAAAATATAAAAGACAAACAGAAATGTATTAATAAAAATAAAAGGATTTGTTCTGTAAAATTTGGTTTCAGTCAAAAGGCCTCATAATAAAAAAAAAAGGTACAATTGAGACAATTTTATAGTCACGTTTTTATCCATTTGTTATTTGTAGACCCCTTTAAATCCCATGCTTTACTCTATGATTTGTAATCTAATAAATGCCATTTAAGAAATCTAGTTCCTACCTAACAGTCCTGATAAAAAGCAAGCAGATGATCCATTTCTCATCCAAGGACATGGCAGAAATAGTTATTGAAGGTGAAGGTCTCCAGTGAGAAAAGAAAATATTGCATGTATGGATATCAAACTGGCTTCACACTCTCTTCTAAGACAGTGAATATTTACTTCAGTGTTATACAAAGTAGAGATGTACTCATCTGAACCCTCACTGTGCCAGTTTTGAGTACAGAGATAAACGACATCCATCCTCTGCCTTTCATGTTGGCAACAACTCACTGTGTAAACATAACCGTGTGATTGTCTATCAGCCATCCACGGAAAAGCATGTCAGCAGTACAAATAATTTACTGGCCATCCATCATCCTCAAAGTAGGTGATGGTGATTGTGATATCGACATTTACTAAATTCTGACCAGGTACATATATTGTCTGTTTAGTTCTACAAATTTTCAAGCTACATAACATTAACATTGAAGAATATGATGACATGGGATTTAATAAATATGTCCCAGTCTATGCAGCAAATGAGTTACAGGAGGTAATGTGGAAAACGTAACCTAACATGCAAAGCCCTTCGGTTGAATAACACAATGACCAATAATATATTAATTATGACAGTTTGCCCTTACTGATCCATTACTACATACTAAACAGTTTTCTAATCAGTACATCTGATGGTATCTCCTCGGCCAGCCCCTCAGTTAAGTCATTATCACAATTCTACAGGTGAACTAGTTCAATAGATATATCTTCTATAGTATACTCAAGATCACACAATTTATAACAACAGGTTACTTAAGAATTCTGGAAATTCCCATTTAAAATTAAGTTCTTTGATGTAGTAATAAGAGCGATTGAATAATGGGAAACTGCCATTTGATTGGGTCATGACAGCATTATGTAAAGTCATTGCTTAGCCTTGAAAGAAAAGACAATTTTCCTTAATTTACTGCAGAGAAATCTGAACTCTAAAGAAGTTGTAAGTTGCCAAAAGTCCAAACTATGGATTAAGAGCCAATATATGGGTGATGAAGTGTTTATACATTTCACCTTCTTTTTATTATCAGTATTTTTTATCCCAAACGAAGATTGTCACATCACTTTTAGATGGCTACTGTGGACCGTCTAAATGTTTCCTGTGCAGAGTGTTAATCCATCACAGCACTGTTCTTAATCTTGAAATATTAATAAAAGAGCAGAAATCAAAGCTTTACCTGTAGGGGGAGTCTACCCTGTGAAATCAAGAGGGAACATCCATGTGCCACTTATCAGGGTCTTTGATCTCAGGGGAAAAAAAAAGAAAAAAGAGCTGACTTTTCCTGGTGACATGGACCTTTGCTATCTTTGCTCCCTGAGAGTAAAGTAAAAGAAGGAAATATTCAAATGAGTCATGATGCAGTTGGTGACTTCAAATCCTCAGACATCATAACAGCCACACAGCAACTGGAAACAGGGCACCACCACTTAAACCTCACTTGAGCACATTTCACAAGACACAGCTTTAAAAACCAGCTTTACTTCTTCAGCACACGATTAAATATTCCAATTTCAGTCAACTCCAACATACCTTTGTTCCTCAGCCAAGTTTCAGTCAACATTAGCCACCAATCTAGCTATTTAGTGAAGAGAATTAAATAGAGGGATTTGGTTCAATTGTTACTGCAGGACAAAGACAAAAGGACCCAATGTGGTAACAGACACAGTAACTGACGGTGGCCTCTAAAACACTGAGAACTTAGGGGTGTGAAGGTTGTAGTGAAGTATAGTGAACTTTCAGTGTACTGAAATTCAGGGATCATGACTGCATGTGTGTAACAAGAAAACCAGACAGAAAATAGAGGAATGATTTGAAGAGCCAAAACATAGTATCAATGAGATCAGTACAGAAGGGTGAGACTGGAACAGGAAGACAATTGTTTTAAAAACCAGCGTAATAAGGACATTACAATTTTTTTCTACTACCTATGATGAAATATGTATTGTTGTCAGGTCAAATTTCTCTACTGTACTGCCAAATTTCCTCCACCCATTTGTATTTTTCTCCAATTTACCAACTTCTCTTCATTTTCAACCCCTTCTTTTCCCAGGCTTTGGTAACCACCGTTCTACCCTCTACCTCCATGAGATTCACTCTCTAAGCTAATACATATGAGTGAGAACATGCGATATTTCTCTTTCCATGCCTGCCTTATTTCCCTTAACATAATGTCCTCCAGGTACATCCATGTTGCTGAAAATGACAGGATTTCATACTTTTGTGTGGCTGAATACTATTCCATTGTGTATACATACCATATATTCCTTATAAAAAAAGATAAGGAAAAAAATCGAATTATGGCTGGGCGCAGTGGCTCACACCTGTAGTCCTAGCACTCTGGGAGGCCCAGGAGGGAGGATTGCTTGAGGCCAGGAGTTTGAGGCCAGTGTGGGCAACATAGCTAGACCCCATCTCTACAACTTAGCCAGGCTTTGAGGCCCGTGCTGCAGTCCCGGCAACTTGGGAAGCTGAGGCAGGAAAATCTGTTTGGCCCAGGTGTTCGAGGATACAGTGTGCAATGATGACATCACTGTACTCAAGACAGAGCAACAGAGCAAGACCTTATCTCTCAAAAAAAAGAAAAGAAATTAAACATGAGCTAAAACAAAATAAGTTCTTGCTTATCCTTCTCAATAGGTTCTGGAAACTACCACTTTTAGTAAAATGATGTATACGGAAACCAAATTTTTTTTCCTCATCAACATCATAACTAAATAAACTAGAAAAAATGTTATTCCTTCACCTGCTGTACATTGTTTCTTAATATTCACAGTTTCCAAGAAGCTGTCAACATTAAGTGAGGACTGAGTCTTTAAAAAAACACTTGTGATTTCACCTGGATGCAGGGACCATTGCTCAGAAACTAAAAGAGGCTGTCTAGGTATACTGGATTCTGTCATAATGTTTATGATAAACAAAGGATACCAGAATACTCTCTCATTTCAATTAAAGAAATTGAAGGAGGAAGGAGGCAATATTCATATGTGACACATGGAAAAGAAGGAAATCCATTAAGCAAAAAAAAAAAAATGTGAACAATGGCATAGAATATACTGATCTAAATATTTGTGTTTTGTTTATTTTTGACTCTATGCTATAAAAATATTGGAAGGAAAAATGAAATTACACTCTTTGGCTGTGCAGCCTCCACAGAGCACTTTTAATGTCCCTGTTTCTCAGACTATAGATAAAGGGGTTCAGCATGGGGGTGACCACAGTGTACATGACTGAGGTAATTGCATCTTTCCATAAGGAAGGTGACACAGCTGAACTGAGGTACGCCCCAAGGGCTGTTCCATAAAATAAACAAACAACTGACAGGTGAGACCCACAGGTGGAGAAGGCTTTATACTTCCCACCTGATGATGGGACTCTCAGAATAGAGCAAACGATCTGATTGTAGGAGAACAGGATCCCTAAGAGAGGAAGGAAGACAAATAGAGCACCAATGAAATGCAGCATTACGTTACTGAAGGAGGTGACAGAACAGGCAAGGTTGAGGAGTTGAGAAGGGTCACAGAAGAAATTAGAAATTTCCATATCCTTGAAGCAGGTGAGCTGTAACACAGTCAAATTGTGCAGCTGGGAGACCAAAAGGCTAATAAGAAAAGAAACCAAAACTAAGAAGCCACAGAGGCGGGGGTTGATGATGACCTGGTAGTGCAGGGGGTGACAGATGGCCACAAACCGGTCATAGGCCATCATGGTCAGAAGCATATCATCCATGCCTCCAAAAAGAATCAGAAAGGACATCTGAGTCAGGCAGCCCCCATAGGAGATGACTCTGCTGTGAGTTAGGATGTCGATAATCATCTTGGGGACGGTGGTGGAGGTGAAACAGATGTCAGCCAGGGACAGGTTGGCAAGGAAGAAGTACATGGGGGTGTGGAGGTGGGAGTCAGAGCCGACAGCCAGGATGATGAGCAGGTTCCCGAGCACCGTGACCAGGTACATGGACAGGAACAGCACACAGAGGATGGGCTGCAGTTCTGGGTCATCTGAGAGTTGCAGGAGGAGGAATTCTGAGACACCTGTTAGATTCTGTGGTTCTGTGTAGCTTGGACAGCTATGGAGAAGAAAATAAGGTTGGACAAAAGGAAACAAGTAAACCTGCACCCAGCATTGTCTCTGTCAGGGATACAATAACTACACAAGTACAGCGTTCACGTTGAGGACCACACATGTTCAGCAATATTTCTCAGTTCTGTCATAATAATTACACCATGTGCTCTTACAGCCTCACTCCTCGGCCTCCCAGAGTGCTGGGATTACAGGCGGGACCTACCGTGCCCAGTCTGAGATTTGGATTTCTGATGCCTCCTCTGTGCCAAGGAACATATAGGCTCTGGGGAATCAGAACTGAAAGAGACTCAGTCATTCCTCTCACAACAGTGAGGACTTAATTAAATAAGGAAAAATTAAAGTGTCTTGTCAGGAATGTGGGGAATTCAGAAATTCAGGTGGGAAGATATTCCTGTTCAATGACATGGAGATTAAACATAGAACATCAATAATAATATCTAAAATTTCCTTTGCATTCACAGACAGATCACAGAGAGATCTGTTTATTCCATGGTCTATTTAATCATTACTCAATGCAGCTGTACCAAGTAGAAATCAACTCAGGTGACAACACTGAGTCTCAGAGACACTAACAACTTGCCCATTGTAACACAGATAAGGGTAGTGGCAGGATTCAAAATCAAATGATCACTCTCTGAGTTCCAGGCATTAAACTTCTTATTTTTTTCCCAGCAATGGGACAGTTTTATGCAGTGGTCAGAGGTCTTAACCACAGGCACCTCTGGGTACACCTTCAAACTGTTTGCAGCTTCCTGAATAGGAATGTACACAATACCCTGATATTATGTCTCCTTGGAGAATGTGTGAACAGCTGCAAAGAAATTCAGGAACACGGGCAAAGGAGAGACATGCCCTGGACTCTCCTGTGCCAATTCTTTCTATGACCTTTGATGTGATCCCATCTGCCCTTTCTGTATTAGATACAGTGAACTTTGCATTCCCTGGTCTCTGCTATTGTCTACCAGGAAGCCCCAAGAGGAAGAGCACAGTTAGCAGGATCATCTGTCAGGAGAGCCAGGAAGTTGAAAGGGCCGTTAGGATGCAGTGAGAGGACTGGCCAAATGCCCTGTGTCTGCAGATGGACTGCCTGATTCATACGTCCCCTTTGCTTGTTCTCCCTCATGATCTGGTAACATTTATATGAAAATGTGTTGCTCCTTTCCTCTTCTGTGAAATAATAATGCTGTATACACTTATAAACTGGGAAGAACTATGTAGATGAAAGCGAACAAACTACATGGGACAAAGCTCTGAGCCTGGCATTTAGGAATCCCTTAGGAAGGATTCATGATGTTACGGTTACTGTCATTTTCAACCTCATCCTAATCCTCATCATCATAAACATTTTGGAGTGCTAAGGTAACAGTTTCAAGGGATATATTTCTGCCATCATGGGTGAGATGTCTTTGATATAGAATCAGAGTATGAGAAAAGCAAAGCTCTGAACGAGATTTCTGAGACCATGACCACAACCAAGACCATGATCTTCACAGTCCACTGGACTGAAATTGTGCGCATTAGTATCCTCCCATCCGACTACCCCACCTGTCCTATTGTCCTGAGGATGAGGATACGAGACTCCCCACAGTCTATCAGTACTCACTGAGCTGTGCTTCCCCTCTGCTGGGGCATGACCATGGAGAGCAGATCCGCTGTCCCTCCCTGCATGGTGCACGATGAAGGCTCAGGCTCCGTCCTCAGACCTGGCAGGAAGGCAGGGTCACCCGTGAGCCTCCTGGTGCAGACGACCCTGGGAGGAGGAGACACAGGGGTGGAGCCCACTGGACTGAACCATCAGGCTGAGGGCTGGAGGCACAGGCTGATTATGTGTGTGGCCTTGAGGCCTCAAGGCACAGAGCTCCTAATTAGCCATATTGGTCCACATCATGCGAGTCTCTGAGGACTCTCTCCTGTTAATGCAGGAAGAAGAGGAGAAAATGAATGACCAGAGAACTTTCTGGTGACTTTCTTTACTCAGTAGGAAGCTGGTGTATATTTCGCACATCTTTCCTTTCTTTTTATTAAAGAGCCATCTGCTTTTTATATCCATTCCTTATTGTGGTAAAATATAACACAGGTGCATATAAAAATTCTGAATATAAATGAGTTTACATACAATGGAAAACATAAAATACTGACCATTTAACCATTTTAAATGTACAGTTCAATAGCATTAAGTACATTCACATTACTGTGTAACTATCACCATCCTGCATCTCCCGAAATTTCTTGTCTTGCAAAAGAGAAACTCTGTGCCCATGAAAGAAACTCCCTATTCCTTCCTCTCTGCACCCCCTGGGAACTACCACTATACTTTTTGTTTCTATGATTTTAATTACTCTGAGGACCCCATGTAGGTGGAATGTTACTATATATGTTCTTTAGTGATTAGTCTATTTCACTTCGCACAGTATCTTTAGGGTTCATCCATGTTGAGAACTCCTTGAGTAGTGAAGTGAAATCAGTTACCTAACAACTATGTAATAATTAAATTCATTATACCAATTTAATTCAATTGGAGCAAAATGTAGCACTGGGGACTCATTTGAACCAGCATAAAACATAATGTCTAGCAAATAAAATGTTAATTCCAAGGTGGGCTAATCAGAATGAATTATGAATTTCTCCTAAGACTACAAAATTCACTGAGAGCATGGAAATAGTGTTAGATTCTTGGTATGTTAGACCTAATACTCTCTAGCTTATGTGATTGATACATTCATTCATAGATTTCACATTTACAGATTGAGTTATTTTATAACAAAGAAACACAAATAAACCTCTGAGTTGTGCATTCAGATTTGTGGAACTTGGAATTTAGAACTGAGGAGTATACACTGAACACTAGTGAAAGACTTTAATGACACAAAAAACGGAAAGACGTCAAGTGTCCATAGATGGAAGAGTTAACATTGACACAATGCTAACACTACCCAAGGAGGTACACATTCAATACAATCATAACAAAACCCCAATAACAACTTTTCAGGTAAAAATTCCATCCTAAATTTCGTATGGAATCTCAAGGAGACCCAAATAGCCAAAACAGTCTTGAACAAGGCAAAAGTGGAAGGTCTCAGATGGCTCAGTTATTAACAGGGTTGCTGTTCTTTGCATCATCCTTTGAAAATGCAGGTGGTAAAAGCTCAGGGAATCTTCTAGGAGGGCTCATCTAATGATTTGCCTAAAGAGATTGGAAGCCACAGTTTCCTGATGCAATTTTAGCTGCAAAGACCGAGGAAGTAGGTGTGAGGCTGCAGAGGCCAGAGACATCTGCTTGCAGCCTTCCTACCAGATGTGTATCCTCCTGGGAGAGACCCTCATTCAGCCTCAGTTTGTGTGGATGACTCAGCCTTTTAAAGCTCCTACAGCTTGGTGGCAATTGGCCCCTAACTCCAGTGTCAGACCCACCAGTGATCACTGTATCAGGATTCACCAAAATGTTCAGACTTTGTGACTCACCTGCAAAACAGAAAATTTGTCTTTTCTTGTTCAGCAACACTGAGGCTCAAATGAGACCTTGTGTATGAGAAACCTTGGAAACTTACTCTCCAAACACTGTAAGGGTTTGCTACTATTGTCTGACTCAATGTGCAATCACTAGAGAAATGAATAAATGTTGGAATTCACTAAGAGGAAAAGTTGAACGTCTAGAGTTCATGGTTTCCAAACTGACTGCAAAGCTCCAGTAATCAAAACAGTGTGGAATTACATAAAGACAGACGTAGAGATCAATGGGGAAAATGAGAGAGCCAGAATGAAACCCTCACCCATATGGACAAATGATTTTCAGCACAGGTGCCAAGAACACATAAAGACAGACCTTTGTTCAAATGGTGTTGGAAAACTAGATTTTCACATGGAGGAGCCATGGAAGAAGGGAGATGGAGCCATACCTTATACCATGTGCAAAAATTAACAGAAACTGAATCAAAGATGAAAACATAAGAGCTAAAACTTTGAAGTACAAATCCATGGAAGAAGATATTGCACAACACCTTCATGATATTGCCTTTGGCAATGATTTCTTGGACATGACATCAAAAGCACAGGCAACAAAAAGAAAAATAAATACTTTCGACGACATCAAGATGAAAAGACTTTTGTGCATCAAAGCATGCTAAGAACAGAATCATATAATAATCCCTGGAATAGGAAAATATATTTGTAAATCCTAATCTGATAAGAATGTTATATCCAGAATATAGCAAGAACTCCTACAACTCAACAATGGAAAAACTAACAGCCCTATTGAAAATGGACAAAAGACTTGAATTATTATTTCCCCAAAGAAGGTATACGAATAGACAAGGAGCATACAAAATGGTATTCCACATCACTAATGATATTGGAAGTGCATATCCAAACCACAACAGTGTACCACCCAGGAGGAAGGATAGTATAGACAGATAAAACAACAAATGACAAGTGCTGCTGAGACTCTGGTGTAGAAGGGATGCTTGAACACTGCTGGTGGGAATGTAAAATGGTGCAGCAATATGAGAAAGAGTATGGCACTTCCTCATACAATATTAAATGGAATTTCCAGATGTTCCTGCATTTCTCCTTCTGGGTATATACACAAACGAGCTGAAAGCAAAGACAAGAAGATATATTTATACACCCATATTCATAGCAAATTATTCACATTAGCCCCAAATGTGGACACAGCCCCCAATGTCCATCAAAAAATATGGTCCATCCATTCAGTGCAATATTATGCAGCCTTGAAAAGGAAGGTAATTATGACACATGCTACAAAAATGGGTGAACCTTAAGGATATTAGCTAAGTGAAATAGATCAATTACAGAAGGACAAACACAATAGGTTCCACTTATATGGGGTCCTCAGAGGAGTTGAAATCATAGACACAAAAAGTATCTGGTGGTTGCCAGGGTTAGGAAGATGCAGGAATAGGAAATTTCTTTTTGGGCACAGAATTTCTGTTTTACAAAAAAAAAAGATTTGGGGGAGAGGATGATGGTAATGGTTGCACACTAATGTGAATGTACTGAATGCTACTGAGCCATACACTTAAAGTTTAAAATGGTCAATTTTTATATTTTCCATTTCATATTAATCCATTTATATTATAATTTTTATATAGGCAAGTGTTACTTTTACAACACTAAAAATGGATATAAAAAGAGATGGCTTTATAAAAAAGAAATACTTGAAAATAAACACCAGCTTCCTACTGAGTAAAGAAAGACACCAGGAAGTTCCCCGGTCATTCATTTTCTTTTTCCTGAATTTTAAAAAAGGAGAAAGTCCTCAGAGACTGGGGATGACATGGGGCCAATTTTGGGTAATTAGGAGCTCTGTTCCTAAGTGCCCAAGGCCACACACATAGATAATCAGCCTGTTTCTCCAGCCCTCAGCCTGATGGTTCAGTCCAGTGGGCTCCACACCTGCGTCTCTTCCTTCCAGGGTTGTCTCCACCAGGAGGCTCACGTGTGACCCTGCCTTCCGCCATCCGAGGACAGAGCCTGAGCCTTTCTGGAGCACCACGCAGGGAGGGACAGCAGATCTGGTCTCTGTGGTCTTGCCCCAGGAGAGGGGAAGCACAGTTCAGTGAGTACTGAGGGACTTTGGGCAGTCTTATTTCCTTATCCTCAGGACAACTGGGACAGGTGGGGTAACCCAGATGGGAGGACACCAATGTGCACAATTTCAGCCAAGAAAACTGGGAAGATTATGGTCTTGGGTGGGTCAGAGTCTCAGAAATCTCATTGAAAGCTTTGCTTTTCTAATACTCTGGTTTTATTTCCATAGACATCTCACCCTCTACGGCAGGAAAACCTCCCTATAAACTGCTCCCTAAGCACTCCAAAATGATTACAAGATGAGGATGAGGAAGAGGTGAAAAACACAGTAACTGTACCATCATGAATCATTTGGAGCTCGTCCCATGTGCAGTTTCATTTCATCTGATAGATCTCCCAGGTTGCAGTGTATACGTTATCATTATTTCATGGAAAGGGAAAAAGAAAAACCTTTTGTATAATTTTCCCAGATCATGAGGGAGAGAATGAGCCATGTATGAATAGGGAGCTATCTGCAGACACATGGCATTTGGTCCCGTCCTCTCATGATCCTACCACCCTTTCAAATTCCCGGTTCTCCGACAGAGTCCTGCTAACTGTGCTCTTCCTCTTGGGGCTTCCTGGTAGACGACAGCAGGGACCAGGGAATGCCATGTTCACTGTACCAAGTATAGAAAGGGCAGCTCGGATCACATCAAAGTTCACAGAATGAAGTGGCACAGGAGAGTCCAGAGCACATCTCTCCTTTGCCCCGGGTTCTGCATTTCGTTTTCAGCTGTCCACATCCTCAAAGGGAGACATAAAATCAGGGTATTTGGGTCATTCTTATTCAAGAAACTGCAAACAGTTTTAAAAGTGCACCCAGAGGTGCCTGTGGTTAAGACCTCTGACCTCTACTTAACACTTTCCGAGAGCTGGGAAACAATGAGGAAGTTTAGCGTCTGGGACTCAGAGACTGACCATTTAATTTTCAATCCTGCCCACTCCCCTTTTCTGGGTGACAAGGGGAAGTTGTTAGTCTCTGAGCTCAGCATTTTCATTTCTGGAGGGTTTATATTAGTTGATGCAACCGCGGTGAGTAATGATTAAACAGACCCTCGGTTCTCCCTCTGTGCTCCATCTGGGATGGATGTGTAAAGTAAATGCAAAGTTTACATTAGATATTATTATTAATGGTCAAATTTAATCCCCATGCTATTCAACTGGATTATCCTATGACCTGAATTTATGAACTCCCCACAACCTTGAGAGGACCTTTTAATTTTCCTTATTTGATTAAGTCTTTACTGTTGTGAGAGGAATGACTGAATCTTTTTCAGCCTGATTTCCCAGAGCTTATATGTTCCTTGGCACAGAGGAGGCATCAGAAATCAAAATTCTGGGAATAAAAGAAAAACACTTTTTCCTGGTTCATAAAAAATTTCCGATCCAGTACTTCACAATGGTGCTTTCCGTGTGTCCGTCATTTTGTCACGGAGGCCCCAGGAACTAGAGCGAAGATAAAAAGCTCCTGTGTGTGTCTATGTCGTGGAGATTTGGGGCACTTTATTCCATCTGATGGCATCTACCAAATTTAATTATTCAAAGACCATGGCAAAAAGAACCTCATGGTTAACAAAAAACAAAACTGGCCGAAGAGGGTAAATCTTATTGGTTACAGGGGAACCCCTCAGGGGTCAAATTACTCCAAGCTCAAAAAAATAATGCAAATTGTTCTTAAAATTTTATTCGTTTAATCATCGACAGGGGTGCCCAAATATCAAAACCTCCTGGTGCTCACTTTATGGCCATGTGGTGTTCGTTTAAAAAAAACCTTACTTGTCACAACTCAAAAGTCCACCTAAGCCAAGGACAGGATTGACCATATTAAAGGAATTTTATAAGTGAACCCACATATTTGATTGAGTACTTACTTCCATGAAGAAAGGAAGTCACAAAACATAACAATGATGAAAACTCTAGAACATAAATGGTGCATAAAAGTTTTTACTGCTTTGCGCTATTAGCTTTAGTTTCCAGATAACATGATCCTAGCTCTTATAGAGTGTTTTTGAGTATTCTAAGTCTAGGAATTTGTAGGCCTGTATTAGAATAAAATAAAGTATATTTAACTGCTTCTTATATTTCTTTAATTGGAATGAATTTTTTTCTTAAAGGGGGAAATATATTTTTTATTTTCTATATCTGTAAAAAAAGTGGGCTATATATAACCATGATCTTGGATTTTTCATATATAATATCCTTTCCCTTATAACACTATGCAGTCAATTTGCTCTAAAGTTGCTGTGTGCAGAAATCAATAAGAAATCCAAACATCAATCAGCAAAGAGTTGTAGGCAGATTGGGTAAATTAGAATTGAGAAATATTTCTGAACATGCGTGGTCCTCAAATGTGAAACTGTACTTGTGAAGTGCTTGTATCTCCAATACAGATACAGTGCTGGGTGCTGGTTTATTTTTTTTTTCATTTGTCCAACCTTATTTTCTTCTCAACAGCTGTCCAAGCTACACAGAACCACAGAATCTAACAGGTGTCTCAGAATTCCTCCTCCTGGGACTCTCAGATGACCCAGTACTGCAGCCCGTCCTCTGTGTGTTGTTCCTGTCCATGTACCTGGTCACGGTGCTCGGGAACCTGCTCATCATCCTGGTTGTCGGCTCTGACTCCCACCTCTACACCCCCATGTACTTCTTCCTCTCCAACCTGTCCCTGACTGACATCTGTTTCACCTCCACCACTGTCCCCAAGATGATTGTGGACATCCTAACCCGCAGCAGAGTCATCTCCTATGGGGGCTGCCTGACGCAGATGACTTTCTTCATCCTTTTTGGAGGCATGGATGATATGCTTCTGGCCATGATGGCCTATGACCGGTTTGTGGCCATCTGTCACCCCCTGCACTACCAGGTCATCATGAACCCCCGACTCTGTGGCTTCTTAATTTTGGTTTCTTTTGTTCTTAACCTTTTGGACTCCCAGCTGCACAATTTGACTGTGTTACAGCTCACCTGCTTCAAGGATATGGAAATTTCTAATTTCTTCTGTGACCCTTCTCAAATTCTCAAGCTTGCCTGTACGAACACCTTCATCAATAATATAATCGTGTATTTCATTGGTGCTCTATGTGCTTTTATTCCTCTCTTAGGGATCCTGTTCTCTTACTATAAGATTGTTTGCTCCATTCTGAGAGTTCCATCATCAGGTGGGAAGTATAAAGCCTTCTCCACCTGTGGGTCTCACCTGTCAGTTGTTTGTTTATTCTATGGAACAGCCCTTGGGGCGTACCTCAGTTCAGCTGTGTCACCTTCCTCCTGGAAGGATGCGGTCACCTCAGTCATGTACACTGTGGTCACCCCCATGCTGAACCCCTTTATCTATAGTCTGAGAAACAGGGACATTAAAAGTGCCCTGTGGAGGCTGCATAGCCAAAGAGTGTAATTTCATTTTTTGTTCTATTTTTTTGTAGTGTGGAGTCTAAAGACACAAAGCACAAATATGTAGATCAGCCAAATTCTGCCCCCTTGTTCACATTTTTTTTTTTGCTTAGTAGGTTTGATTCTTCTCCATGTTTCATATATAAATATTGCTTCCTTTCTTATGTGTTTAATTGAAATGAGTGAGTATTCTGGTATCCTTTGTTCATCATAAACATTATGACTGAATCCAATACACCTACACAGCCTCTTTTAGTTTCTGACTGATGGTCCTGCATCCAGGTGAAATCACAACTCTTTTTTTATGGAATCAGTCCTCACTTAAGTTATAGGTCCTTGGAAACTCTGAGTTTAAGGAAACAGTGTAAAGCAGGGGTCAGAATAACATTTTTTTTCTAGTTTGTTTAGTTACTATGTTGATGAGGAAAAAAATTTGGTTTCATTATACGTCATTTAGATTAAAGCTGTAGTTCCCAAGAACCTATTGACGAGGTTAAGTGAGGATTTATTTTACTTCAGCTCCTGTGTAATTCCTTCTTTCTTTCTTTCTCTCTTTCTTCTTTCATGATAGGGTCTTGCTCTGTTGTCTAGGCTTGAATGCAGTGGTGTCATCATAGCTCACTGTGTCCTCGAACTCCTGCGCTCAAGCAATCCTCTTGCCTCAGCCTCCTAAGCGGCTGGGACCACAAGCACGCTCACCCCGTCTGACCAATTTTTACATTTTTTTTGTATATTGCTGCTGCCCAGGCTGGTCTAAAACTGCTGACCTCAAGCGATCCTCTTTCCTTGGCTCCCTAAAGTGGGAGGGTTGTATGCGTGAGACACCATGCCTGACCTCATACGTAATTTCTTTTTATAACACATTATGTCTATGAAATCTGTCAAGGCAGGTTATATGTGAGGATCCACATCACTGGTCCTGAACGTTGGCATTTATGACATTATCTGGGAAACTTCAAAATATTGATGATTGGGTCTCATTACCAGAGATTCTGATTTATGTGGGCCTGTCTGAATATGAGGACATTTTATGGAACAGGCATCTAGTGATAATTCAGGTGATGAAGTTCCTAAAGGGACCCAGCTTCAATGGCCAGTTACAAAAGACCTTATTGCAACACCAGGCACTGTGATTTTCTTCAAATAACTTCTTCAAATGCATTGTCTTTCAACATCATACAAAATGTCCTTAAGATGCCTTTTCTTTACCACTAGGAGTTTTATTTTAAATTTATTCAAAATGTATAGCTAAACACATACAAATTTTTATCATGTTTTAGAAAAGAACCATATGTTAACACTACCTCTTAAACTTCACATTCAGAGAGTGATAAAATTTTTTGTAATTTTTTATTGAGACAGAGTCTCACAATGTCGCCCCACGCTACAGTGCAGTGGTGTCATCTTAGCTCACTTCAACCTCAAGCTCCTGGGCTCAAGCGAACCTCCAGATTCAGCCTCCCGAGTAGCTGGGACTACAGGCATGGGACACTGAGCCAGGCTACAATTTGTTGTTTTCCTTAATTTTTTTTTATAAATTAAAAAAATTGGCTGATGTGAGTATGGAAGATGGGACATACCATAATCTGTAGTTGGTGAGCTGGAGACTTGGGAGGTGTGGTTTGTTCTTTTAGTTTAAGTTCCAAGGCCTGAGGACCAGGAGAGCATGTGGTGTAAGTTCTAGTCCAACAACTGGCAGGTGGGAGACTCTGGAATAGCCAATGTTCATTTGGAGTCTAAAGGTCAAAACAGACCAACGTCCCAGCTTAAAGCCGGAAGGGAGTTGGAAGTCCCTCGTATGTCAGGACTGTCAGCACTTTTTATCTATTTAGCCATTCATCTGATGGGTACAGGACCACCCACATTAAGAAGGACGATCTGCTGTCCTCAGTCTACTGATTCCCGTGTTAATCTCAACCAAAAAAACAACCCCTCAGAGACATGACGCACCCAGAGTAATGTTTGACAAAATATCCAGGCACCCCATGGGCTGTCGAGTTCACACATAAAATTAACCCTCACATACCTCACCAGAAACACGGCAGCTATTCTTGATGGACTGATATCCAGCACTCTGCTTTCTCCCTGAGCCAGTTTAGCTTCTATAGAGTGTTCCATAAACTCCTGAGAGAAGATATACATGGCTTGCCTTGTTCTCATTATTATGGAGAATAGAATCATGTTCACCCAAGACTAAGAGTTATAGAATAAATAGTGGATTTTGAGTAGATCTATGAAAATCAAAGGTGTAAATTATTGAAGCATAATTTTCTAATTGGATATCTTAAAGGGAGTGTAAGACCACCTGCTTCTTTCTCTTCAGGACACTCATCGTGGGAAGGGAAATTGCAATAAAAACAAAGCACATATCACAATGTATTTGTACAAACAAGACGACCATTGGTTTTCATCTGCAATGTCTTGTAAATTCTTTTTTGGCAGTGACCAACCAATCAAGCCACCAGACTCTCAATAATAATTCCATGCAGAAGAATTGGCAGATGGGCATTTCTACCTGTCCTCTGTACTGGGTACGTCTACAGAGTCAACTCTGCTGCTCCTGGATCTGCAGTCAAAATGAGCCACCCTGGTCTCTTTCCCCACAGGGTCCCAGCACATCACCACAACAAGCTGCCCCAAATCTGAGCCCAAATTCAGCAAGTGTCCAAGCAGCTTGTGATTTTTGCTCATTAAGAAAGTTCTCGATTCATCCCAAAATGCACTGTCTTTAGACTGTGTGTTTTGTGTGTGTGTGTGTGTGTGTGTGTTATCACCTACAAAAGTGTTTAAGGAATATATGTGTGTGTATATATATATATATTTTTTTTTTTTTTGAGACAGGTGTGGTTCTGTGGCCCTGGCTGGAGTGCAGTGGAGTGATCATAGTTCACTGCAGCCTCTAATTCCTGGGCTCAAGCCACCCCCTTGCCTCAGATTCCTGAGTAGCTGGGACTACAGGCACCACCACATCCAGCTAATTTTTCTGTCTTTTTTTTTCTAGACATGGGGTCTCTCTCAGGCTTCTGGAACTCCTGACATGAAGCGATCCTCTCACCTCAGCCTCCCAAAGTGCTGGGATTACATGCATGGGCCACTGCGCCTGGTCTGAAATGTACTTTTGACCTGTCTTTATTCAAGTTCATAAAATAGGTTGTATGAAAATTATGGTTCTTTGTAACCTTCTGCATTCATGCCAGGGAACCCTTGTGGGTCAGAGGTTTCTAAATGTGAAATACAAGAATGCTTGTAACGGATTGATATAATGAAAACTGAATATATACCCAATGAAATTTGATACATTATAAAAGATTTTATTTATTGGGTGTAAATAAATGCACCAGGTAGATGTGGGAGGACTGCATGACCGAATGATAAGAATGTACATGTAAATTAGATAGGGAGATGCTGGGTGTTGAGATCAATTAAAATGTTGGACAGCAGCAAATATTTCATGTTAAACTACAGTCATGTCTAGTAAATTATTTTTACCCTGAAGTGCTTTTTCCTGGATGGCTGACACACTATCACACTTTTATGTTTACACCATGAGTTGTTGCCCACATGAAGGGCAGAGAATGAATGTCCTTTATCTATATACTCAAAATCTGGCAAAGTGAGGGTAGAAAAGAGCATGTCTCGACTTTGCATAACATTGGAGTAATTATTCACTGTCTTACAAGAGGGAGTGAAGCCAATAGTTCATGAATGGGATGAGGCAGTAGGATCATAGCCATCGAGTAGTGCAGAGGATATGTTATGAGAAAAACAAAAAGAGTTATGTTTGTGAAGCAAAATGAGTCATTTCCTTTGTGCTTTTTCTAATGTCCCCTCACATGGAAAGAGTCCTTAGTAGAAGCAGGAAGATCCTATCTTCTGACTTTGATTTTAATGTACAATTGAGAGAATTCCACAGTTACATTTTTATCCATTTGTTATTTGTAGACCCATTCAAATCCCATGCTTTATTCTATGATTCGTAATCTTATAACTATCATTTAAGAAATCTAGATCCCACCTAACGGTCATGGTAAATAGCAAGCAGATGATCCATTTCTTCTCCAAGGAGATCTTAGAAACCATTATTGAAGGTGAAGGTCTCCAGTGAGAAAAGAAAATACTGGATGTTTGGATATCAAATTGGCCTCACTCTCTCTTCTAAGACAGTGAATATTTATTTCAATATTTTATAAATTAGAGATGTGCTCATCTGAACCCTCACTGTGCCAGATTTTGAGTCTAGAGATAAACAACATTCATCCTTCACCCTTCATGTTGGCAACAACTGATTGTGTAAACATAAACCTGTGATAGTGTATCAGCCATCCACGGAAAAGCACGTCAGGAGTACAAATAATTTACTGGCAATCCATCGTCCTCAGAGAAGGTAATAGTGATAATGATATTGATATTTCCTAAATTCTGACCAGGTGCATACATCTGTTTAGTCCTAGAGATTCTCCAGCTATTTATCATTAACACTGAAGTATTTGAGGTTGTGGAATTTAAGAAATATGTCCTAGTCTATCCAGCAAATGAGTTACAGGAGGTAATGTTGAAAACACAACCTAACCTGCAAAGCCCATAGGTTGAATAAAACAATGACCAACGATTTATTGATTATGACAGTTTGCCCTTATTGATCCATACTATATTAAATAGTTTTCTAATCAGTACATCAGATGGTATCTCCTCAACCAGCCTCTCAATTAAGTCATTACCACAACTCTACAGATGAACTCGTTCAAAAGAAATATGTTTTGTAGTATACTCAAGATCACACAGTTTATAACAACAGGCTATTTATGAATTCTGGGAATTCCCAATTAAAATTAACTTCCTTGATATAATAATAGCAGCTATCGATTAATGGGAAACTACCATTTGACTAGGTCATGACACGATTGTATAAAGTCATTGCTTAACCTTGAAAGAAAAGACCATTTTCCTTAATCTGCTGCTGAGAAATCTGAACTCTGAAGAAGTTGTAAGTTGCAAAAGTCCCAAGATTAAGAGCTAATATATAGGTGATGGAGAGTCTACAAATTTCACATTCTTCTTATTATCTGTATTTTCTATCCCAATCAAAGATTGTCACATCACTTTTAGATGGCTACTGTGGACCATCCAAATGTTTCCTATGCAGGGTGTTAGTCCATGACAGCACTGCTCTAAATCTTGAAAGATTAATAAAAGATCAGAAATTACAGCATTACCTGTGTGGAGAGTCTACCATGTGAAATCAAGAGAGAACATCTATGTGCCACTGATCAGGTTCTTTGACTCTCAGGGGAAAAAAAAGAAAAAAGAGCTGATTTTTGCTGGTGACTTGGACCTTTGATACCTTTGCTCCCTGAGAGTAAAGTAAAAGAAGGAAATATTCAAGTGAGTTATGATGTAGTTGGTGACTTCATAACCCTAAGACATCATAACAGCCACACAGCAACTGGAAACAGGGCACCACCACTTAAACCTCACTTGAGCACATTTCACAAAGACACAGCTTTAAAAACCAGCTTTATTTCTTGAGCACATGATTAAATATTCCAATTTCAATCAACTCCAACATACTTTTGTTTTCCAGTCAAGCGTCAGTCAACACTAGCCACCAATCTAGCTATTTAATGAAGAGAATTGAATAGAGGTAGTTGGTGTAATTGTTACTGCAGGACAAAGGCAAAAGGAAACAATGTGGTAACAGAGACAGGAACTGAAGGTGGCTTCTGAAACCGTGAGAACTTAGGGGTGTGAAGGTCATAGTGAAATATAGTGAACTTTCAGTGTACTGAAATTCAGGCATCATGAGTGCATGTGTGTATCAACAAACAGCTCTATTAAAAATGGACAAAGGACTGGAATAAATATTTCTCCAAAGATGGTGTACAAATGGACAAGGAGCACACAAAATGGTATTCTCCATCACTAATGATCATGGAAGTGCATATCCAAACCACAACAATGTACCACCCAGGAGGATGGATACTATAAACAAATAACAAATCACAAGTGTTGGTGAAGCTGTAGTGTAGAAGGAATGCTTGTACACTGCTTGTGGGAACATAACATGGTGTAGCAATACGAGAAATAGTATGGTGCTTCCTCATACAATATAAAATGGAATTTCCAGATGTTCCTGCATTTCTACTTCTGGGTATATACACAAAGTTTTTGTATCTTATGCACTATTAACTTTAGTTTCCAGAAAACATGATTCTAACTCTTACAGAATATTTATCAATACCATAAATCAAGGAATTTGTAGCCCTGTATTAGAATAAAATAAAGTATATTTAAGTGCTTCTTAAATTTCTTTAATAAGAATGAATATTTTCTTAAAGAGGGAGGGATATTTTTATTCTCTGTTTTTGTGAAAAGCGTGGGCTATAAAAAACAGTGATCTTGGATTTTTTGTACATAATATCCTTGTTCTTATAACATTTTGCAGTCTATTCTTTCTAAAATTGCTCCATGCAGAAAGCAATAACAAATACAAACATCAATCTGCAAAGAGTTCTAGGCAGATTGTGTATTTCAGAACTGAGAAATAGTGCTGAACATGTATGGTCCTCAAATGAAAACACTGTACTTGTGAGGTGGTTATATCCCCAATACAGACAAGTGTGGGGTGCTGGTTTACTTGTTTTCTTTTGTCCAAACTTATTTTCTTCTCAATAACTGTCCAAGCTACACAGAACCACAGAATCTATCAGGTTTCTCAGAATTCATTCTCCTGGGGCTCTCAGATGATCGACAAGTGCAGCTCATCCTCTGTGGGCTGTTTCTGTCCATGTACCTGGTCACGCTGCTCGGGAACCTGCTCATCATCCTGGCTGTCACCTCTGACTCCCACCTCCACACCCCCATGTACTTCTTCCTCTCCATCCTGTCCCTGGATGACATCTGTTTCACCTCCATCACTGTCCCCAAGATGATTGTGGACATCCTAACCCACAGCAGAGTCATTACCATTGGCGCTGCCTGATGCAGACGAGTTTCTTTATCCTTTTTGGAGTTATGGACGATATCCTTCCTTACCGCGATGGCCTATGACCTGTTTGTGGCCATTTGCCACTCCCTGCACTACCAAGTCATGGTGAAACTCTGGCTCTTTGGCTTCTTTGTTTTGATTTCTTTTGTTCTTAGTCTGTTGGACTCCCAGCTGCACAACTGGTCTGTGTTAAAACTTACCTGCTTCAAGGATGTGGAAATTTCTAACTTCTTCTGTGACCCTTCTCAACTCCTCAGCCTTGCCTGATCTGTCACCTCCATCAATAACATAATGCGGCATTTCATTGGTGCTCTATTTGGCTTCCTTCCTCTCTTAGGGATCCTGTTCTCTTACTATAAAATTGTTTCCTCCATTTTGAGAGTTCCATCATCAGGTGGGAAATATAAGGCCTTCTCCACTTGTGGGTCTCACCTGTCACTTGTTTGCTTATTTTATGGAACAGCCCTTGGGGCGTACCTCAGTTCAGCTGTGTCACCTTCCTCCTGGAAGGATGCAGTCACTTCAGTCATGTACACTGTGGTCCCCCCTATGCTGAACCCCTTTATCTATAGACTGAGAAACACAGACATTAAAAGTGCCCTGTGGAGGCTGCACAGCCAAAGAGTGTAATTCCATTTTTTGTTCTGTTCTTTTTATATCGGGGAGTCAAAAGACCGGAAACGCAAATACGTAGATCAGCAAATTCTTCCCCCTTGTTCACATTTTTTTTTTTGGTAAATGGATTTCATTCCTCCCCATGTTCCATACATGAACATTGCTTCCTTCCTTATGTCTTTAATTGAAATGGGTATCCTTTGTTTATCATAAACATTATGACTGAATCCAATATACCTAGAAAGCCTCTTTTAGTTTCTGACCAATGTTCTTTGCATCCAGGTGAAATCACAAGTCTTTTTTACAGAGTCAGTCCTCACTTAATGTTGACAGGCTCTTGGAACCCATGAAATTAAGGAAAAAATGTACAGCAGGTGTCACAATAATATTGTTTTTCAACCTTGTTTGTTATGATGTTGATGAGTAATAAAATTTGTTTAATTATACATCATTTGGCTTAAAGTGGTAGTTTCCAGGAAACTATTGAGGAGGTTCAGTAAGAACTTATTTTACTTTGGCTCATGTGTAATTTCTTACCTTATTTTGTTATAGAGATAGGGTCTTACTGTGTTGCCTAGGCTTGAGTGCAACAGTATCTTCATAGCTCAGTATATCCTTGAACTCCTGGGCTCAAGGGATCCTCCTGCTTCAGCCAACCGAGTAGCTGGGACTACAGGCACACTCCACAAGCCTGGCTAATTTTTAATTTCTTTTGTAGAGATGGGGTGTCACTATTGTGCAGGCAGGTCTCAAACTCCTGGTGTCAATCAATCCTCCTGCCTTGGCCTCCTAAAGTGCAAGGATTACAGGCCTGAGCCACTGAGCCTGGCCTCATATGTAATTTCATTTTATAATACATTGCATCCATGAAATCTATCAAGGCAGGTTATGTGTGAGGATCCACATTACTATTCCTGAACCTTGGCTTTTATGACATCACCTGGGAAGCTTAAATATATTGATGATTGGGTCTCATTACCAGAGATTCTGATTTACTTGGGCCTATCTGGATATGAGGTTTTTAAAATACTAGCAATGATTCAGATGATGAAGTTGCTAAAGGGACCCAGCTCAAATGGGCCATTTACAAGAGTTTATTGTATCACCAGGCAGTGTGATTTTCTTCACATATGTTCTTCAAGTGCATTGTCTTTCAACATCATACAAAATGTCTTTATGATGCCTTTTCTTTACCACTAGGATTTTTATTTTACCTTTCTTCAAAATGTGTAGGTAAACACATATAGATTCTTGCCATGTTTTAGAAAAGAACCATATGGTAACAGTACCTCTTAAACTTCACATTTAGAGAATGATAAATTTTTTTGTGATTTTTTTTGAGACAGAGTTTCACAATGTTGCCCCAGGCTAGAGTGTAGTGGCATCATCATAGCTCACTGCAACCTCCAACTCCTGGGTTCAAGTGATCCTCCTGCCTCAGCCTCCCAAGTAGGTGAGACTACAGGCTCATGCCACTACACCCAGCTAATTTTTCTATTTGTAGTAGAGATGGGATCTCGCTCTTGCGCAGGCTGTTCTCAAAGTCTTGAGTTCACACAATCCTCCTGCCTGTGTCTCCTAGAGTGCTAAGATTACAGGTGCAGTCACTGCGCCGAGCTATGATATTTTTTTCCTTAAAATTTTTTATAAAGAAAATGTGGTATATATACACAATGGAATAGTATTCAGCCTTAAAAAAGAATGAAATCTTGTCATTTGCAGCAACATGGATGGACTTGGAGGTCATTATGTTAAAGGAGATAAGGCAGGCACAGAAAGATAAATATCGCATGTTCTCACTCATATGTATTAGCTTAGTAAGTGAAGGGAGGTAGAGGGTAGAATGGTGGTTACCAAAGCCCGGGAAATGAAAACCAAGTGAAGTTGGTAAATTGGTATAAAAATACAATTGGGTGAGGAAATTTGGCAGTATACTAGAGAAATTTGACTTAACAATAATTAATACATATTTCATCATAGGTAGTAGAGAAAATTTGTAATATTCTCATTATACTGGTTTTTAAACTATTGTCTTTCTGTTCCATCTCACCCTTCTGTACTCATCTTGTTGATGCTAAGTGTGGAGTCTTGAAATCATTACTCTATTTTCTGTCTGGTTTTCTTGTTAAACACATGCAGTCATGATCACTGAATTTCACTACCCTGAAAGTTCAGTATACTTCACTACGATCTTCACACCCCTAAGTTCTCAGTAGTTTAGAGGCCACCTTCAGTTACTGTGTTTGTTACCACATTGTTTTCTTTTGTCTTTGTCCTGCAATAACAATTGAGCCAACTTCCTCTATTTAATTGTCTCCATTAAATAGCTAGATTGGTGACTAGTGTTGATTGACCCTTGGCTGGGGAACAAAGGTATGTTGGAATTGACTGAAACTGAAATATTTAATCATGTGCTGAAGAAATAAAGCTGGTTTTTAAAGCTGAGTCTTTGTGAAATGTGCTCAAGTGAGGTTTAAGTGGTGGTGCCCTGTTTCCAGTTGCTGTGTGGCTGTTATGATGAATGAGGATTATGAAGTCACCAACTGCATCATAACTCATTTCAATATTTCCTTCTTTTACTTTACTCTCAGGGAGCAAAGGTAGCAAAGGTCCAAGTCACCAGCAAAAGTCAGCTCCTTTTCCTTTCTCTTCCCCTGAGAGTCAAAGAACCTGATCAGTGGCACATGGATGTTCCCTATGATTTCACAGGGTAGACTCCC
>JAKFHU010000920.1:0-55551 GCA_023783475.1 Daubentonia madagascariensis
ACTTGATTCCATATTGCTGAATATTTATGCATTTCACCTAAACACTTAAATAATCAGATTAGCAGTCTTACATTCATTCATTCATTTCTCTTGTTCAATTTTTAAATCATTTTTGTGCATCAATCACTTTATATTCACAAAGCCTAGGTGAATTTCAAAAGCAATCTCACTTTGAACACATTTCAGGAACCGAGAAATTATTAGATAGGCCAACATCGATTGTGAAATGAGGAAGTCAGCGACACACTGGTACTGGAAGCTATTGAAAAATGGGATCTGAGATAAAACTCAGAACGTCCCCATGTTCCACGCACTGTGGTAGATCCTGGGGTTAGAGCAATCATTCAGGCACTATACAGCTGCTTAGTACAGAAAATCATGCAGGCACATCTTAACCCCAGTGGTCTGTAAAGGTTTGTCAAAACTGTTTATCAGGGAGGTGTTTTACACACACACACACACACACACACACACACACACACCCCTTGTAAATTATTAGTAGAATCTTGGGACTCTGATTGGATCACAGGGCTAGCTGGCATTGGAGCCAGTCTGTCTGACACTGAAGCCTCCAGGAATGTCTATCACACCAGACCCTTTTTCATAAGAAGTTATTTCAATTTAATTCAGACCCACTACTTGTCATTCCCCTGGCTTTGCTTGTCTGTTGTTGCCCCACAGGAAAACCCTGGAATTGAAAACTCTGCCTCATTTGAAGGGCAGGACTGAAGGGGCAGCCCTAGCATCTGAGCCCTTCCCACTGAGCATGGCACCCATCTCACATGGAAGTGTCCCCCATTGTTGCTGTCACACTTCAGTCTGCCTGTTCTTGCTGCTATATTGCAATTAATCTTCACTACACAACTTTTAGCATTCTCTGCACCGTGCTTACTTTAATTTGCACTTTAGAGCTGCGTGTGGTTTTGGCTGAGCCAGAAATTATTCCTCATCCCCTCCAGTAGTTTAGATAATGCAGAGAATTACATTAACCACAACAGATTCAATACAGTAATAACTTAAATACCCGTGTATTAGTTTTCTATCGCTGCATAAAAAGTTACCACAAACTTAGTGGCTTCAAATTTATCATTTCACGGTTTCCGTAGGTCATGTGTCTACCATGGATCAATTGAGTTTTCTGCTCTTGGTCTCACAAAACTGAAATCAAGTTGTCAACCTCACAGACACACCCCGGATAATGTTTGATCAAATGTCTGGACACCCTGTGGCTCAGTCAAGTTGACACATGAAATGAACCATTATATTTTAATTCCCCTTGTATCTTAGTTAAATGATCTGTTTCCCTGTTTTCTTACTTACAAAATAGAGCTGTCAATAATTTTACTTTGTTAGTTGCATGTTAATTAATTAACTTTAAGTTTGTATGTGTGAATGGGCAAAACAGTTAATTAGGCAGTTTATATTCTTTATGGCACAAGGGAATTTTTGCATCATGTGGCATGCAGACTTCTAATGTCTATGAAATTTTTATTACACAGCAAGCACTTTTGTAAGCTCTTTAAATGCTTTACCTCATTGGATCAGCAACACATCATTAGAGAGTGCCTTTATTAGCCCTGTTTTCATATGAAGATATTTCATATGAGGCACAGAAGTTAAGTAATCTATCCTAGATGACATCTTATAAGTGGCAGGCCCAGGATTGGCTTCAGAACCAGTGTTCCTAATTATTGTGACCATATAATTTGTCATTCAAACCAGATGAAAGAGCATACTATTAAAAATTATGCCTCCACAATTGGCATAAAGCAGAAAAGTGAGACATGCCAACACAATTGCTCACTCTGTTAGTGAAAATTCTTTTGTTTACGAATAACGGAAAGTTCTTACCGAGACTGGCTAAAGTAAAAAAGCAATTTATCATCTCACAGCATTTGCAACATCCTCATCACCTTTCCTCCTTCTACTGCATTATTTTTGTCAACATACAAACTGGTGTTTTTTTTCCCATCTTAAAAAAAACCAAACACCAAAAATCTGTTTACCTCACTCTTTCTACTACCTATAGTGCCCTTTATCTGTTCCCCTTGATTGCAAAACTCTTACAAAGAGTTGTCTACCTTCACTGTCTCCAACTCCTCTCTTCCCATTCTGTCTTAATCATACTCCGACCAGGCTTGTACACCTTCTACTAAACTGAAACTGTTCTTGTCAAGGTAACGATGACATCAGTAATTCTAAATCAAATGACAACTTCACAGTCCTCTCCTTAATTGACCTGTCTATAATTTTGGACAGAGTCGGTCACTCCCTCTGCCTGAAAGTACTTTCTTCCCAGGGTTCCAGGACAATACTCTCACGGTTTTCCTCTGAACTCATTAGCTGTAACTCCTCAGTCTCCTTGGCTGGTTCTCCTCTTTTCCTTGTGATCTCTTGACATTGAAGTGCCTCAGAACTCAACCCTTGGTCTCCTTCTTTTCTCTACCTAAACTCATTCCCTTGGTGATCTTATCCAGTACTGTGACTTTACATCCAATCATCTATGCCCTCATCTCTTTCCAATTTACATATTCAATATAAACTTCACAGTCTATTTCCAGTGGGCAAGTCCACATGCATGTCTGATAAACATTTCGATTTTAACCATGTAAACAACTGAATTTCTTATTTCATCCCCCATCATTTCATCTACTTGCCTTCCTCTTCATCTCGCTTAATATTAACTTTATCTTTCCAGGTGCTCACTTAGAAACATCGGTGTCAATCGTGGCATTGGGTCCAGGTTCTAAATATATTGAGAATGTAAGCAATTTTGCCACCTCCACTGTACCACTTGATTCTAAGCCATTACAAATTCTTGCCTGGATTATTATAATAACATTCTTCCTGGTTTATCTTCCTATAACTCGGTCTCTAATGTTTAGTCTTCTCTCATCACAGCAGCCAGAGGTATCCTTTTATTTAATAGAACCCAAGTCAGATCATGGCACTCCCCTACAATTGTTCTCCAGCTCATGGAGAGAAAACAAAGTATTCACATGGACTACAAGTTCCTACGTGGTTTGAAATTCTGTTACTTCTCTAAAATCCAACTACACTCCCACTGGATCGCTCCACATCTACCTTAACTATTATAGTCATACTTTTCACCTGAAGGCTTTTGCACTGGCTGTTCTCTGTCCCTTAAATATTCTTCCTCCACATATTTAGTGGCTCATTTCATCAAGTCCTTTAAGTATTTGCTCAGATATCACCTTCTGAGGGAGGCCTATCCTGACACTTAAAAAAAATACAACTCCTCAGCATCCCGGATCTTTTTTAACTCGCTCTAATTTTTTTCCCACACCATTATAATCTTCTAACATACACCATAATTTAATCATTTATTTTATTTATTGTTTGTATAATTGCATGAAAATATATGAGTTCCACGAGGGCAGAGACAGTTGTCTGTTTTGTTCACCGCATTATCTTTAGGGCCAACAGCTGTGCCTGGGAGTTAGTTATTATCCATTGAATATTTGGCCTATTTCCAAAATAGACTATAAGTCAAAAGTAGGTGGATTCTAGACATGGGGAACTCTAGCTCAGGGGTGTCATCAAGGGTTCAGATTCTTTACCTCTATTTTCTTGCAATGCTGTGTCCTCGTTACACTGGTCCCGAGGTGGTTGTAGCAGTTCCAGGCCTCTCATCCAGGCATAGTAATATTTACAGGCAGAAAGGGAAGATACCTTCCAGTGTCCTTTTTCAAAGAGACAGAAAACCATCATATAGTACTTCCCAGAAGATATCCCCACCATCAATCCCAGCATATGGGACTGAATTTGGTCACATGACCAATCCAAAACCAGTGATTGTCAAGGATATTGGAATTGCCATGACTGGCTTAGATAAATAAGGGATGGAATGGATGTCAGGGAGTCAACCACAATGTCCCCTGAAACACATCAGTGCACTGGTTTGACTGGGTGTGTGTGTGCGTGTTTGAACCTGAAAGGGGGCTGATTTCTGGTACAAAATTGTTAGAGTGAAAAGAAACAGATTATGGTAATTCAGGTACCAGAAGATGGGGGGAAAGCTGACATCTTGCACAGATAAACTTTGTCTGTTAATAGCATGAGGCTAACATCATCCAATATGTTCATCTCACACTCCTTTTAAACATTTGTTTAAAAACAAATAAGAATGGAAACCATTAATTAGAGTTGACTTTTATTTATTGAGTATTCCCTCTGTCCAGGTTACTGCTCAAAACATAGGTAATGCTTTGGCAATGGGACCATAAATACTCAAAGTCACTTGGTAGAGATTTCTTTTACCCACACAGTACATACACAGGCATTACCAGTATTTACTTTCATGGATGACCAACGAACCCCCTTCTGACTGATACATTCTTTGTGTAGCCATATTAATAGCTATATTCAAATCTTGGTGTTTCTCTGTCCTGGGACCTATTTTGTTGGTTTCAGTTTAAAGTGCGTAAAACACGTATACAAAGATAAATAATAAATAATTATAAAGTGAAAACCTATGTAACTACAAGCCAAAACAGTGAAATCAAATATCATTAAAACCCCAGACTCCACTATGCCCCGCTCCCGGGCCTCAACTGTATATCTCCTCAATAGAGGTATCAATCATTCTACTTGTTGTTTAGAATCTCTTCCTTACAGCTTATTATAGCTTTACCACCTATGCAAACAACTCTAGAATATGTAGTTTAGATTTTTTATTTTTTTGCTGTATGGAATTACATCTCTGCTCTGAGTTTTTAGTGTACACTTACTTAACTTTGTTTAACTTGTTTCTAGAGGCTTTTAGAAATGTTTAGAAGCAAACCCTCTTCCCAGGTTAAAGAAGCAACAGGATTGCTTGGGTACCTATACCTACTGTGTGCTTAGGAGTGAACTCGGTGCTGATGTGTACATGAAAGCTAAATGGTGTTCTCTACCTTCAATGAGACTATAGTCTAGTTGAGAAGATAGTGCATAAAGACAGTGTATATTGGTAGAACTGAATACAGTCCAGGTTAGAGACAAAGCCATGGGTATTGCTGTGAGATACTACATGTGCCAACTCTTACTGGCTCTATGACTCTGGAAAAGCCTCTCTCTCTCTCTCTGAGTCTGTGTATTCACTTCTAAAATAGAGATAGGTTTAAAATCTGCTCCCCAGGGTTTTATGTGTGCTATATTGTAGTCTCTCGATAAGTGGTAGATACTATTACTATGATACCTTGTGCTAGTCAGTCAGAAGGGTGAAAACAATTAAATTCTCTCTGAACAATATAGATAGCACATACACAAGTCTAGTGACCTTTGTGCATACTAGATGTTAATGTGAGGATGTTTGGCCCCAGGAACACACTTATGCAGCTAAGTGGAATGGTAAAAAGCAAACATTAAGATCAGAAATGTTGGGATTAATAATTATAATCAGGAAGAAAGCTGCCTTTTATTGATCAATTTTATGCCCTCAAAACCACATAGAGTCTGGCTTCTAGTAGGCATTTCAGTGACCTGGTTAGATCTGAGTCCTTGGAATCAGAAATGTCTAAGCTAATGATGTCCTTTAAAAACAAATAAGAATAAAAACCATTAATGAGAGTTAATTTTTAACTTTTATTGAGTATTCCCCTCTGTCCAAGTTATTGCTCAAAATATGTTATATGCATCATCTCATTTAATCCTTGCCATGGCCCTAGGAGGTAGGTAGGCTCAATGACCTATTTACAGCTCGAAAACTTTGAATTCAGAAATTAAGTAACTTTTTGGTTATCACACAGCTAATAAATGAAGTAGCCAAGAATTTAATCTAGTCAGTATCCGGAGCCCACATTCCTTTTGTGGGGAGAAGTACATTTTTTTGAGATAATTTCAAACTTACAAAAAAGTTGCAAGACTAATATAAAGAACTCTTATTTGTACTTCATCTTAATACCTTAATTGTTAACATTTTACATATTCGTGCACTATCTGTATCTCTGTTTCTGTCTCTGTTTCTGTCTTTGTCTCTCTCTCTGTACACAGATGCATAAACACACACACATATTCATATATATATTTTTTTTCTAAACCACTTGAGAGTGAGCCGCAAACATGTCCTTTTACCCTAAAATACTTCACTGTTACTTTCTGAGAACAAGGACATTCTCTTACGTAAACACAGTGCAATTATCAAAATCAGGAAATTAACATTGACACAATACATTCTCTCTTTTACAGACCTTATTCAAATGTGGCCAATTATCCCAGTAATGTCATTTACAGAAAGTTCTAATTTTCTGATCTACAGTCCGTCTAGTGTCACACATTTTATTTAGTTGTTATTTCACTTTAGTCTTCTTTAGTTTGGAACAAGTCCTCAGATTTTCTTTGTCTTTTTGACTATAACAGTTTTTTTTTAAGGGTAGGCTATTTACTTCAATTTGGGTTTGCCTGATTTTCTATCCCATGATTAGATTCCACTCATAAATTTTTGCCAGGAATACCACAAAATTGACAGTATTCCCTCTTCAGTGCCTTATATCTGTTGGCAAATGAATCTATTTATTCCATAACTGGTGATGTCAGATTTAGTTACTTGGTTAGGATTGTATTCAACAGGTTGGTCCAAGTAAAGTTACCTTTGCAAACTTAAGTATTCTGTGGGGAGATTCTCAGAGACCATGGACATATCCTGTTCTGTCATCCACTGATGATTCTTGCCTGAATCCACTAATACGTGATGGTTGAAAAATGATGCCTTTCTAACTCCTTCATTTTCTACTTAAAAATTATTTATTTATTTATTTGACAAATAAAAATTGTATCATGTACAACATAATGTTTTGAAATATGTATTATTGTGGAATGGATAAATTGAGCTAATGAACATAGGCGTTACCTCTCATACTTATCATTTCTTGTGGTGAGAAACCCTTAAAATCCATTTTCTTAGCTATTTTCAAGAACACAATACGTCATTATTAACTATACTCACTATGATGTACGATAGATCTCTGGAACTTATTCCTCATGTCTAACTGAAACTTTGTGTCCTTGACCAACATCTCTCCAGTCCCATTCCCCAGCCCCTGGTGGCGACCATTCTAGTCTCTGCTTCTATTTTAGATTCCACATATAAGTGAGATCATGCAGTGTTTGTATTTCTGTGCCTGGGTTACTTCGCTTAACATAATGTCGTCCAGGTAGTTGCAAATGACAAGATTTCCTTCTTTTTAAGGCTGAAGAGTAATCCATTATATATATCTCCCACATTTCCTTTATTCATTCATCTATCGATGGGCACTTTGGTTGATTCCATATCTAGCCTATTAATAGTGTAAATAATGCTGCAATGAATCCAAGAGTGCAGCTAGCCCTTTGACATTTATAAGTTGGCATTATATTGTAATGAAGAGCTTTTTCCATACCTCATTTATTTACTTATTCATGTATTTACTTATATAAGTATCAGCTCATGGGTATATATTTTATTCACTGGGTAATAATTGATTACCATCATTATTTGATACTCATATTGGCTCAGATTTGGCTAGTATAAGTCCCTTGAAACTTCCTATATCCTTTTGACATGTCTCCATCTTACTTTGAACACTTTTGTACTTTTCTAGTGCAGCAAGATGTTCCTGGCTCTTTGTAATTTCCATGCTCCAGCCCTTGAATCAGACATTCCTCCAAGAAGCCCTGGCTTCTTTTAGTTTAGGATGATGTTTCTAATCAAGTCTGCACTCCAAAACATCTATTTCTACTGACAATATGACTTTGATACCCCATAAATTTTCCTTAATTTTAGTTACCCAGTATGTAAAGTACACATAAAAATAGGATTTTTGTCATAGGTATGTTGTGAGGTTTAAATAAGGTAATGAAAGCATTTAGCAAAGTGCTTGGCACAGAAGTAATTTTTTAAAATGGGACCATTTGAACATGAGAATGAGTAATAATAATAATAATAATGGATTATAACCTAATGCATAAAATAAGAATCCATAAGTCCATTTGAAAACAAGTGGTAGCTATTTTATCATCAGTTTTGTTACCACCAAATACTCTTAACAGTCAATAAGATCTGTCTCTGGCAAAAACATCATGATTACAATATTAGCCTTGTCAAGCTAAGGCCAGATCAACAGCATCACAGAGCTTGCAAAAGTAGAAGTATGGAGGAATGATTCCAGAAGCAGACCTCAGGCCATGATGACTAGCAAGACTCCAATATTTGAAACAAACAAGAACAAGTGAAGAGCAGCAACTCCTGCTACTAGAATCCCATCCTTCCCTTGTCATGGACCTAAACCCACTGTGCTGTAGACAGACAGTTATTTGTCTCTTTCATTCATTAGACTGAGGGCTGATAGATGTAACTTGTTTACCAATTTATCCCCAGCATTTAAAATAGTGCCTATTAGATATGAGACATTCCATAATTGTTTGCTAATGAACAAATGAAAGTATTGAACGATTTAAAATATCTCATTAGGATAACTAATGAGAGAAGGAAACTGAGACTCAGAGAAGTAGAGAAGCAATTGCAAGGTCATACAACTAGTAAGAGAGAGAGGTAGAATTCCATCCTGGTGTGACTCTTGTACCTTTGGTTGTATTGGTCTCTCTGGACACTAGGCCTTCCCAGAAAGAGTAACTTGTCCAATTTCCATGTTTCCCAGAGTTCAAGTGGGAGTCCCATATATGCCAGACTGTGTATGCAAGACTGGTTCAAGGATCAAGTAATTAATTCAACAAATATTTATTAATCCCTTACTATAGGCCTTTCAGGCTCTGGGGATACAGCTGTGAGCACAACAGACAGATTGCCTACTCTCATCAGTAATTCGTTCTAGTGTGGAAAGACAGAAAATAAACAAAGGGATACACAAAACTTAAGATGGAAAAGAAATCAAAGCTTGATTAACTAATAGAGAATTATCCAACATGTGTATGGATGCAGAAGAATATTGTATGAGTGTGCCACAACGAATTTATCCATTCGTCAGTTAATGAGCAGTTATGTTGTTTTCAGTTTGGGGGTATTTATAAATAAAACTTCAATAGACATTCAGGTAAAACTGTTTACGTGGTGTCTTAGTCTGATTTGTGTTGCCATAAAAGAATACCTGAGACTGGGTAATTTATAAAGAAAAGAGGTTTATTTAGCTCACAGTTCTGCAGGCTGGAAAGTATGAGAAGCATGGTGCCAGCATCTGCTTGGCTTCTGGTGAAGGGTTTTGTGCTGTGCCAAAACATAGCAGAGAAGGTCAAAGGGTAAGCAGACACATGTGAAAAGAGAGAACCTGAGAGGTGTTCTGGCTTTATAACAACCCGCACTCACAGGAACTAATCCATTCCCAGAGAACTAATCCAATCTCTCGAGAGCTCACTACCTTGAGAACAGCACCAAGCCGTTCATGAGGGATCTGTTCCTATGACCCATACACCTCCCTCCAGGTCCCACCTCCCAACACTACCACATTAGGGATCAAATTTCAACATGAGTTTTGGGGGAAATAGACAAACCATATCCAAACTATGGCACATGGGCACACACTTTCTTTAGTCTTTGGTAAATACTTAGTAGGAGAATGGCTGGGCCATATTATCATATGTTTAGCTTTACAATTAACTAAAAAACTGTTTTGCAAAGTGATTTTATGATTTAACTTTTCAACTGGTAGTGTATGAACATTCCAGTTCCTCCACATTTTCACAGCACTTGGTATGGTCAGCCTTTTTTAATTGTAGACATTGTAATAGGTATGTAGTGGTGCCTTATTGGGGTTTTAATTTGCATTTCCTTAATTACTAATGATGTTGAGCATATTGCCATGTGCTTATTGACATCTGTTCCAATCCTTTGCCCATTTTTAATTGGGTTGTTTGTTTTATTATTGTTGAGTTTTGAGACTCTTTATATATTAAAGATATAAACACTTTATGAGATATATGCCTTGAAAAGACTTTCCCTTAGTCTGTGGCTTTTCTTTTCATTCTATTATCATTGTGTTTTGAATAGCAGTTTTTGATTTTGATGAAGTCAAGTTTAACAATTTTTTATGTTGTGGGCTGTGCTTTTGGTGTCATACCTAAGATATCTTTGCATTGCCCCAGGTCATGAAGATTTTCTTCCATTATTTCTTCTAAAAGTTTTATAATTTTAGGTTTTACAGTTACATCTGCAATCCATTTTGAGTTGATTTTTATGGTACGATGTATGGCTACAAGTTCCATTTTTGCATATGGATATCCGATTGTTTTGTTTAACAAGTCTGTCCTTTGTCAACTGCATTGCCTTTTTTTACCTTTGTAAAAAATCAGTTGTCCATTTGTGTGTGGGTTTATTTCTGGACTTTCTATTTTGTTCCACTGATTTATTTGTCTATCTTTACATCAATACCACAGTGTTTTGATTACTGTAGCTTTGTAAACACATTTGAAATCAAGTGGTAGTAGTTCTCCAATTTTGTTCTTCTTTTTCAGAGTTATTTTGACTATTCCAGGTACTTTGCATTTTCATATGAATTAAATTTTAATAGTATTGGCTTATCAACATCTACCAAAAAAAGCCCACTGTGATATTGATTGGTATTGCGTTGAATCTATAAATCAATTTGGAAATAAATGACATCTCAATAGCATCATGTCTTTGAACCAATGAACAAGATAGATCTCTTCATTTATTTAGGTCTTCATTAATTTTTCCCAGCAATATTTTGTAGTTCACAGTGTACAGATATTTCATGTGTTTTGTTAGATTCATCCCTAAGTACTTTACATTTTTATGCTGTTATAAATGGTGTTTTTTATTTCAATGTCCAATTATTTATTGCCGGTATGTATTAATAGAAATACAGGTGATTTTTGTATCTTGACTTTGCAGCCTCTTATCTTGCTAAATGCACTTATTAGTTTCAGTAGGTTTTTGGAGATTTTATCAAATTTTCTACATAAATAATCATGTCATCTATGAATAAAGACAGTTGTACTTCTTCCTTTCCAATCTGTGTGCCTTATACTTCTTTTTCTTGCCTGATTTGACTGCCTAGAATCACCAGCACAACATGGAATAGAAGTTATGAGAGTAAACATTCCTGTCTTTTTCTTTATCTTGTATGTGTGTGGGGAGTGGAGGTCATTCCGCTTTTCATCATTAAACATGATGTTAGCTGCAAGTTTTTTATACATGCCCTTTATCACATTGAGAAAGTTCTCTTCCATTTCTAGTTTTATTAGTGTTTATCAAGAATGGACGTTGGAGTTTCTAAATGCTTTTTTTGATTCTATGGAGACGATCAAATGATATTTTTTTAAAGTCTGCTAATATGGTAAATTAAAATCAATGGTTTTTGATTGTTAAAAGCACCCCTGAATTCCTGGGATAAAACCTAGCTGATTATGATAATCATATGTTCCTTTAATTATTTTAATGTGATTTTCTTTAATTCTTTCAATATATTTATAAAAGCTGTTTTAAATGCTTTGTCTGCTAAATAGAACATTTGAGCCTACTCAGAGTTATTTTCTATTGCCTGTTTTGGTTTTTGTTTGTTTGTTTTCCTGTTTTGGTTGTCTCATAAGTTTTGATTGTAAACTGGATATTTTAGATAAGGTAGCAATTCTAGAGTCTGTTTTAACTTTATGATTTTTTTTCTGGAAAATCGCCTGGCTTTAGCATTGTAATTTGTCATCCCATGGTAAGCAGCCACTGAGGTCTCTGTTAAGTAATTTTATTCTTATTTTTATTTTTTATTCTGGATTCCTATTAGTCACTCCTGTATCTGCACAGCTTAATGATCAGGCAATGCTTTGGGCAGAGGTTATTCTCAGTACCTCAAGCCTGTAAGGCTTCTACTCTCAGCCAATCAATGTGTGTGTGGGTTGGGGAGCACAGTAAACATTTCAGCCAATTCTCAAGTCTACCTTCACTTTTCCTTTTTTCTGGGCTCTCTTGGGTCTCTCTCATACATGTGCATATTTTCCCAGTCAGCCAGGATGTATGATGCCCTATTATGGTGCTCTCATTTTCAAAATCTTCTCATGAAATTCCTGCTCGGTCTGCTGCTTGCCCCATTGGAACCTCAAACTTGGGCTACCAAATGGACAGATTTTACCATTTGTTTCCTAATGAGTATACAACTTTGAACTAACAATGATCCCGCTTTTCACCATCTAACCCAAATGGAATTCACCTACTCTGGGAGAAAAGCTGCTAAATATTTTTGGCCAGCTCATACTGGTAAAACTAGCCTTCTCACCTTCAGAGGTGAGGGAGAGTTGAGGGCGGGCTGGATTGGAGAAGCTCTATGCAAGAAGGCCAGAGACCCTTACTCTTACACACAGACATAGCAGTTTTTCAGGGTTAAACATTTCTTAATAAGTTGTTTACCTTTGGAAGATTTTTCAGAGACCTAAGATGGTTGCTTTTGACAATTTTTGTCCAGTTTTATTCTTGCATTTGCCAGAAGGGATTGGCCTCTTCAAGCTGCCATAACCAGAATTACCTCTCCATCAGGTGTAATTTTCCTCATTTTCTTACAAATAAACCTAAAAACTTTGTTGCACTCACTCTCTTAATAGTTAGTTATTGCTACAAAACAAGTGATACCAATACTTAGTGGCTTAAAGCAATATCCATTTATTTAACTCTTGTCATACTGGGTGAGCAATTTAGGCTCAGCTCAGCTAGCCAGTTCTTCTGATCTCTGTTGGACTCATTTATATTCTTGTGGCCAACTGATAGATTAACTTGGGGCTGGATTTTTTTAAGATGGACCCAGATGGGATGCCTCATCTCTACTGCGTGTGATTTCTCATCCTCCAGCGAATTGGCCCAGAATCATTCACATGGCAGCTGAGCAGGCTTCCAAGAGTGAAAGTAGAAGTATGTAAGGCTTCTTTAGGCCTGTGCTCAAAATTAGCAAAATACCACTTATTCCACATTTTATTATTCAAACCAAGTCACAAGCCAGCCCCCATTCGAGCTGCAGAGAAATAGACTCCACCTCTTGATGTGAGTCGCTTCAAAGTCACATTGGGAAGGGGTGTGAATACAGGGAGGTGTGGAGAATTCTATATTGCTCACTAGGTCCTGACTACATCGCTGCTACAATAATTATTTCTGGTCTCATTTTACGGGTGAAGAACATATGGCTCAGCAAGTCACTGCTCCAAGGTTAAGAAATGGGTAAGCACAGATTTGAATCCATGTGTACCTTTCCAGATCTTGTGTTTTCTCCATCACATATTTCAAGTTTTGAGAGTTCTGAAAAAACTGTCACAGCTAAAGCCCATTTTGGGAGCTGGAGGTAGCATATAGAAATGAAATTTTGTCATATTCCTGTTTCTGATACACAAGTTTCATTCACTGTTCATCACACACAGCTTTATCTGGGTGAGAAATACAAGTAAAAGCTTGAAATTTTACTGGATGGAACTTGATGGAGGTTCCTTATAGACAGAAAAATGACTGAACAGGTATCTGTGAATATGTTATGAGTGGTTGCTTGCATTTAGGTCATTTCCTTAATATATTTATGACTTTACAGTTTCACAACCAAAAAATGCTACTAAATCCAGTTGACCCTTGAACAATATGAGTTTGAACTGTGTGGGTCCACTTATATGCATAATTTTTCAACCAAAAGCAGGTAAAAAATACACTATCTGGAATGGACCAAGGTCTAAATCTGGTTCAAACAAAGGTCACTAGAAATAAAGTCTGATAGCATGATTGATATATGTAGCCCAAAAGATTGCATATTAACTTTTTTCTTTTTCAGTCTACCAGATTATTGGATGGCAAAAAATATTTTTTGTTTTTTTGACTAGTTTTTAGTATTGCAGTTGTCCCTTGGTATAGGCCAGGGATTGGTTCCAGGACATCCCCCCTCTGGGCCTCTCCCACCCCCAACCCCACAAGCAACCCACCCTCCCAGCCCGCATACAGTTTGCGCATACTCAAATTCCACCCTCAGCCATGCAGACCCGTATTTAGGAAAAGTCAGCCCTCCGTATAGGCGGGTTTCACATCCACGAATAGTGTATCTTTGACCTGCTTTTGGTTGAAAAAGTACACATATAAATAGACCCATGCAGTTCAAACTCATATTGTTCAAGGGTCAACTGTATTTAGTAGCATTTTTTTGGTTGTGAAACTGTAAAGTCATAAATATATTAAGGAAATGACCTAAAGGCAATCAATGACTCATTACATTTTCACAGATATCTGTTCAGTCATTTTTCTGTCTATATACAGTAGGTGAATATTTGCATATTTTATATTAGCAAATATACACTGTAGCATTTTTGCTTTAGGCATTTTAGCTCATTTTTCTGATTAAAAACATAATTTTAAAAGTAAAAAATAAACAAAGAAGAATTTGGGGGAAAGAAGAGTAAAGGGTCTATATAGGGTGCCCCCAAATTAAAATATACATTAACCATCATGACACTAGTTAAACAAATAATTTATTATTTATACGAATTTGATTGTACATCTAGAAAAAGGAAGAGAGTTGATGGTGAAAATAAATCTCTTAGAAAAAGTGCTTAGTAAATTGTCTATATGCACAACAAATACTCCCAAATTGGTATTTCCTAATATACCATAAATAATGAGTTGTTGACACTAGCAATAAAAAAACAATATTTGGAAATAATATGAAAGAGATGTGGGTCCTATATGAAGAAAATTATTAAATGGAGTGAGAATAAGAGGTGATTTGAATAAATTGAAATATTTACAACTGGACTTGAGGACTAAATTGTGAAGATATAAATTATTTGATACACTCAATAGATGTTCCAAGGTATTCAATAACAATTCAACACCTATTCTCATTAAAAAATATGTATATGTCAAAAGTATATTATAGTAGCCTATATTGAGGTGATTTTTTTCACTGTAAAAAGACAGAATGATTTTATACCACCAGAGGAAATTCCATTAAAATCAGGATGAAGATCATTATGTTCATTATCCCCACTATTATTTAATATTGCTTTGAGATTCTCTCCACTGTAAAGAAATATTAAAAAGAAATAAGGTCTGTAACATTTGGAAAGGAGAAGACAAAATTATCATTGCTTGCAGAAGATAGGGAAACATTAGAAACAACATAAAATGTCTTGGACAACATTAGAAAAAACACAAAATGTCTTGTTATAAATGAATTTTACAAAAGGATAGAATAAATGGTAATTATTTAAAATATCTATAGCTTTTATGTGTACCAGCAAGACTTACATATAAAACATAATGGTAGACATGATGACATTCACAATAGGACCTAGTTTTAAAGATGGTAAAAATGGAGCATTTTGGAAGAAGGTTTGAATAATAAATAAAGAAACAGTTTTGCAGAGCTAGGGATGATGGGGGTGGTAGATGGGGTGGGAGGAGGGTGGCAGACTAGCATCTTGAAAAACTGCAATTCTCCCCCCCCTTTTAAGCAGAAATACAGGGCTTTTAGAAGGGGGGTTTTCAGAGGTTGGGCTCAGGTCTATGTAACCAGTGTCATGTGTTGTGGCCTTGGGCTATTGTTGTTTAACTGTAGTTGGTGGTTTTGTTGACCTTATCTCCAGTGAAGATGATCTCCTGACCTCTGGACAATTCTGTTGAGTCATTTCCTATGCATTAAGATACCAGAAAACAAAGAACAAAGAACATTTTTCTGCCCCTCTGATTACTGGCCTGGGGCAGGAATGTGGGTTTTAATTCCCCAAAAGGGTAGGGGGTTTTAAAAGAGACAATTCATAATACATTTTGCCCTTTTATCGGACCTCTACCCTCTGTTACACCATGTCTCATCTATGAGTCATTTTGTGGAATAGTTCAATTCTACAACCAATTATGCCCCTATAGTCTCAGTGTCTTTGCAAGGACCTGTCCAGAGGAAAGGAGAAAGGGGAGAAAGACATGCTAACATGGGAGGGGAGTTATAGGGTAGGAAAAAGGCAGGCAAAACTTTATTTCTAGAACACAAGGGTTGTAACTTACAGATGTCATACAATCCCAATCAAAATGTCAATGGAATTTTATTTGCAGAACTTGACATAACCATGTTAATATTCACCTATTAGAATAACTAGAAAAGAATGCCAATTTTGTTCAAGAAGAGTAAAATCATCCTCAAGGGCAAGGCATTCCAATGTCTAGATTTGCAACAATTATTAAATATTTCACTAATGTGTAAATATTATTTGCTAACTGCTTTGAACTTTAACCCCCATCTTTTCGCTTCACCAAAAAAGAGAGAGATAAAAATAACCACAAAACTTGGTTTTGTAATAGAAATTTAATCTATGGTCAAGGGAGTTAATGCTTTGCATTGCCCAGAGTCAGAAGGAAAGAGAAAGGTTTAAGTCGTCCAACATTGGTTGAGGACAATCTATGTGTCAGGCCTGCGATAAACACTTCATCTCCTTTAATTCTTATAACATCTTGGTATTAATGCCAATTATATAAGAGTAAACCAAAGATTAGAGTGGAGTTGGGTTTGATTTCAAGTTTTTCTGGCTCCCTAGCCTATGCTTTCAAACTACGGCCATGTCTTTTGTCTAAACATTTATTTCATTGAGTGCTGTTGTTTGTTATGGCATTTTTCAGTGGGTACAAAGTTTACAACTTAGATAAGGTACTCACCTGCTTAAAAATACTACATTCCCTGGGAAGTGTTTGCTGTGTTTGTTTCTTCTTCTGCATGGTATAATAATCTTGAGCTTTATCCTAATACATATCTGCATTCCAATCACATTCTCACTGGTTAATAGCTGTGTAACCTTGGACAAGCCACTTAAATATTTGGACCCTCAGTTCCATCATCATACACAGAACTTCATGAGGCAACACAGAAAAGATGATAGTCTGTTTTGTCATGACTCCATTCAACCACTTTGATAAAATCTGCACTTGCATAATCAATTCAATGATGTTTCTTTTGGGTATGATGATATTGCTGTATTGCCTCTGTTGTACATTAAATGTTGGGTGTATCACCAAGCCCAGTATGAAAAGTAAAAAAAAAAAAAATCTGGCCCACACCTAGTCACATTCCAATCAAAGGCTCAAATGAAGATAACAAAGTCAAAAGTCACAATACAGGAAATTTTCACTTTCCTGTATGACAAGTGAGTAGTTTCTATAGAACCATTGGATATAAGATATGAAAAGAACTGCCCCATGGAATCACATCAGTTTTCAGGGGGAGAGACTGACAAAAATGTATATGATCAACTACAATACACTGACACCAATTATACGTTAGGTGCTATGCTATGTGTGGAGGGCACAGAGATAAATTATATAGAGTTCCTGCCCTCAAGAGTCTTAGAGTCTAGTGGAGGGGAGAGAAATATAAACAGACAAATCATAACCTCTCTTGATGATCTCTTCTGTGCTAGAAATAATTTTTTTCTCAATGAGACTGGTTAGGTATCAATGATGCTGAGAGGTTAAATGACTAAGATCATGAGTGGTGGAGTGGAACTTACACCTAGGTATATTTGATACTAAAGCTAATCCTCTTTCCATTCATTATGAAAACACTTTACTTACGTTATAGGTAGTGCCATGTATAACTCCCAGTGAGGCAGTCATTCTGTTCCCCAAATGATTCACACCTAGGAAATGGCACACAGCGTGGCTTAGCATGCCCATAAAGGCCAGATCACTCTCAGTCAAAGCTCAAATAAGGTATGTTGAAACTAGTGGGCCATGTGTCCATATTCTTGACTGTTTTGTGTGTCAAGAAGGAGCAGAGAGGTTGGAAAGTGAGAGCCACAATATTGGGCCTTTCTATGGAAGGCAGATGTTTTAACCAGTATGAAGGGCTATGAAGCTGCAGTTGCCCCTCTGTTTTTGCCATCTCAGTGGAGTCCAATCCTAAGAGAGCAGTTTCTCAAAAACAGCTGGTACCTGGGAAAGGGAAGGTCAAAGGCCTTATTCAGAGCCTTGAGCCACTCACAGCTGGAGAGAGCTTTCCGCCTCAGGGTTCCCTGTGGGGAGACACCAAAAAAAGTTTCTTTAGAGCCTTCAGCAGATTTTTAAAAGTAGAGGTAAAAGAGCTATAAGAAATGTTTTGGTGGCTGTAAATAAAAGCATATTTACAGGTTGAAGTGAACAGACCCAGAACTGAAAACTGACTCGACCACTAGCTAGTTGTTTGGTATTGATTCTAGAACAATTTGTGACACATTGTATTCATTCAATCAATATTCATTGATTGAATGAATGTGTTTGTTTTCTCCACTAGACTGTGAGACCCTTGAGGGCAAGGGCCATATTTCATTTGTCTTTGTATATTCTGGGTCCAATTCACTGCCTAAATTCTGTGGAGCACCATTGAATTTTAATTATTCTTTTGTAAGAAACACTGATAGGAAAAACATTCATTCAATGTGGACATAGTACAGAAGATACTATTGATGCAGATCCCATGTATTTTTGTTTTTGTGTACCAGGTACCAAGCAAACTCTTCTAAAAAGCTGTGAGTTTTTAAGGGCAAGGATACCTGACTCATTATGTTTGGCGATGCATACAATAGCTGGTATGTTACAGCACGTGGCATGAATTACTGTGAGGAAAAATGGAAATTCACTAAAAACCTTTTTACCCCAAAATGGACAAGCTATAGCCCTATGTATGTTAATTGCTTAATCTCCTTCTGTAAGACTGCTTGTCGCCTTGTGAAACTGACTAATTGCTGCGGGCTCATGCTCCTGTAAACAGCTCCCCCTTGCAGCAGCTACCTTGTAAATTATAGTAACTTCCGTTAAGTGTACACTTCCTGGTATAAGCTGCTCTGTACCACCTCCTTGCTGTTGAAGTATAAAAGATAAATCCCCCTGACCAGGGGTGCTCAGATTTTGACAGAAGATCCCCTCTGAGCCCACTGGCGTTAATAAACCTGATCTGGGAGGCATCTATCTACCAGACTTCAAACTATACTACAAGGCTATAGTAACCAAAACTGCATGGTATTGGCACAAGAACAGAGATGTAGACCAATGGAAGAGGACCAAGAACCCAAATATAAAACCAACCTCATACAGTCACCTGATCTTTGACAAATTCCAAAAAAACGTACACTGGGGAAAAGATTCCCTATTCAACAAATGGTGCTGGGAAAACTGGATGGCCATATGTAGAAGACTGAAACTGGACCCACACCTCTCACCTCTCACAAAAATCAACTCACAATGGATAACAGATCTAAACCTAAGACATGAAACCATAAGAATTCTCAAAGAAAACGTTGGAAAAACTCTTATGGACATTGGTCTAGGCAAAGAATTTATGAGGAAAACCCCCAAAGCAATCACAGCAGCAACCAAAATAAATACATGGGACCTGATCAAATTAAAAAGCTTCTGCACAGCCAAGGAAACCATCACTAGAGTGAACAGACAACCTACAGAATGGGAGAAAATATTTGCATGCTACATCTCTGATAAAGGGCTGATAACCAGAATCTATACAGAACTTAGGAAAATCAACAAGAAAAAATCAAACAACCCTATTAAAAAATGGGCAAAGGACATGAACAGGAACTTTTCCAAAGAAGACAGAATGATGGCCAGCAAACATATAAAAAATTGCTCAACTTCTCTAATCATCAGGGAAATGCAAATCAAAACCACAATGAGATATCACTTAACTCCAGTGAGATTGGCTCATATCAAAAAATCCCCAAACAACAAATGTTGGTGGGGATGTGGACAGATAGGAACACTCATACACTGCTGGTGGGACTTCAAATTAGTACAACCTCTATGGAAAGTAATATGGAGATACCTCAAAGAATTAAAAGTAGAATTACCATTTGACCCAGCAATCCCACTACTGGGTATTTACCCAAAGGAAAAAAAGACATTTTATAATAAAGACATCTGCTCGCGAATGTTTATAGCAGCACAATTCACAATCGCAAAGTTATGGAAACAACCCAGGTGCCCGTCAATACACGAGTGGATTAATAAAACGTGGTATATGTATACCATGGAGTATTACTCAGCAATAAGGAACAATAGTGAATTAACACATCTGGTATTATCCTGGTTGGAGCTAGAACCCATTCTTCGAAGCGAAGTGTCACAGGAATGGAAAAACAAGCACCACTGGTACTCACCATCAAATTGGTACTAACTGATCAACACCTACATCACACAGGGCAATAATATTCATCAGGGGGCGGGCAGGAGGGAGGGGGGTGGAGGGGCTGGGAAAAACTCTCACTGAATGGATGTGGGGAGCACAGTTTGGGAGATGACCACGATTGTAGCTCTGACACGTGCAGTGCATGGGCAATATATATAGCCAAAGTGTTGTACCCCCATAATATTCTCAAATAAAAAAAAATAATAATAATAAAATAAAATAAAATAAAATAAAAATAAATAAAAATAAACAAATAAATAAATAAACCTGATCTCTCTGCATCCTCATGTACCCCTCGGTGTTTCTCTCAGCAACGTGACTCCGGTTTTGCCATTTCATTACTGCAGCGTTTCCTTGATCTCAGTCATGTGAGAGTCACTCAGTGTTTTTGCTTTATCTGTGCACAGTCTATATTTTTATTCGCTTAACATTTTTTAAATACAAAATGTCATTTGAAATGAAACATGACTCTAAGATTACAAACTAAGAACACAAAATAATATTATGAAATATTTTTAAATGAAATTAAGATTCAGTACGGGTAATAGTAAGCCACTGATATGCATTACACTAACACTTTATATATCTTCTCTCTTTCCATCTTCATAATAGCCCTTCTAAAAATATTTTCCCATTACTACAGATGAGATTAAGACCTAGAGAAGTTAGATAACACAGCCCAGCGTCACACAGCTAGTGTAAAGGAAGACCAGGACTCTAAAACAAGTGGGGGTTTTTTTGATGCTAGAGCCCACATGGGATGCAGTATAGACAGTCCTTAATTTTATTATTTCTAAGTGATTCCTCCTGGTTCCCTCCCCTTTTTCTCACGGATCCAGCTCGCCTTGTTTTTCAGACCATGTCCTCTTAACACTTTCATCAGCTCCTCATCCCACAGGCCATTCCCAGATCCTCTGGCCCGCTGCCTATACACCCAACACCAAGGTCTGCTAGAACAGAGGACATATGGATATTTTTTGATCTTTCTGAGAACATAAAGCAATTGTTATCGACACCTTACTGAGAACTAGTAAGGAGTGAACATTCTGAGGAGGCTCTTTGTGATCCCGTTCCTGGGGGTGAGAATGCAGATAAGGGCCTCAGAGAGAGACGGAAATTGTCCTCTCTCTGCAAAGGTCTGGGGGAGGAGATGGAGCCTGGAAGGTGTAGAGGCTGCTGTGGAGGAAAGGAGGAAGAGAGGCAAGGAAGGAGCTAAGATTGAGCTGTTGTTGATCTGCAGGAAATATAGGAGACAAGGGAGGGCACAGGGCCAGGGTCATGGTGGGCACCCAGTAAATGCCCTTAGGGTTTAACTAGAGTGAGACGCAGTGAGTTGCAGGGATTCATATAATGAGGATGCTGCTTTCCAAATAGAAGCTGTGACTAGGAACTTTCCCTTTGGGTTCACAAAACTCTTTGCTCTGTTTTCAGAAGCTGAGTAGCTAAATCAAGGAAACTTGAGGCAGGTGTGATTAAGGGCACAGTTTGGTCCAAGGAATAATGGATCTGGGGCTGGTAACTGAATCCAAGGGACAGAACATGGAGTAAGAGGAAGAGGGAAGGGAACTATATTGTTTATTGGCATCCTCCCTCCACTATTTTAGGTAATTTATGTATATTATTCAATGAAATCTTCAGAGCAAATCTGCAAGGCAGTTGTTGTCCCTACATGACAGATGAGGAAATAGCAGCCCACCAAAGTGGTGTGAAGATTATTTTAAACTGAAAACAACTTAATAGACAGCAGCCACAGAAAGAAACCTCTAAACTCAAGCAGAACCTTCCAAAAATACAACTCCTGTTTACGCCAAGGAAGTTTCCTATTTGAAAGAAGACTGGCCCTTAGCACCGAGAAGGACAAATTCAGCTGCCATTAACCTCCCCAAAGGGAAATTTCCAGCCAGGAAGGAGATAAACTGCTCATTTCCATTAGCATCAAAAAGCCCAGTAGAACCTTCCATACTTTTGCACTGAAGCTCTAACCTCCTCTCCTTTGTTAAACTGGTGTATAAACCTTTCTTTCTAGCTATTCAGCAAGTTACTCATTATTCAGTGCTCCCATGTGCCTGTGAAAATAAACATTGTCTTTTCTCTTGTTAACTGTCTGTTGTAAGTTAATTTGCAGGCTCCTACCATTTGATCATTGAAACCTAAGTTGATAGAGGAAAAGTTTTTCCTCCCTATAGTGGAATGCGTTGCTCAGGTTCACACTTACCAAAAATGTCAGGGCATAGGATTTTACTTCTGGTTGTTTGTGCCAGAAAGAAAAAGTTTATGGGAACTCCTGGATTCTAGGGAGTAGGCATGTGTATTTGATGAAGATCTCTCTACCCCCATGGCAAAGAGCACTGTGGTTCCCTGAATAAGACCCAGAATACCCATAGAACTGACCCGGTATGTATCCAGAGTTCTTAAAACTCACATAATCATGGTTCAGGCCACAGCTCCCAAACTCATTGAGGCTGAAGCAAAGTGTGGGGACCATGGAAATAACCTATGTCCTTACAAAGACTGGTGTGACAGTTCAGACTAGTAAATGGTCACTTTGCAGAATTATCTTCTGTCCTAGAATCTTCTGGGCAGTCACAGATCCTGGGAAAATGCTGACTTGAGTTTTTACCAAAAGTTCAGTACTTGTCCCCAAGGCTGAACGAAGAATGAGGACAAGTGGTTTGATGAAAAGGAAAGAGAAGTTTATTAATTTGCTGGCAAATGAGGAGGATGGTAGACTCTTGTCTTAAAGAACCATCATCCCCCCCTTTAAGCAGAAATACAGGGTTTTTAAAGGGGGGTTTAAGCTTTGGGCTATAGCTGTTTAACTGTAGCATCTCCGGTGAAGATGATCTCGTGACCTCTGTCCGGATAATTCTGTTGAGCCATCTCCTGTGACTTAAGATATTAGAAAGCAAAGAGGAAAGAACACTCCTCTGCCCCTCTGATTACTGGCCTTGGGCAGGAATGCAGGTTTTAATTCCTCAAAAAGGGTGAGGGGTTTTCAAGAGACAACTTGTAAGACATTTGGCCCTTTTTCATACCCTTACTCCTGTTACAGAGTCAGGACCACATGTCAGAACAGTTAGGACAGCCTTTGGATTCAGTGAGACCACACTATGACTGAGGACAAGTCATTTAACATCCCTTAGCCTCAGCTCTATAAAATGTGGATTGTCTCATCTACCGCCAGGGATCTCGTGGGGAATGCAAATGATATAAGGCATGTGTTTGCCACCGCAGGTTATGCCTATAATATTAGCAACTCCAGTTTTTGGAACATTTTTAAAAATTCTAATACACTTTGTATATAACTGTGTGTGTGTTTGCACATATAAAACACACCCCACAACCACACGTGCATGCACAAATAGTGTTTTTTTTTGTCTTGGTAACACACTCTATTTCTTGAAATCCACAAAGTTCAGTGCAGTCAAAAGGTCTTATCAAGGAGACAAGTTCCCTATGTGCCACTGCAGGATGTGAGAGATATAAGACACCATCATTGTATATCACTACCACCAGCTTAATCAAGACTACACTGTCTTAAACTTATAATGATTTTTACTATTACATTTGAGTAGGTCCTCCACTAAGGCTAAATCTTATATATGATCTATAACATTGTAAATAAAGGAAAGCTCACACATCATTTTATTCCTAAATTTTTGTCTTTGTTGTACTTTCTTGTTCCTAGGTATTAAAGAGACAAATTCATATTTTAAAAATATACAAAATAACAGAAAATTATTTTTAAAAAGAAGAAAAAAATTCCTTCTTTCCACTGCCAGATATGAGTAATGTTAACAATTCAATGTAGTTCTTTCTAGTTTTTCTTTCTTCTTTATAGTGAGGGATAACATACATAAAGAGAAGTGTACAAAACAATGAATTAATGCAAAGCAAACACAAAGTTAACCACCCAGGTCATAAAATAGAACAGTCTTCAATTCTTAGGCAGTAGTTTTGTTTTTGATTTCTTACTGTTATAATGAGAGCTGCAATAAATTCCTTCATTACAAATATTTTATCAATAATAAAATTCACATCAAAACATTTTGCTATCAAAACAGCTAATGGAATTCAGCTTATGTGTCAGTGTATAAATGTGTATGTATCAGTTGTGTGTGTGTATACATCCTAGTTATTCTAGTTCAACATAGCTAGACACATCCAAGATGCTTAACACTTATAAATTTAATTATTTGCTTAATAAATACTTATAAATGTATTTATTTTAAAAGTAAAGTTTATTTCCCAATCCTAAAATGATTACCTAAGACTTGTGGAGAATAATATAAATAGCTTAAAAAATTAATTCTCTGATTTTTGCTATTTTAAGCAAACTGCAACATGTATTAAGTAACACTGCAATTAGAATTTAAACCACAGAATTATATTTCTAGAATTTTGGCAAACTGTGGTGCTCAGACCAACTCTTCCCATTTAATGCAACTCAAAATGTTATGGTAAATAACACTGTGATCTAGATCTTTGGGGATATTTTTCATTCAACCATTAATTGTTCCTATAATAAATTAAGAATTGATTTCTTGTTTTGCTCTAATTGAAAAGTCATCAGACAGCCCTGGAGTCATTCTTATGTTTTATGAAAAAGGACACTTGGCTTTTCCTGGACCAACTCAAGAAAGAGGATATTGGCAAGCGGCATACCATTAATGTGCATTTTAAAGAAAGTGTTTCTCTGACAAATATTTGGCAAATGAGTGCTTCAAGTGTTCCTCCTCTACAAAGTCTCTTCCTGATGGTTTTAGCTTACTATGCCCACTGAATGCAAATGTCTTTCTCAAACTCTTTTTCATGATAGAGTGTTCTAAAGAAGGTTGAAAAGTAGCTATGATTTATAGAGTGTTACCTATATTCAAGGAACCGACTTAATCCATCAAACAACCCAAGGGAGTACAAACTATTAAATCCACAAAACAACATAGGCAACATATACAATTAATTACAGATTTCATATATTAGGAAAGTGAGGCTCACAGGGGATAAGCAACTGACCCAAGGTCATAGAGTCAGTAGCTGGAAAAACTAGAGTTGGAACTTAACTTGGGCAGTGGTGTGCTAGTAAATGTTTAAAAACTATTAAGGGTGGAAGGAAGGGCCTGGGAACACATGCTTTGTAGAGTTTGCTGATTTCCATGGTGTAAATAGTCCACCATAGCCAATTTTAAGGAATAAATGCACACAGTACACAGTCGGCTGTCAAGAGCCAGTGTGAGCCATTCCCAGCATACCACCATAACAGGGTGCTGTGTTCTTAATGTTTGTGACGCCCCTCAAATTTATATGTCAAAATCTTAATCCTCAATGGGGTGGTATTAAGAGGTGGGGCTTTTGGGAAGTGAATAAGTCACGAGAGCAGAGTCCTCATGAATGGGATTAGTGCCCTTATAAGACTTCTCACCCCTTCCATCATGTGAGGACACAAGGAGAAGGTGCCATCTGTGAACCAGAAAGTGGGTGCTCACCAGACACTGAATCTGCCGGCACCTTGATCATGGGCTTTCCACCCTCCAGAACTGTGAGAAATAAATTTTTATTGTTTATAAGCTACCCAGTCTAAGCTATTTTGTTATAGCAGCCCAAATGGACTAAGACAGAAAAATGGTACCAAGAGTGGAGGTGCAGCTGTAAAAAATACCTAAAAATGTGGACATGGCTTTGGAACTGGGTAATGAGTAGAGGCTGGAAGAGTTTTGAGGTACATGCTAGAAAAAGCCTACATTGCCACGAATGGGCCATAAAGGACAATTCTGGTGAGGGCTCTGAAGGAAAGGGGGAGAGCTGTAGAGAAAGCCTCAATCTTCTCAGAATACCTAAGTGGTCATGAACAGAATGTTGGTAGACATACTGATGATAAAGGTCATTTTGATGAGGCCTTATATGGAAATGGAGAACATGTTATTGGACAATGTAGGAAAGGCTGTCCTTGTTATAAAGTTGCAAAGAACTTGGCTGAATTGTGTTCCTATTCTAGTGTTTTGTGGAAGGTAGAACTTATGAATGATGACATTGGCTATTTGGCTGAGGAAATCTCTAAGCAAAGTGACAGGCATAGGACAGACATTCCCATTTCGAAAGGAGGAAGTGGAAGAAAGGAGTGACAGTCTCGAGAAAGTCCAAAACTTATTTGATTTCACAGGCTCACAGCTCAAGGGGAATTTGCCTCGGAATGAATCGTCCCTCGGGTCTCACCCATACATGATTTAGGTGACGTTTAAATGAGACTTTGGACTTTAGACTTTTGAGTTGATGCTAGAATGAGTTAAGACTTTTGGGGCCATTGGGATGGAAAGAATATATTTGGTATGTGAGAAGGGGATACATCTGGGGGAGATGGGAATAGAATGCTGTGGTCTGAATGTGTCCCCCCAAAATTCATATGTTGAAATCCTAACCCCCAAGGTTATGGTATTAGGAGGTGGGGCCCTTGACAGGTCATGAGGACAGATTCCTCATAAATGGAATTAGTGCCCTTATAAAAGAGGCCCCAGAGAGATCCCTCACCCCTTCCACAATATGAGGACACAGTGTGGACCATCTATGAACCAAAAAGTGGGCCCTCACCAGGTACTATATCTGCTGGCACCTTGATCATGGGATTCCCATCCTCCAGAACTGTGAGAAATAAACTTCTATTGTTTATAAGCTACCTAGTTTGTGGTATTTTGTTACAGCATCCTGACAGACAGAGGCTCCACGGGATCAGTTCCCCTGAGAGGTACACATGCTTCCCAGGGTGAACAAGTAGTTCCAGAAATTTCATGGGTTCCTGAGATTAAAAAAGAATAAAGCTCACACCAGTGTGTTTTTACTCAGAAAGTATGGACAGTAAAATATCTGCATTCTCTGTTCATTTGTAAAAGCTTCAAATACCTTTCTGTACAATCAGCCTATTCCAGAAAGATGCTTCATTAACAGGCACCAAGGTAGAGTTGTTATGACCACAGGCTGTGATTCAGTCTTTATTCTTTCATAATCTGTTCAGAAGGAAAGTAGCTTTTTCCTTTCATTTTATTCAGGTTATGTATTTTAGGACCTTTTTTTTCGAATAAATAGCTGTGTTTAGAGTTTTCCCAAATTACAAGAATGTACTCTAGGAGAGGACACCAAATTGATGTTCAGTTTATGAGCTTCTCTGTGGGCTTTAATAGCTTTCAATACCCACCTACATCTCAGAAGGAATCATCTTTGATTCTTTTTTTAAAATTTACTTGCCTGTTTTGTGCAATTGCCAAGATGCCTGTAAAGAAATTCCAATTGTGTGTGAGGCATGTATCTGTGATATAAGACCTAAAATTAAGGCTCAATATTATGTGCTACCTTGACATGTGATGAAATTGAGGAGGCTTCAAATGGCCTAACCATGAATTCCCCTCCTCACTCTGCTCCCATGCCAAACAGCCCTTCTTATCAGGAGGACCAGGCACAGTTCTTGCTTATCCCCAAATAGCCAGTTTCACTTCCCTGCCCACCCACGGAATTATTCACACAAGCCAATGAAGTCCTCCCAGGGGAAAGAGGGGTCACCCCACCCTCTTAATACTAAAAGGTCTGCCTCCCACAGCCCTTGGCTGTCCAAGGACAACCTCATGTAGCCCTGTGTGGCGTAAGGTGTCTTCCTCCCCCAGCTTGTGAATATAGGTGACTAATAAACTGCTGTCAGTCTCATCCGTCCAGTACTGAGTGTGTGTGCTTGGCCATCCCTATAACCCAAGGCTGGGAATACTTCCCTCGCTGATGAAGTAAATAAAAAGCAATATTACTGCTAATTATCACAAAGACCCTGTGACATAGGTGTCTTCATTCCAATTTCACTGATGAGGAAATTGAGGTTCAGAAAAAGATAGATAACTTTCCCCCAGTCACACAGCTGGGAAGTTTCCAAGCTGGGAGTTGAACTCGGTCCTTTCACGCTTCAAAACCTGTGTTCATGTTAGCCAACACATCTCAAATACAAAAAAGAATTTTTTGAAAAATTCTGTTTATCTTAAATATCCAATGTGATAAACTTATTTTAAAGAGTTCATATTAAAGCAAGCAAACAAACCAAACACTAGGCTTACTACAAGGGAAGCTCTTGTCACAAAGAACCCATATTTTTATGTGACTATATTTCCCAAAATGTTGTGAGATAGATATTGCATTTTCCTCGCAATTAGCATTCATTCCAGTCACTTTGTTTTTCTCCCCTGAGTCCCAATGGCTGGAAACCTGGAAAATATATTTTTTTCCCTAGACGTCTTTGTCAGCAGGAATTTCAATGTTTTATATGTTTTGCTAGAAAGATGGCCTCCAGGGAGATTTAGAAGGTGCAAAGGAAACAGAAGCCATTTTTTTTCTAGCTACAGTGGCTTGTACATTGGCTTTGGTAAACATGGGTTTTGTAGCAGTTTCTGGTTTTTGTTACCAGCCACCTGCGTCAGAGCTGCAAAGGATTAGTGGAGTTTGCTACAATTTTCTGATCTCTGGGTGATAGCAGAAACTCCTACTCTCTGAATTCTGTGGCAAAGAACCTGCAAACTAGAGATGACTTCCCCCATCAACCTTACTCATGGGGTTCATTTGTAAAAGCACTTAATTCCACATATTAAATCTCACCCATTGGTAGCTATACAGTATTTTCCCTATAACCTATAACCACTGAGTCTTTCAGCTTTTTCACTCATTTCTGTTCATGATTCATGATGAATCAATTTTGATCTCTGTCTAAGCCCTCTATTGCATGATGTAAGCTTCCTATTGCACTCCCCAAACTAGGTCGTTGACAAAGAATCCTTCTCAGAACCTTTACTCCTTATAGGAGGCATCTGGAAACACAATTCTTTCTTCCTCTCACAAAGGTTGAAAACAAATTTTCCTACCACAACATAACTAAAATACTGATATGGTTCAAGTTAAAAACTATTCTAGATTAGCCAGTTGACTGGAGAATCTGGGAAGAAGTCTCTGGAGTAAGGAGCTGGTGGAAACTCTCAAGGGCAAATTAGAGTACAAAATTTGCAGAGTCTGTTAGTGACAAAAGAGAAGGGAATAGAAGATAACTCTTAGGATAATAATCAAGGTAGGGGCTGGCCAGCAAGCCTGTGCACGCTTAAAATAAAATAACCCTGAGACTGAACCATCGATCTGGGAATAGAGTTGATCATAATATTTGCTTATTATCCTTTTAATTCTTATAGGGTCTGTAGTAATATCCCTTCTTGTATTCTTGACATTGGTATTTGGTGTCTTCTCTCATTTATTATTGGTCGGTCTGTTGTCAGTTTTCCTTATCAAAGACCCAGCTTTTAGCTGGGCACGGTGGCGTGCACCTGTAGTCCCAGCTCCTCGGGAGGCTGAGGCAGGAGGATCGCTTGAGCCCAGGAGTTTGGGGCTGTGGTGCACTATGATTGCACCTGTGAATAGCCACTGCACTCGAGCCTGGGCAAGACAGCAAAACCTCATCTCTAAAAATAAAAAGAAGCAGCTTTTAGTTTTACTGATTTTTTTCCTATTATTTTGATGTTATCAATTATAATATTTTCTGCTCTTTATTATTTCCTTCCTTCTACCTTCTTTGGATTCATTTTGTTTCTTTTTTGCTTTAACAGCTTTGAGGTATAATTTACTTACCATAAAACTCACCAATTTTAAGTATCCAATCAATGATTTTGAGTAAATTTACAAAGTTGTGCAACTATCATCAAAATCTAATTTTAGAATATTTCCAACCCTCCCCCGTTGCAGTCAATCTCCATTCCCACCCCCCACCTCAGATAATCACTAATCTACTTTCAGTCTATAAATTTGCCTTTTAAGGCCCAATGTAGTCTTTTGTGTCTGGCTTCTTTCATTAACATAATGATTTTGAGGTTCATCCATGTTGGAGCATGCATTGGTCCTTAGTTCTTTTTATTGCTCAATAGCATTTGATATAGATATACTTCATGTTGTTTACACATTCACAGATTTGTAGACATTTGGGCTGGTTTCAGTTTTGGGCTACTAAGAATAATGCTGTTACAGACATTCATCAACAAGTCTTTATGGGGACATATGTTTTCAATTATCTTGAGTACTCCCAGGAGTACAACCATATGGTAAACTTATGTTTAGCCATTTAAGAAACTTCCAAACTGTTTTCCAGAGTGGCTTCATCATTTTACATTCTCACCCACAATGTATAAGGGTTCTAGTTTCACCACATCCTCACAAACACTTCTTACTGTTTGTCATTTGGATTGCAGTCATTCTAGTGGGTATGAAGTGGTTTAGATTTTTGTTTCCCTAATAAACAAAGATGAGCTTCTTTATGTGCTTACTGGATACAGTATTCATACATCTTCACTGGGTAAAAATTTATTAAAGTCTTTCGATCCTTTTTAATTGGTTTATTTGTCCTTACGCTATTTAGTTGTAAGAATTATTTTATATCAGATGTATTTCTTGCAAACATTTTTACTAGCGTATGGTTTGGCTCTTCTTTTTCTTCATGGTGTCTTTTGAAGTGCAGAAGTATGGGGTTGATGAAGCATGATTTATCATTTTTCTCTTTTATGGATTGTGTTTTTAGTATTGTATTCAAGAGATCTTTACCTAACCTTAGGTCATGAAGATTTGATTCTATGTTTTCTTCTAAAAAATTATAGTTTTAGCTATTACATTTAGAGTTACAATCCATTATGAGTTAATTTTTTGTATGGTGTGAGCTAAGTGTCTAAAGTGGGTTTTTTTCCATGTAGGTGTCCAATTGTCCCAGCACCGTTTGTTGAGAAGACTACCCTTTCCCCCAGTGAATTGCTTTGGCACCTTTGTTAAAAAATCAATCATTGGCCAGCGTGGTGTTATGTGCCTGTAGTCCCAGCTAATCAGGAGGCTAAGGCAGGAGGATAGCTTGAGCCCAAGAATTCAAGGCTGCAGTGACCTGTGATTGTGCCACTGAACTCCAGTTTGGGTGACAGAGTGAGACCCTGTCTCAAAAAAAAAAATCAATCAATCAATCATAAATATAAGGGATTATTTCTGAACCTTCAAATCTATTCCATTGAACTATATATCTGTCCTTATGCCAGCAATACAGTGTTTTGATTACTTTATATTTATAAAAAGTTTTAAAACTGAGTAGTATAAGTTTTCCAAAATTTTTCTTCTTTCTTGAGATTGTTTTGCGAATTTTAGATCTTTTGCTTTCCAAAGTTTGAAACAGATTGCCATTTTCTGCAAAAGGTCCTGCTGGAATTTTGATAGGAATTGTGTTGAATCTGTAGACCAATTTGGGGAGAATTGCCTAACAACACTGTGTCTTGGAATCCATGAACATAAAACGTCTTTCTGATTATTTAGATCTTCTTTAATTTCTCCCAGCAATGTTTTATAATTTTCAATGTACAAGTCTTATACTTCTTTTAGTAAATTTAGTCCTAAGTATTTTACTCTCATGCTATTGTGAGTGGAATTCTTTTCCTAAAATCATTTTTAGATTGTTCATTCTTAGTATATAGAAATTAAACTGATCTTTTATCCTGAAACCTTGCTAAATGTGGTTATTAGTTCTAACACTGTGTGTGTGTGCGTGTCTTAGTATTTTCTTCATCAGGGTTATGTTTTCAGCGAATAAAGTCAGTTTAATCCCTTCCTTTCTAATCCAGATACCTTTTGTTTGTCCTGCTTTCTTTCATTGGATAGAATCTCCAATACAATGTGGAATAGAATTGATGAGAGCAGGCATCCTTGTCTTATTCCTGATCATAGAGGGAAACCATTCAGTTTTTTACCATTAATTATGATGTTAGCAGTAGGTTTTGCATAGGTGCCCCTTATGAGGTTGAGAAAGATCCCTTCTATTACTATTTTGTTAAGAATATTTTTATTATAAATGGATGTTGGATTTTATCAAATGCTTTTTATACATCCATTGAGATATTCATGTAGATTTCATCCCTTATGAATGTGATGCATTATATTAATCGATTTTTTGATGATAAATCAACCTTACATCCCTGGTGTAAATCTCACTTGTTCATGGTTTATAATTCTTTTTAGATATTGCTGGATTTCCTTTGCTAATATTTTGTCGATTGACTTTTAAATCTATACTCATGAGAGATATTTGTCTGTTGTTTTCTTGTGATGTCTTTCTCTGATTTTGATGTCAGCGAAATATTGACCTCATAGAATAAGTTGAAATGTGTTTCCTCCCCTATTTTCTGAAAGAGTATGTAAAAAATGTTATTATTTCTTTAAATGTTTGGCAGAATTCAGCAGTGAAACTACCTGGTCCTGTGCTTTTTTTGGTGGGATCTTTAATTACTAATTTCTTTGGTTTCTTCACTTGTTTATTCAGATTTTCTATTTCTAGTCTGTATTTCTTCCTGAGTCACTTTCAGCAATTTGTGTCATTCTAGGAAGGTGTCTATTTCATAAGGTTTTAAATTTTTTGCAATAAAGATTATCATAGTAGCCTCTTATAATCCTTTAATTTCTTTAAGATTGATACTGATGTCCCCACGTCCATTCCTGATTTTGATCATTTTTATGTCTTCCCTTTATTTCTTGGTCAGTCTAGCTAAAAGATTGTCAATTGACAAAAATCTTTTCAAAGAAGGAGCATGTGGTTTCATTGATTTTTGTTATAACCTTTGTTTTCTAATTCATTGATTTCTACTTTAATCTTTATTATTTCCTTTCTTTACTTGCTTTGCATTAAATTTGCTCTTCCTTTTTCTGATTTACTTAGTTTAAAGCTTCAAATATTGATTTCAGAACTTTCTTCTTTTCTAACATGAGCATATTTGCTTTCATCTTTCCTTTAATCCCTACTTTAGCTGCACCCTAAAATTTTATTTTAATGGTGCAGTGGTGAGGGGAAACTTGGCCTTTCCCCGAAAAGTTCGCTGAAAGATCAACTCACAATTAGGGCAGATTAATGTGCATTCTTACAATACACATGGGGAGAACCACAGAGTGATTACCCAATATCCCAATGGAATCTGGATATTTTCATACATGCCTGTTAGAGGGGAGGGGGAGATGAGGAGTATAGGTAATTCTGTTTAGGGGCAATAAATGGTTACTAGGGAGGATGAATAGGTACTTTGGAGAATGAATGGATGGGGGGAAACATATTGATTGCAAATTCACCCGAGAGACAGGTATTATGTTTAAAATAATTTGGGCCAGGTCTGGGTGCGTTCTTGATTTTCCTTCCTGCAAATATATTGATATAACAGGGAAGGGAAGGGAAGTCCATTGTACTTTTTGATGAGTCAGTCTGGTTTATGCAGATAGAGGGCAAACCTCTTCCAAGGGCGTGTTAACCTCTAAGAGCCTTTAATTCAAGATATTCTTTATACCAAGGAATCATATTTTGGGGTGAAATTTCCTGAGTAAAATTATAATAAAAGTATAATAAAATTTCAAAACCATGTTATTGATATTGACATTGATACAATCCACTGATCTTGTTCATATTTCCCCTGTTTGCTTGTACTCATTTGGTTGTATGTGTGTACCTTCAGTTCTATACATTTTTATGATGTGCAAATTCATAGGTTCATGTATCCACTATCAGAGTCAAGATACAGAACAATCCCAGCACCATAAGATTCTGTTGTGTTGCCCTTTTATAACCACACCAACCTCTTCCTCATCCCCATCCTTGGCAACTACTAATTTGTCCTCCATATCTATAATTTTGTCATTTTAGGAATGTTACGTAAATTGAAAAATACACTATATAATTTGGGGGGATTGGCTTTTTTTCATTCAGCATAATTCCCAAATCATTGTGTCTATCAACAGAATACTCATTTTTATTGCTGAGTTGTATTTCATGGTTTGGATGTGCCTTAGTTTGTTTAACTCTTCACCCATTGACGTACGACTGGGTTATTTTCAGTTTAGAGCTGTTATGAATAAAGTTTCTATGAACAATCCTGTAGAAGTTTTTATATGAACATACTTCCATTTCTCTTGGATATGCCTAAGAGTGCAGTTGCTGAGTTATTTGGTGTTTGTTTAGTTTTATAAGAAACTGACAGTTTTCCAGAGTGACTGTGTGATTTAACATCCTCACCAGTAATCTATCTTTGATACAGTTTCTCTGCATCCTTGCCAGTATTTGATGTTATCACTATTTTTTATTTTAGCCATTCTGATAGGTGTGCAGTGTGAGCACGTTGTGGTTTTAACTTGTATTTCCCTAATGGCTAATTATGTTCAATATATTTTCATATGCTTGTTTGCCATTCTGTACATCCTCTTCAGTGAAATATCTGCTCATTTTTTTCACATTTTCAAATTTGATTGTTTCCTTTTATACTGTTGAGTTTTGAGAGTTCTTTATATGTTCTGAACCTGAGATTTGTTGTTTGCATATGTTTCCTCCCAGTCTGTGGCTTGTAAATTTTCATTCTCTTAACAGGATCCTTGCTAGAGCAAAAGTCTGGTTTTTAAAATTTTGATGATGTCCAAATAATCAATGTTTCATTTTATGAATTGTGGTTCTGGTGTGAAGTTTAAGGTGTTATGTTTCTTAGTGTTCCTCATTATGTCTGATAATTTTTCTTGTTCTGAAATTAGCTTTGTCTGATATTGTTATAGCCACTCCAGCTTTCGTTTGATTGGATTCTGCATGGTATATCTTTTTCCATCCTTTATTTTTAATCTATCCATACCGTTATATTTAAAGAGGGTTTCTTTTGTAAATAGCATACAGTTGAGTATTTTTTCTTTACCTAACGTGACATCTATTTTTTAACTAGTGTGTTCTGACCCCTTATATTCATTATAATTATTGATACTTTGGCTTAGCTCTACTATTGTATCGTATACTTTTTGTTATCATTTTTGTTGTTGTTCCCCCCCTCCAGTTTTTTCTTGTTCTGTTCAACTGTTCCCTTCTTCTTTTAGATGATCTGAAATTTTAGTTTACTATTTTATTTATCTTTTGGCTTTTTAACTGTCTCCCCATATTATATTTTCAGTGGTTGTTCTAGGAATTAAATATATATATATATACACACACACACACACACACACACACACACAACTTTACTTTTCAAAATACACTTCAGTTAATATTTTACCATTTCAAGTAAAATTACCCCTCCTTTGTGTTATAATTATCATATGTATTGCATCGACAGACTTTGATAACCCCATCAATGTTGTAAGTTTTGCTTTCTACAGTCAAATATATTTTTAAAAACTTAAGAGGAAAAAAACAGTGTATTGTATTTATCCAGACATTTACCATTTCTTTTTATTTTTTTATTCTGAAGTTCAAAGTTTCCCTGTCTTAGCATTTTCCTTAAATCTATAAAACTTCCTTTAGCATTTATTTTAGCCTAGACCTTCCAGCAACAAACTCTATCAGTGTTCCCTTCATCTGAGGATGTCACTGTTTCACTGTCATTCCTTAAGGATGTTTTTTGCTGGATTTGGAATTCCAGGTTAAGAGTTATTTTCTTTCAGCACTTTAAAGATGTTCCTTCACCGTCTCCTGGCCTCCATGGTTTCTGAAGAGTAGCGCACAGTTATTTGAATCATTATGCCTTATATGCATTGTGTTACTTTTTGCTGGCCATTTTCAAGGCTTTCTTCTTTGTCTTTGGTTTTTACAAGTTTGATCATGATATTTCTGGGCATGATTTTGTTTGAGTTTATAATCTTTGGGGTTAACTGAGCTTCTCTAATCTGTAATTTTGTGTCTTTCTCTAATTCGGGAAGTTTCAGCAATTATTTCTTCAAATATAGTTTTCCCTCTCCTTTTGAAAGTCAAATGAATATCACAATTCCTGAGTCTCTGCTCATTTTATATCAATCTTTTTTCTGTCTGTTCATGTGATTGGATAATTCTATTTATATAACTTTAACTCACTGACCCTGTCTTTGTCGTCTCCATTCTTCCATTGAGCTCATCCAGTGAATTTTTAAATTTCAGACCCTGTATGTGTCACTCATAAAATTTTTATTTGGCCTTTTAAAAAAATTCTATTTCTCTGCTTAGGACTTCTGTCTTTCCATTCAATTCAACAGCATTTATGTTACTATGCCTTAACCCCATGGAGCATGTTTATAAAAGCTTTTTAGAAATCTTTGACAATTGAAACATCTGGATCACCTTGGGGTTAGCGTATGTTGTCTTTTCCCTTACATTGTTTTCTCAAATTTTCCTGGTTCTTGATATGTAGTATAATTTTGGATTGTATTCTTGGCATTTTGAACATTAGGTTGTTAGACTCTGGGTCCTATTGATATCCTCTGCAGAAATCTGATTCTTTCTTTGTTTGGTTTGGCTAGACCAACGTGATTAGGTTCAGACTACAAGTTCTGTCTCACCTTCTTCAGATGATTATCCCATTTTCAGTTTGAAACTGTCTATATTAAAATAATGTAGAGCCATAAGGTATAAATAGTCATCAAAGTCTTATTTTTATAAAAGTATAGATATAGCCAGAAGTTAAGCAGTCATTGTTCCCTAACTTCCTTACTGCTGTAACAGGTTACTGCTTAATGGCTATTCTCCCTGATAGGTGCAAGATTTGTGACTTCCCCTACTACTTCTATAGATAACATTGCTACTGTAAAGCCCAAAGGCTAGTGTTTCTACAGATAACAATGCTATTGTAAGGCCCAAAGACTTGTGCTTCTATGGATAACCTTGCTATTGTAAAGCCTAAGATTGATCTTTGAAGTATTTTTCAGACTCTGCATTCCAGGGGCACCCACTGAGGCCAACCAGACCGTGGATAGGCGTGGACTTAACAGTAAGCCTGAAATTTATGCACATTCATTCACAAAATTAGAAGATTCTCTTTTAAAGCTCTCTCTTCTCAAAGATTCACACTCTTTGTATTCTCTGGCTTCTAGGGGCCCCTTTTACTAATCCTCTGTCCAGAAAGATAGGGTTTCTCTTGGATTTTTAATCACTCATGCCACCACAAGGGAACTCTGTGGGTGAAAGATCTCTCTAGCTATGAGTGGCCCAGGGCTTTCAGGTAGGACATCCACCTCCTCTTTCCCAGGTAACAGCTGTTTGTGGGGTGCTACTCTCTCTCTCTTCCTCTGAGGAATGTACCACATTTGATGGGCAGGACAAATGGAGTAGCTCCATTTCCCAAGTCTTTTAAACTCTGTAAAGTACCATCCTCTCTTGTAGTATCTTTCATTTGTTGTTCAGGCTGCATATTCCATCCATGTAAATGGAAATTTGGAAAGATAGGACCTGGTCTTGTTGGTTTAAAGATCCTCTTAGCTTTGATCAAGAATACGGGGATGCTTTGCCCTGTGAGGTGCCTATAAAAATTGTATTGGAGGTGGATGACTATCTCAGGAATAAAGACATCTATATCTTAGCAACTCTTAACATAATTAAATTGTTGTTATCATCCAAAACTGAGTCTTTGCATACATGCTGTGAAATGGAAAATGGTCCATTGCACTCAAATTAACTGCATGACAAAATAAATTGTGTTAGCAGCATAATGAAATATTTTCCCATTTTCAAATAATTAAAAATGCATATTTGATTTCCCCAATATTAAAAGCTAATTTGAAAAAAAATCCCCTTTTATGAGTATAGATCAGATGCCTCCTCGCCGTTCCTGTTATATTTGGGGGGTATACTGAATTCTTTCCCAATACCTAAGTCCTTGAGCTAGAATTTTAGAACAACTCTAAACATTGTAACATCTCCCCAACCCTGCTCTCCACAATAGCCTCCTTGAGAATAGCGCTGATGGCCACTACTTTTGGATACATTGCAATTTAAATCTTATCTCTTTCTCTTTTACTGGAACACTGCTAACTACAGCGAAACAAAGTGATGAAAAGTTGCTTTGTATACAAATTAATCTCTTGTATCCAAAGGCAAAATACAAAGGGAAATCAGTAGTTAAGCATAAAATGTACTTTTAAAGAACAATATAGTCCTGTTTCCCAGTATCTATTCTACTTCACTGAACTTGGAATCCAAGGTTTTGCTACTTTTCTAAAAAATAAACTGGAGCGTGGGAATTTTATTGACAAAATATGTAGCTACAGGACAGACCCAGGCAGGAAACACAGAAATAATTTTTTAAAAATTTAACAGTGTCTATTCATTCATTTCTGGCAGCCTGGATGCACACACACATGCACATGGTATAGTAAGAGAGTCTCATAAAAATTCAACACTGGGGATATTTGTTTCCAATATGGTAAGCACTGTGCCAAGCAAACAGGGATCTCTGAAACCTCTGAACACTAATTTTAAACCAACTGGCTCTGAATTGGTTTACACAGAAATATTGATACTAGCATTTGTTGAACACTTAGGATATGCCAGCACTATTTTAAGTATTTCTTGTGTACTGACTTGATCCTCACAGCAACCTTATGATGTAGGTACTATTATTTTCTAAATATCACACATGAGGAAACTGAGGGAACTCAGTCAATTTAAACAGCTAGCAAATGGTGGTGCTGAGATTTGAATCCAGGCATCAGTGTGGCCCTAATACCCATGATTTTAACTCACCACAGTACACTATTGCCTTTTCGTTTGTGAAAAGAAGAATCAGAAAGACATTATTATACAGAAATACAGACATGTTAAAAAAACACATACAAAACACTTTCTGCTATTAAGCCACTCTCTTTCCCTCCCCTTCTCTTCCCTTCCCTTTGCCTCCCCAGTCCATCAAAACCTTGCCATGGAATAACACACATTCCTAAACCCAAGTGCGCCTTTGATACTCTTAGGCCACAACCTCAAAATAAATAACCACCCTGGGAGAGAAGGGGTTAAAACCACAGAGACAAAGAGTCCTCTTAGCATGCTGCAGTGGCTGCAGTCCAGGAGGCTTTGGGAAAGTGAAGGTGATTGGTACAACAAGTTCTTCCCCAAAACAAAATGTCACTGAGAAGGGGAAGATTAAGGGAAATAGGTCCTAAATTTATTCTTCAGGCAAGGGTGGAAAGAGGTGGGGGTGGGGAGGCAAGGTGTGAAGGGAAAATGCTGTAATGCTGTGATTCAGAGACGCTCACAGCCAACCATTTTTGTGTGCTTGTGTGTCTTCCTAAACTTCTAACTATGCATGTGCAAGTTGGAAGCAAGATGGGCTTCCCTGTGTGATGGGTATGATGGCTAATTATTTCTACCACGCGCAAAATACATCACTACTTCTAGGGACCCTCAAAACACTTGGGCCCTTGGCACTGGACAGTGTGTGCACAGGGAGAAGGTCGTCACCCCTAGAGTGGAGATTGGTGATGACAGGTGATTCATGAGGAAAAAGTACAGAAGGTTACAGGGCACTGGATGGCTAAGGGACAGGTTGGAGAACCTGTTTTTTTAAAAAATTCTTTGGGTGGTGGGCAGGGACTGGAGGTAGAGGAGAGTGGAGGAGTTGAAGGGGGTTGGCTTCTCTGTGTAAAGGGCTTTATAGGTTGTTTCTATTGTAGCGCACTCGTGTGGGAATAAATGACTGTTAATTTGATTTTTTTGTGGAATTTTACAAAGTTCATAACATTCACTTGGTAAGGAATTCAGTAGCTTTCCAAGTGTATACGTATGTTGATCAATAGATTCCCAATCCATTTTTACCTAAATGGTAGCTTGCTGTACATACTGTTCTGTACCTTGCCCTTTTCTCTTTTTCTTTCTTTCTTTCTTTCTTACTTTCTTTCTTTTTTGTTTTTTTATTCTTTCTTTCTTTCTTTCTTTTGAGATGGAGTCTCGCTCTGTCTCGGGCTAGAGTGCAGTGGTGTCATCATAGCTCACTACAACCTCCAACTCCTTGTCTCAAGCAATCCTCCTGCTTCAGCCTCCCGAGTGGCTGGGACTACAGGTGTGCACCACCGTGCCTGGCTACTTTATCTTTTTGTAGGGACAGGGGTCTCGCTCTTGCTCAGGCTGGTCTCAAACTACTGACCTCAAGCAATCCTCTTCCCTCAGCCTCCCAAAGTGCTATGATTACAGGCATGAGCCACTGCTCCCAGCCCACCTTGCTCTTTGGAATTAGCACTGTAACCATAGACAACCAGAAGGAAAAAAAAAACCTGAGTATTTATCAAAGTAGGCAGTAGTTAAATGAATTATACTATATCCATGAAATTGAATATCATGGAGACATTAGAAATGATGATGCAAGCACACATTATTTGACATAAAAAATATATTCATTTCCTAAGACCAAATGAAAAAGGCAGCTTTTGAAGTAGAGAAGTGTGTGTGTATGTGTGTGTGTGTGTGTGTGTGTGTGTGTACATGCACATGCATAGTTAGAAGTTTAGGAAGACACACAAGCACACAAAAATGGTTGACTCTGAGCATCTCTGAATCACAGCATTACAGATGATATGATGTTTCCTCATTTTTATGTGCATTTTGTTATGTTTGGAATTTGCTGGCATTTGAATTAATTACACATTTGATTATCTTATTTTTAATTATATAATACTGTCACAGAATTTTAAAAATCAGCAAATAACAAAAAGTATAGAGTAAAAAGTCCCCATCCCACCCCAAATCCCTAGCTCCCGAGTTCCCATACCCGGATTAGGAAACTCAAGATTCAAATTAATAAAACAGGATTCTCATGATATAGTGTGTATATGGAGAAGAGGGCATGCCGTGTAAGCGAGTAAGCTCAGGATACTATTATCAGAGATAGGATAGAAATTTATTCCTCCTGTAAACCAAGCTCTCTGTAACCTGTTCAGGGCCTCAGATATGCTGCTCCCACTAACTAGAAGATTTGCATTTCCCCCTACACCTGGCTGTCTTTTTACTGCCCCTTCAGGTCTCAGTTTATAAATCTCTTTCTCAAAGAGACCACCCTAAACTAGGAGGGATTTTCATCCCGGGTGATGTCAAAGCACCCTGAATTTCTTGTATGTCAGAGAGCTCATACACTCTTTGCTGTAGTTTCTTTTTTGTTTTCTGTCTCTTAGCAGACAGCACAAACCTTGTTCATTTTTGCATCCTTGAATCTAACACGATTCCCAGCAAGCAGGTTTGGGAAAGGTCTATCTCAAAGACTGATATAAAAACTTTGTCTGCATCATTTCCTCACCATCCAACATCGATTAGAGCTGTTTGAAAGGCACAAATAAAGGAGTTGACTTTTTAGTGGCTGGAAAATGACGAAAGTTCATTACTAAAGTCCCAAATGGACCAAGATCTTGTTCAGCCTCAGAAAAATGTACTTGGAAATAGAATTTGGGGGCAGGAGATTTCTGGGAATGGTTTTCTTGCTCCTGAAAAGAGACACACAGGAGAAGTCAGCCTTCCTTTTCTTTTATTTTAAGTTCAGAAAACACATTGGTTTCTTTGTTAGTCAAGGTTCAATCAGAAAAACAAAACCAGTAGGAGATACATATATGCACACACAAACACATTCAAGGGATTGGCGTACGTGATTACGGGGGCTGGCTAGGTGAGTCTGAAGTCTATAGAATAGGCAGTCAGGAAGTAAAGATCACAAGCAGGCTGGAACCTCCCCAGCCATGGGATGAAGCTGGTTTCTGCAGGTGTAAGTCTCTCTTTTCCCCAGGAAGGGCTAAGCCCCTTTTTAAAGTTGTTCCAACTGATTAAGTCGGGCCCACGCAAGACAAAGTCAACTGATTAGGGTGTTCTAGCACATCTGGGAAATCCCTTTGCAGCAGCACCTACATTAGTGTTTGAATAACTGGGACTGGTATGTGGGACATACAGTGGCTGCTGCTTCTCTTCCATCTTCTAATTCTCATGAGAGATTATCTCTAGTAGCCCACTTATCTGCAAATATAATAGAGAGTGAATTCTGGGAAATATAGTTTAGCCTACCCAAGTTGACAGACCACAGCGCTATTATATCCTCCACAGAATATGCCATCAAGGTCTTTTCCCAAAACTTGCTGAAAGGTAGATTTGTTTTAGGAGACGAACAAAGGGATAACAAATGTTTATTTCTTCCTTGTTTTAGGCAGCCTTCTTTTTCTGCTGGGTGCAGTTGTGCCTAGACTTGATGCCCGGAACTCTTATTGTAGAGAAGAGCATTCTAACTGAAGTATCTTTTTATGTCAGAAAGCTCATTTCCTGGACCCCATGGTGACAGAAATCAGCTATCTTCTGACTTCAGGGAACCCTTCCAGACACACTGAAGAGAAGCCAGCCAAAACGCTGACTTCCCAAAAAAACTATCCAGGATAGTATAACTTTCTCCAGTATCCACTGGAGGTCGCTACTCCACTGTTGATGTCACCTGCTGTTGTCCAGTGAGAGTAGGTGTGAATCGTTTACAGCCTGTTGTAAGTCCTTGTAGCACAAAGCACACAAATGTAAAATAGGTCCAAGCCTTAGTTCTGTGGACAAGAGATAAGATAGAAATGGCAATGGTCCTGCCCCAGGCCCTATATTCCCCACATCCTTGACTTGTGAATAGACTAGAACCCCAGGGATTCCCTCCACACTGATGTGTGGCTGGCATAGGCACAGTGTGAATGGCTCTTGTTGAACCATGGCAGGTATGCGTGGGTCCTCAAGACTTCTGTCCAGGTAGAAGAGGAGGAATACTGTTAAACCTTAAGGCCTCATCTTGACTGGCTGGATTGAACCTCAGCTATAGCAGCTCTAGTTTACGCCATGGCACATAAACTCCTGTCCTTCAGAGAAAACACAGGACTTCGCTGCTTGTGGAGGATAAGTTTGAAAATCTTCAATTGCACTATTTTCGGCAGACCTGTTTTCAAGCAGAACAGAGGAGGTTCTGCTTATTTTGCATTAATTACTGATACCTTCTATTGCCTCTCCAGCTCCTCCCCCATCCGTTTTCTCAGACATGGAAATTTTTGCTCTCTCTGAACCCCTTTTGTGGGCACCTTAATACCAAAAGCCAGCACTAAAATAACAGACCTTCCTTAGAAGGCAGCAGCAAAAGGAAACAATTTCTTTCCCATCTCTCAAAAGAAACATTTGTTAGTTTTGTTATATAGTGGTAATCAGATATAGCAGCCCTGTTACTTTTGAATTTTTAAAGAATTTCACAACTGTTTATTTTTCATTGTATTTATTTTTAGTTATATTCTATGACATGTGATATTGTTTTTTCATTCTTGGTCATGATGTGGGGTTTCTCTTAAAATGTATCTACATTAAAATTTTATATGATTTTAATGGAAATATTAGTCAAATAACTTTTCAGGTGGTACTTGGACATATAAAAAAATCCTAAAGATGATACATGGATGATGAAGATCTGGGAAAAGCTACCTTGATTCATGGTCTGTGGTGAGCACTGTGATAGTTACCACGTACAGTGACTCAGTAAAAGGAGTCAGAATTCTTCCCCCTCAGTATCTCACAGCTCACCAGAAGAGTTAACCTGGCACCTGATACACAAAGCTACACATTGGTACTAGTAGTGATGACTAACTTCTGACTAGGTTGGGGGCTCTTTTTCCTATCAGTGTCACTGCTAAGGTTAATTCATTAATTCAACAAATAGTCAGTATGTCTACCAGGGCTCAACCAATGACCCGTATGCTGGATCTGTAAAGACCAAGGAAATATCATCCTTGTTCTGTCTATAGAAAGACAGGAGTGCAAAGAAGGGACACAGAAGAATGGGAGAGAAGTGAGCTAGACAGAGAAGATGTGGCTACAGAAGTTGGAGGAAAACCCACAGACCTCTCTCTTGTGAGTATGAGAGTGCTTACCTGTACTTGACAATTTCATTGATCACTGAGTTCACACCCTCAAATATGTCTATGTAAACCTGACTTTTACTTGTGTCTTTTATCTACAAAATAAAATATTCAAATTAGCATACCTATGTCCATCCATCACTCTGCATTTGGGAAGCTGTCAGTGAATTATTCAGTTCAATCCCATTGTGAGGAAAAGCATGCTAAAAGATATACTCAGATACATTAAGAAGTCAAGAATTTAAGAATATACTGGCACTGGAACCTGTGAGAAGTATGAGGCTGAAGGACACAGTCCCTTCTCTTAGTGAAGAAAATTGGAGTCTCTCAATGGCCTATGATCACTCGTTTACCATGTATTATTACCAACTAACAAATAACCAGTACAATAACATCTAAGCTTTATTGGGTGTGTAAAATGTTCCATATTCTTCATGAAATAAAAGTTTCCTGAGTACCTCCAGGACACTAGGTTCCAGGCACTGTGGGCATACATCATGACTCAGGTTTGGTCCCAGGCTCAAAGAGCTCACAGTCTAATGGACAGAGAGACGCACCAATAATTACAGTACTGCTGAGATGGGAAGCAGGAAAGCTGTGGGAACAGGGGATGCTGGGAAAACAGAAATGGGCCCCTTTAATTCATGTGGTCACAGTAGGGGGCTTGTTTAGGAGGGAAGCACTATTATTATCTCCATTTGTTAGATGAGGAATGAACAGAGAGAATAGTTCCTGGTATGTACAAGCAGTCAATATGCGTTTCTTTAAGGAACGAATGGATGTTAAGCAACTTGCTCAAGAAAGCACAACTAGCTAGTGTTGGGATTCCTTTTCAAACCCAGGTCTGTCTGCCTCAAAGCCCTGTGCTGCTTCCAGTACACTGACCTCTCTCTTTCCTAATAATGTCACTTGTGGTGACCACTATAACCTTCACTTGCCCTGGATTTGCTTGTTTCTAATTTCTTCACATCAGCTAAATATTGTGTGGTCTATGATCAGGAGACAGTTCTCAGGGACAGAATGCTATAAATCTCTGTATTTTCCTGGTGACTGCTGTCAACAGAAAAGAAGCCAAGCTCTGTAAAATAATTTAAAGAGGTTTATTCTGAGCCAAATTTGAGGACCATGGCCCGGAGCCACACCCAAGAAGCCTTGAGCAAGTGGATTCGCTGTGGTTGGGTTACAGTTTCGTTTTAATACATTTCAGGGAGACAGGGATTACAGGTAAAGTCATAAATCAATAAATCAATACATGGAAGGCTTACATTGGTTTGACCCAAAAAGGTGGGACATCTCAAAGGAGGGGGGGGGGACTTACAGGTTATGGGTGGGTTTAAAGACTCTTTGACTTGTAATTGGCTAAAGAAATGAAGCTTTGTCTAAAGGCTTGGAATGTTTTAAATTAAGATAAGGAAGTCTGTTAATCAGAGACAAGCTAATGGCCATATATTTGTTGTGTAGATCGAGGACCTGCAGGTTTGTCTTCCTAGCCTTAGGCCTGTTAGTGAGTTACAAAGGACATCTCCAAGAAGGGAGGGGGGCATGATGAGGCAAGTGTGACCTCCCTTCTCCTGGCCGGCAACTCAGTTTTAGGGCATCCCCTTGGCCAAGAGGGGATCCATTCAGTCAGCCGGTGGGGGGAAGGAGCCTCAAGATTTTATTTTAGTTTACACTGCCCACAGGGAAACCCTGGAATGAAAGCTCTGGCTGGCTGTAAACCATACTGGGCTCTGAGGCGGGTCTCTCCCTTCCCCTTTCCCAGGCCCTAGCAGATTCTGGAGAGCGGCTCTGAGGATTGAACCTCACAGAGGGGTAGTCAGAGAAAGGGTAGCTGCAGTTTCCAAGCCTTTCACAATGGGTGAGGCATCAAACTTCCCGAGAAGATGCTTCTAAAATCACTGTCATTTTCTGAGCTGTCTGTTCTTTCCCGACTCTTTAAAAAGTTAGGTAGATGGACAGCAGGCCTCTTGGATTTAGGGCAACTCCTTTTAGTGCTGACTCAAGAGTGTCCTGGCACATTGTAGGGGTGCTTGGTCCTGCTGGATTTTTAGATCATCCAGGAGGAAATGGTGTTGCCAGGAAGATGGCGATCTCATCAGGAATGCCATGGCCTACTTCCCTACTTCACAACTCTCTAGAAAGGATGCCACAACCCAGGACTGAGGCATTATCTCAGGCTGTGAAATGCAAAATATCTAATTATTAACATAAGCAAGATTGTTAACTGTTTGCTCACTTGTTCCACCCACCTTGACATGCAACTGTCCAGTCCAGGCCAATCTGACTTCAAAGCCCTTTCTCTTTTCTGAAAGTGAGAGCTTCCAAAAAGTATGGAACACAGAAAACTGGTGCCACCCACAATAATTTTAGTGCTACTTAGACATTAAAAATTTAGCAGTAATATACGTGTTTTCGTTGGCAGTAAACATATGGCACATCATGGCCACATCAAGATCTTTGTGAGGTGAGGAAGAGCATTGACATTTTATAGTCCCTGGCAAATTACCACAACATTTCCTCCAAAGATCTCTGATCTTTCCCCCAGATTTCCTCACCTATTAGCAATTACCCAGTATTTTTCCTCTCACTTTAAGTCCTCCATCCATTATCAGACTTCTTGTTTCCCCAAGAACAGAAGCCACCCCTCTGTACCCTCCCTCTGTCATCTGTTTTTACAGAAGCAGAATCTAAGCTCCCGATTTTCATTCTTTTTACCGGGAACCATTTCTGCAATAAAGGATCCTCGTCCGGACACAATCTTTGGATGACAGCAGGACATTGTAAACAATGATTCTTTTTCTCTCTCAGAAAGCACCCAGACAAATTTCCCTGCCTCCAAAAGGCAGAAATTATAAGTACATTTGAGGAAGAAAAAAGCTATACTTCATCTTGTTGGGTGTCCTGAGCATTTTGCCGCAGGATCTGGGGAGAAGTCTCAGGGATGAGAAGTTGGCTGATGGTGTTGATAGTGTTAAGAGGACGTAAACGCTAGAAAGCTGTGTTGGAGAGAAGGTTTCTGGATAACTAAGCTGAGGACTGCCTGCACTACCCACTCAGCAGTCTTTGTGGGCTTTGACATCATGTGACTGTGGGTGTCCCTTCTAGATCGGCAGCGTAGCAGCTCTGTTACCTCGCGCCTGTTCTCAGGCCTCGGTTTACTCATTTTGAGAAATGCCAATGGTATTACGCGTTCTGAGTTTTATGAGGATCGGGTGAGAGAACACATAGGAAGTGCTTAGTAGTGTGGAAACCTATTCATTTCATTCTTCTTGTTTCATTTTAATAAAAAGAGTGAAAAGAATAAATAAACTAATTTAAACTAAAATTTGCAATGAAAATGTAAAAAAAATTTAAACATTTCGATTGCATTTATTTTTACAGTTATCTTTGTTCCCCTGATTTTCCATTTTTATAGTTACATAAATTATTTTCAATGAATTTCAATTTCAAAAATCATTCAGCTTCACTGAAAATATTAGGAAAAAACAGCAGAGTGGTATCCAGAGTTGTCAAAAATTTTAAAAGCGGTGAATGGATGACTGAGTTTCAAGAAATGCTAACCCAAGTTATGTCCTGGGGTGTGGACGGTGCTGGCTACGCTAAGGGATGACACCAAAAAATGAGTCAGAATTCAGAATTCTCCTCTCCCTTGTAGTGCAATAGAAAACTTTACTTGGCATCCAATACACAGCAGCCAAATTATGGTACCTGTTGTACTAATTCCAGATTGGAAGAGAGTTTTCTTTTGCTATGAGCATCACAGTAAAATATCGATTAATTCAATAAACACTTGATAATGCTGACTATATTTCAGTCTGGATTTCCTGAAGTCTAGTGGGTGAGGCTGGTGCATACACAGAACAAAAAAATAGGGCTTTACGTGATGAATTAGAAGTCTTTGCCTGGCACAACAGGAAGACAACTACCAAGAAGAAGAGGATTAGTTCAAATAGATTGAAGAGGAGCGGCCAAAGGAGTAGGAGGAAACCCAGGAAAGTCATCTCCTTGTGAGTGTGAAAATGTTCAGTTATGTTGACAGTTGCACCAATTATTGGTTTCACATATTTAATTCTGTCAGAATTTAGTTGTCAAAACAATATCTATGAATTGAAACTCTAAAATAAAATAATACAATTGGCAGGCTTGTATTAACCCAACAATTTCTTCTTTTAACAGGTATTTATTAAAGACTCATTGTGTATCACACAGTTTGTATTTGGGGAAGTTTTAGTAAATCATCTAATGGGCTTGCACCCTAAGGCCAGATAAATGAGTAGGATGATAACAAGGTAACCAAGATTCATCAGGAAGCAAATAAGTCAGGAGTGGAAGGCCCTGAGGGTTCTAAACACAGGATGAGGATGAAAGGCCCAAATCCCCCTCAAAGTGAAGGGAAGTTTGAATACAGTGGTGGGATAATAGCTATCTTTTCCTGGGGTAGGGGTCACACAATAAACATTTACTGAACACTATTGGGCCTTTTGGACATGGAGAAGCCCCAAGCGAACGCTACGAAGTACTTCTTGTCTAGTGGGCAGACAATTATACAGAAATGTGATTACCAAACATTTTGATGAGGACACTGACAGGGGCAAGAAGATGAGGCACTGGAAACACAGAGGGAGGCCTGAGGGGTGAATACCAGGCTGAGGGGTGGGTGGATGTGATCAAGCTGTAAAAAGGCTTGACTTGGTCAGGGACACAGAGCTAAATAGCGGTGTGGTCAGTTTTCATCACTGGGTCAGTCTGACTCCGGTGCTCTGTGAGTTTACCTTACCCCAAGTTCATGCCCGTAACAATGCCATCTGTTTTTGTTCAGAATTTAAAGGTGCTCTTCCACGGGCTCTGCTGTCTCCTTCGCTGCTACCTTCTCCTTTCAGACTCACCGTAAAGTGAGGTGGTTGGCCCCAGCCTGCTGGCTTCAGAGCAGCCATTTTGAGGTCTGATCTGGCGCTTTACAGGCATGCCCTTCCCTGCTGGGTGCTGAGATTTTTCAGGTGTGAACCCTATTGGTAGCACAATGAATGCATGTCGCATCAGGAAGGGAGGTATATCCCAGCAAGTATAATGTAAGTGAAGTGCTGTCATGGCCAGTGGGTAAAGGTCTGGCTTTGGAGACAGGCAAACCTGGATGTGAGTCCCAGATCCATCACTTACCACCCAAGTTACTGAGCACCTTTCAGCTCGTTTCCTCATCTGTAGAACGCAGAGGAGACAGGGTAGGTTGGGAAAGAAAAAAATGTACTCATTGAGATTACCTGTTTATGTTTCTTCTATTAGACTGTGAACTCCCAGAGGACAGTGGCCCTGAGTCATCTCCGTGCCCTGAAAACTCCCAGGACCACATTCAGCTGCAGCAGCCTCAGCACATTTTTCTTGTGCAGAGCTGAATCAGGTCTCAGCTGCTTCTGCTCCAAAGTGATGATGCGTATTTTGAAGATCCTTCCTTGCATCGTAGAGCGCTATGGAAACTGCTCATATGCCAATGTCGATGAGAATCGCCACAGAAGAAGGTATATTTTGCTCCATTGTGACTTTTGCCATGACTGTTTCTATTTGAGGTTTTGAGCTACACTTCGATAGAGCTGATCCAGAAATAATTCCTCACTCTCCCTGCCATGTTAAATTTTATACACAGACAATTCAAGAGGCAGGCTACAGGCTTTTTAAAGATTTAAGTCTTTATTGGCAGGAAGACTGAAAGAAGGGGAACAGCAACAGCTTCTCTTACTACCTCTGCCACTGGCAAGCCATAAGATGCCTGTCACAGCCCTAATCCCATTGTGCTGTACATAGTGGTAACTTGTCTGTCTCATCCACTGAACTGTGAACTTCCAGAGGCCAGGAAATGAATTTATTCTGGTTTATTCCTCATTTTATTCCTAGCACCCACGAAAATGCCAGGCACATAGAGCACATTCAACAAATGCTCCTTGAATAAATGAATAAAAGCATCTGTGAATTGTGTACAACAACCACACAGAGGAGGTAGCAGGCTAAGAGTGGCTCTAAAATAATCCTGATGTCACACAACTTGCAAGTGAGAGAGGCAGAATTCCATCCCAGGTCTGCTTGAATCAAGAAGCCTACAGTCTTTGTTATGTTGGCTTTACTAGACTCTGGGACTCTCTGCAGTTTAACTTGGCCACCTTCCATGCTACTCAGAATTCAGAAAGGAGCCCTGTTTAGGATGGACTTTGTGTCCAAAGCTGGTTCATAGATCAGATTATTCATGCAATAAGTACTTAGTTTTCGTTTAACATGACTTAGGCACTGGGGATTTAGTAGTGAAGAAAACTGACACTGCCCCTACTCTATGAAAGCTTATATTCTAGTTCAAAGAGACAGAAAATAAACAAATGCATGACAATGCTCACTTACCAATGCTATTGGGGATTAATTATCACAATAAGGTAAGAGCTTAGCACATTAGAGATGAGTTAAATAAATTAAAGTAAATAACATAATATCCTATCTTATTTATCTTATACATGCAATTAATAGCAAGTGCTGTTTTTGAATTAAATACAAGATTATGCAAGAAAAGTAATACAAAGATCTTTGAGTTTTTGGACCAAATATTGGATTAAATATCTACTGCCTCAAGTCTCCTTCACCAACTCACACAGCTTCTGAGAGCAGAAAAATACCTGTAGTGGAGAGTACTTTTACTGACACATTCTTTCTCTAGTTGTGATATCATTACATATTCAGCCTTGTCAAATTATGTCAAATTTTAAATACAAACTGAGTCCCCATAAACTAGTCCCCAGATATTTCATGCATACCTATTATGGGCTTAACATTAAATTGAGTACCAGAGGTATAAGAGAATGCTAAATTATGCTCTCTGCTTTCAATGATCCTATGGCCCTGTTGAGAAGACAGTGCACACCGACCTTATACACTGGTAGAACTCAAGACAGTTTGGATTATGGTGAAGGGTATGCAATCTAGATTCATAAATACCCTTGATACCACTTACTGGTTTTGGGACTCTGGACATGACACTGCGCTCCTCTGAGCTTATTTACTCATGTGTAAATTAGAGATAATAAAACCCACCTCCAGGAAGATGGGAAATGACTGCTGTACATGGTAGAATCACAATATTATTAGTCTTGTACATTGTGTGAGCATCAAGGATTAGCACAAGTCTGTTGGTATAGAATGGGATTATCACTCGTCTACAGTGGTAGAGTCAGAAAATGGGAGTGGGAAATAATTAAATGCAACCTGATCTACACAGACAGAACAAATAGAAATCCTTAGAAAAGATTAAATATTGATCTAAAAATGTGATGGTCTAGCTAGCCCCAGGAAACACACAGTCTAGCACTTCAATCGATGGGTAAGGTGTTAACCACTGGGGTTAGAAATAATCATCATTAGGATGAGAGGTGTGTTTTTGAGGACTAACTATGTTTCAGCATCCACTTTAATCCTTAGAACAATATTATGAGGAAGGTACTGTTATTATACCCCACTTACCTGTAAAGAAACCCGAGACTCGGAGGCTAATGCACTTGCCTAGAAACACACAGCCAGTAAAGGCAGGGGTTGAGATTCAAGCCCAGGCACTCTGATTCCAGCACTTAAGGCATACCAAGTGTTCTCTAAGTGTTTCACGTGTACTATCTGACTTAATCCTCACAGTTACACAATTCTTTATTAAAAAGTACAGTTCTCACCCAGAAAGAAAGAAGGATTTGCACACAAAATCATTTCGAATCCAGAAATACTGATGTTGCAGGATGCAGGAACAGGAACATCCAGCCCACTTCCAGCCTTTCTCTGTCTCCCTCCTCTCTCCCTCCCTCCCTCCTTCTCTTCCCTCCCTCTTTCTCTCCCTCTCCCTTTTCCTCTCCCTTCCTCGTTCCCTCTCTCTCTCCCCCCTCCCCCATTCTTTCTCTTCCCCTCCCTCTCTCCTTACTCCTCTCCCATCCAAATCCAGGCAATAAAATGTTACCAAGGGCTCCTTTAACATTCTTTTGTCACGAAGTAAAAGAACTGCTGCTGCAATGAAAATGGCTAAGAGCATGGAGAAGACTGCACTGGTAAAACACACCCAAAGATGATGATGACTGGCTGGAGCCAGGGATTCCTGGAAACTAAGAACTTTGAGTTTAGGGCAAGGGACTTGAGGTTTAAAGGAAAGGTAATGTTAAGAAACTGGGTCCTAATTTTAATCCTGGGAGTCAGTTGGAAGAAGAGTGTAGAAGGTAAGGTCCTCCTTGTGGTGGACTGGGCCGATTCTATCTCAGGGTTACATGAACCTGTGGAGAGAAGGAGGTCAAGACCAGCAGTGTGCTGTACACAGCTCATGCCAACTCATTAGAGCCAATGATTAAAAATTATATGAGCTTACAATAAAATAAGTTATATTAACAAGATAAAAATACTCAAACCTAATTGCTTCCTAATTATTTTATTACATTTTACTGTTACCTATGTTCTTGAAGTTATTTATGGTTTTTGTATCTGTATTGTGGAAATATTATAGAATGGTATGCTACTGCTCATGTCTTCTCATGTATGTATCCAGTGACTGCACATTGGAAGGTTGAAATAGACCATAGTGGGGGAATTCACACTACATCATGGAGATTGGAAATCAGGCCTTAATTTGTTGTTATATTGGTTGTCTAGAATCAAGGAAATGAGGTAGAAAATGTTAATAATGCAGATTAAACTTTAATGTGTTTTGAATAGAATAGCTATTTTGTATTTGAAAACTATTGTCTGGATCGGCAAAGAAGTCACTGGAGTCATGCATGAATTAATGAAGTTCTGATATAGGTCCTCATTGAGTCTTATTCATCAACATAAATAAATTTAAAACCAAAAAACTACACTTGGAGAGATGCTTGTTAGGTATTTACCAGTATATAGCTGGCCAACACTTTCAACTCCCCCCCCCCACAACAAATGACCTAGCCTTCGAGCACTGACTGTTGGTTCCAGAGCAGTGGACAATGCAGGTGACATCAGAAGGGATGATTAGAGAAAATGGGTTATCAGACCTTGAAGCAGGGAATGAGGGCGGCAGGCGGGAGGCAAGCAAAGGAGGAGGAGGTGGTGGTGAAGAAGGAGGGGACAAGTTAGGCCATTTCTATGAGTACACATGTGTGAGAATATATATCTATTGTTTACTTAGAATTTGTTTATTTACCAACTTCAATGAATATTTTATGCATATTCAGGGATATATATTTGTACATGCATACACACAAATAGATATTCAAATATATAAATACAATAGATTTAATGCATTTTATTGTTCACTTTTAAACAGGTCAATGCATGGACATAGTAACGTGTATGTGCAGTAAATGTTTAAGAATTTTCAAAAACACTGGTTGGTTGTTTTCCCATTCTTTTCTACTCAAATGGTAAATACATTTTTCTGATTTTCTTACCATTGGCAGGAAATAGATATATTTTAGTTTACATACTTTTGGAATAAATAGAAGTTTGGATGTTATAAAAAGCCAATTCAAGTTCTACTTCAGTGCCTGGCACATAGTGGGTGCTCTTAGTTTGTGCATACGTCGATATTTATTGGATAGTGAAATGTCAGATGCTGTGCCGGGCATTTGGGATTCACAAGGAATTGGATAGGGTCCTTGCCCTTACAAATCTCACAGAAAACAGCAATTAAACAGATACAACTTATGATCTGATATTGGGGCCGGGATAGAAGTTTGTTCCTCATGTGCATCACATTCTCCAGCTTCTAAGACTTCATGTATGTTATTCCACTCTCTGGAAAATTCTAGTTCTGCTTTTCACCTGGCTAACTCCTACTTATTTGTTATGTCTCAGACGGTGTGTCTCTTCCTTTGAAAGGCTATAGCTTACCCCCATCTTGATAAATATTGTCAGGACATCTTGAATTTCCCCACTGCTGTGAGCACCTAGCAGTTTGTTGTAGTTTCTTGTTTTGTTGTCTATCTCCCCCAAACACACTGGAAGCTCCACAGGGACTGAGATCAGGTATGCTTGCTCATTTCTACATCCCAGAACCTACTTCAGGGCCTTGCGCACTAGTGTGAGGAAAGGCACTATGACAGATTCAGGGCTCAGTTCATAGGGTGGGGATAAAAAGCAGTTAGAAATAATGCATCCATGCCAATTTCCTATCCATATGTCACAGTCAAAGCTGGATGAACACACACAGCTAGAGACTTCACATTCACTGATGGAGGTTCTTTTCTTAATATTCTAAATGTCCAAGATTTAGCTCAGAAAAAGAAAACTGGAAATAGAATCTGGGAGCAAGGGTTTTATGAAAGATGTCCTATTTCATAAAAAGAGACACACAGAAAGAGACAGGGTCTCCTTTTCTGCTTGACTCTATCTTCCTGGTTGTAATTCCTAGAACGCTTGTTGTAGAGGAACATCCTAACTACTGACTGGGGTTCTTTCCCAGAGATTCTGAGGAATCAAGCATCGCCCATCCCCTTTGAATTTCTCAGGTGTTACAGTAAAATCATCCAATAATGTGACATTAGTTATTATGTCCACTGGAGGGCGATATGCTACTGCTGGTACCACCTTTTATAGCAGGACCCCTGAGGATTAACTTTAGTTTAGACAATCTGTAAATCCTCACAGCGCAGAACACCTAATACACAAAAGCAGCGTCTTCAGTAGATGAGAAAATATAGAGGAGACAATGGAAATGACACCAATCCTGCTCCCACCCCCCATTTCCTTACCTGTGGCACCAGGGTAGACTAGATTCCCAGGGGTCCTGGAATTCTCCCCCTCCATGTTGACGTGTGACTAACACAGGGCACAGAGTTTCTCCTAGAACGTGGTTGGTTTCTTTAGGTTCCTATGTATGTCATCCCAGAGAGAAGACAAGATTAGGAGATGAGTGTCACTGTGGTAACCATTTTTGAGATGAGGACACTGAGACTGAGGTCCAGAGAAGTTTATTAACTGGTTCAAGAAGAGGGGCTCCCCCAGCACACTGCTCTTTCCCTAGTCATGCTATGTTTGGAGGCTGACAGTTGTCTCTCTCATCCACTAGATCAGCCGTCCCCAACCTTTTTGGCACCAGGGACCGGTTTCATAGAAGACAATTTTTCCACTGATGGGTCGCAGCAGCTGTAAATACAGGTGAAGCTTCCTTAGCCCACTGCTCACCTCCTGCTGTGCTGCTGGCTTCCTAAGTTTCATGGAATCATGGAATCATGGAAGACAATTTTTCTACGGACTGGGGGGACGGGGGAGGAGGAGCTCAGGCGGTGATGGGCGGCCGGGTTCCTAATAGGCCACTGACCAGTACCTGGCGGCAGTCCAGGGGCTTGGGGACCGCAGCACTAGATGGAAGTGATAGAGGTCTAGGGACTGTGTTTTGTTCACTGCCCTATCCTAGCATGGAAAACAGTGCTGGGCACCTGGGAGGCATAAAATGGAGGAAGGCTGGAGAGAGAAAAGGGTATAAGATGGGACAGGATGAGGTTCTGCCTAGGGTGATTCCATTATTGGCTTGGGTGAATGAGGACAGAAGCATGTCTGAGGACAGAGAAGAAAGAGTGGATGTTTTCTGATGAATCTGTTAAGAGGAGAAAGAGCATGCAGCATCCTGCAGACTTGCTTGCTGTTACTCCTTCACCTTGTCAATGGATTGCTGTGTTGATTTAAGTGCCCAAAATATGGCACCTGAGAGGATGTCCATGAAAGTGTCTAAATCCTAGGATTGAGTATGAGCATTGGTTCTGTTTATCAATGTCCTGATCTAATAAGAGCAACA
>JAKFHU010000922.1:0-15561 GCA_023783475.1 Daubentonia madagascariensis
CCCACGGAAAATTAACAATGATAAAACCAAACACCTAATAAAACCTTCCCCCAAAACGTTCCCCAAAAACACAGCACTCAAAAAAGTTTTTAAAAAAAAAAAGGGAAATGGGGAAAACAAACCCCGCCTGTTACCAAAAACATCACCTCTACATTAACAAATTGGGGCCCCCGTCTGCCCATTGGGGCTTTCTTTAAAAAAAAGGCCGGGGTATCCGACCGTGAAAAAGGGAGCAAATCATTTTTCTCAAAATAAGGACCGAATAAAAGGGACACGGGTTTTTAAATGTCTCTTTTTTCTCCTCAGTGGGAAAAGCCTTCCCGTGAAGAGGCGGGAAAAACCCAAAAAACAGAAGACCCTTGGGCTTTAAATTTTCTAACCCCAACCCTCCAAAAAAAACCCCAAAAAAAATTTTTTTCCCGGGTTTAAAAAATTTTGGGTTTGGGGGACCTCGGAGAAAACAAAAACCCCCAAAAAAAAATTTTTAAATTAGACAAACCAGTCAAAGCAAATATCAATATTGACCCAATTAAAATTGATCAACAAAAAATTCCCCCAGGGAAACCCAATCCTTTTTAGAGTCCATATCGAACCCAAAAGGGTTTACACCCATGTTTGGTTCGGAAAACCTAAGTGAACCGGGATTAACGGTCGTTTTTAAAAGTTAAAAACCACATCTGAGTTCAGCCCCGGGGTAATCCGGGGCCGGGTTCTATCTTTTTTAAAACCTTCCCAGTACGAAAGGACAAAAAAAGGGGGAAGGCCCCCGTACAAATTTCCCTTTACACAATAGATGAATAAACTCAAAACTAATAAAAACCCCCCCCCCTGCCCAAAAACAGGGCTCTTAAGGGGCAGAGCCCGTAACTGCCAAAAAACCCTTCCTTTAAAATAAAAGGTTCAAATCCCTTTACCACATGCCCTTTTAAAAAATTAAACCCCATTTTCCTTTTTCCCCAAAATTAAAATTGGGGCCTTTTGGGTTCCTCACATAATCGAACAAAAAAATTTTAGGTTACCTGCAACCCCCAAAGGCCCCACTTGTGGGCCCCCCCCGGCCACTCCAACCCTTTTCGGGCGAATGAAACTTTTTTCTAAAAACCTTACACCTTAACAAACCTTTACACCCCTTTACTTTTATCGCACCCCCTGGGTCTACTATTGCTCTCACCATATGAGTCCCCCCCCCCCTCCCTACCCCTTAGCAAAAAAAAAAAAAGGGTACTTTTTAAACCTACCCATCCGCCAGCCCCTGTCCCCAATCCAGGGCCCGGATCCCAAAAACAAATACGCCCTCATCGGGGCCCCCCGAGCAGTCCCCCAAAACAAACTCATATAAGTACCTGGCTATTATTTTTTTTCATTCTCCCCAAAAGCCATTTACACCTAAAAAACCCCTTTAAAAAGGGGGGCCCCAAAAACCCCAAAAAAAGAATCTCATCCCCCCCATGACCACAGCCCAAAAAAAGATATATTCTACATAAAAAAATCGAGCCCCTTTCGACCTAACAGGGGTGAATCGAATTAGTCCCCAGATTTAACTTGAATATGCCGCAGGCCCCTTTGCCCTATTCTTCATACTAATAACACCAACATTTTTAATAAATGCCCATACACCACCATCCTATTCCTAGGAACACACACACACCCTCTCACCATCCGAGACATTCACAACTAACTTCAAAACACCATTAAAACATTTACTCCTAATCATACATTTCTATAGGACAGCATCATACCCACGATTCCGATATGATCAACTATACATCTTCTATGAAAAAACTTTCTACCAATAACATTAGCCATATCATTGACATATCTCCCTACCCATTTCACGATCCACCTATCCCACCCATCTATATGGAAATATGTCTGACAAAAGAATTACTTTGACAGAGTAAGCCATAGGGTTTAAACCCTCTTATATTTTAGAGCCATAGGTATGGAACCTACCCGTGTTAGAATTCAAAAGTCTCGTGCGACCGCTACACCACACTCTAAACCCAAAGTAATGGGGTCACTAAGCAAGCTATCGGGCCCAATGCCCCCCCCACCAAAATAACACCCAAAATTTTTTAAAAGCCCCCAAACCATTATTTAGGAAAACCACACCCCCTTACCTCCAACATTACAATAAATTTAAAAAACCTTAAAACATTTACTCCAACAACACTAAAACCCCCTGATACGTATCCCCCTAGCCCTTCCACTCTCGCCCCAACCTTTGCCACCCTTAAGCGGACTTTAGTTAAGTAGACCAAGATCCTTAAAATGCTCTAAGAAAGTACCCTCGCTGACTTAATTCTGCATATAAGGACTACTGCAGGACTCCCACCCTAACAATCAATTGATCAAATCAACTACGTTAATTACACTAAATCCTCCCCTAGATTGGTGGGCTTCTAACCCCCACGAAAATTTTAGTTAAGCTAAATACCCGAATCAACTGGCTTCAATCCACTGCCTCCACTTCTTTATGAACGGGGAGAAGGCCCTGGCGGGTTTGGAAGGGCTGCTCCGTTAGATTTGTGCAAGTGTGTCAACATGAATTCACGCACAGACATTTGGCAAAAGAAGATCAACCTCGTCTTTAGATTTACGTCTAATACTACTCAGCCATTTTAACCCAATACCTATGTTTTCATCAACCGGTTGACTTACTCAACAAACAAAAGATATGCGGAACCCTTTACCTCCTTTTTGGTGCTTGGGCAGTATAGTAAGGAACAGCCCTAGCCGGTATATCGGCAGAACTTGGTCACCAGGGACCCCTACTTATGCGATGACCAATATAACGTCATTACTGCCCAATGCCTTCGTAATAAATCTTCTTCATCAATAGTAAATACCGCATTATAATTGAGGCTTTCGTAATTGACTGGTGCACTTTAATAATCGAGCCCCGTGATATAGCCTTCCCCCTTATAATAACATAGAGTTTCTGAACTACTTCCCCCCCGTCCTTTTCTTCTTGCTCCTCCTTGCCTCCTCAATAGTGGAGGCAGGGCCGGCACAGATTAACCGATACCCCCCTTTAGCAGAAATCTGGCTCACGCCGGAGCCCTCCGTTAACCTAACTATTTCTTTTCACAGTCCACCTTAGCAGAGGTCTCATCAATCCTTGGGCCATTAACTTTATTACAACAATTATCAACATGAAACCACCAGCTATATCACAATACCAAACCCCCTTATTCGGATGTCCGTAATACATCACTGCCATTCTACTTTTAACTACCCTTCCGTCCTAGCAGCTGGATTACCCATACTCCTAACCGACCGCAACCTAAACCCTACACCTGCTTTGACCCTGCCGGAGGATGAGACCCCATTCTATAGTCACACTATTCTGATTTTTTCGGCCCACCCTGAGTTTACATCTTATTTCTCCCGTGCTTCGGCATAATCTCCACATCGGCACGTACTATTCCGAAAAAAAGAACCTTTTCGGCTACAGAGGCATATATGAGCATAATTCCTATTTGGCTTTCTAGGTTCACTCGTATGGGCCCACCACATGTTCCAGTGGGAATAGACGTTGACACCCGGCATACTTCACATCCGCTAACCAGGATTTATTCTGCAATCACCCCACAGTGTAAAAGTCTTCAGCTGGTTGTGCTACCTACACGGAGTACATTAAATGAAAACCCTCTATACTATGAGCTCTGGGCTTTAGTTTCCTTTTACGTCGGGTACTAACAGGCAGTGTTTCTATGCCAACTCATCATATAACATTGTTCACACGATAATACTACTGTAGTAGGCACACTTCCACTAATGTCCTCATCAATAGGACTGTATTGCGGCCATTAAGGCGGCTTCGTACACTGATTTCCTTTTATTCTCATGCTATACACTAAACGATACATGAGCCAAAATTCCTTCACCATTATATTCGTAGGTGTAAATCTTACTTTTTCTTCCCTACACACCTTCTTAGGCCTATCCGGCATCCCCTACGGCTATTCTGACTACCCCGCGCCTCACAGATATGAAACACCATCACATCTATCGTCTCCTTCATCTCAATGACAAAAGCAGTCATAATAATAATCTTTATAAACATGAGAAGAATTAGCCTCAAAACGAGAATCCTAACAGTAAATTAAAACAACAAACCTTGAAAAGACTTTTGGTGCCCGCCTACCCTACACACCATTGAAGAACCCGCACACGTCAAAAAATCTACAAGAAAGGAAGATTTGACCCCCTAAAAATGTTTCCCAAACCAATTCCATAACCATTATGACCCCTTAACCGGAGTATTAGTAAAACATTACATAACTTTGTCATAGTTAAATTATGGGTTTAAACCCTTTAACCTCCATGGCTTACCCCCCGCCCAAAAAAGGATTCCAAAACGCCACCTTCCCCTATCATAGAAAACTTCTATATTTCCATGACCCTGACCTTAATAATTTTTCCCTTTATAATTAGCTCATTAGTCCTCTAACTATCTCCCTTATACTCACAACCGCCTTAACCCATACAAACACCATAAACGCCCAAGAAGTGGTAAACAGTGTGAACAATCCTCCCTGCAATTATCCTCATCCTTATTGCCCTACCAGCTTACGTATTCTCTACATAATAGATGAAATTAACAACCCTTCCCTAACCATTAAAACTATGGCCACCAATGATACTGAAACCTATGAGTAACAGATTATGAACATACCTTTTGGATTCATACTAACTCAACCAACGATCTCACCCCCGGGACTTCGACTTCTGGAAGTCGATAATCGAATAGTCCTACCTACGGAATACCTATTCGAGTGTTAGTCTCCTCAGAAGATGTACTACACTCTGGACAGTACCCTTCACTAGGCCTAAGACGGATGCAATCCCCAGGCCGCCTGAATCAACAACCCTGATAGCCTCCGCCAAGGCTTATACTACGGTCAATGCTCAGAAATCTGCGGTGCAAACCACAGCTTTATGCCCATTTGTACTTGAACTAATCCCCCTAAAATATTTTGAAAATATTACTACTATATTATAACATCACTGTGAAGCTAATCAGCATTAACCTTTAAGTTAAAGATCGGAAGCCAAACACCTTTCACAGTGAAATGCCCAACTAGACACATCAACATGACCTATCATCATTCTTTCGATGATCCTAACACTCTTCATTATACTCCAACTAAAAACATTAAAACTGTATTCCCCCTAAACCCGCACCCAAAAATAACAACACAAAAATATAACAACCCCTGAAAATAAAATGAACGAATTTATCGCCTCTTTCATTACCCCTAACAATCATAGGTCTACCCATTTTATTAATCACATATGTTACCCTCCATACGATTCCCACAACCCTCTCACGTTTATCAATAAGCTAATTTCCCTGCAACAACGATTACCCAACTAATTCTAAAACAACTAATTAAGCAACACTAATACCAAGGACGAACTTGATCCCTAAGTTAACCTCACTAATCCTATTTATCGGGTCAACAACCTCTAGGCCTACTACCCTACTCGTTCACACCAACAAACCAACCCATCAATGAACTTAGGAATAGCAATCCCACCCATTACTCCACAGTCCATTACAGGCTTCCGCCACAAAACAAAATCATCATTCGCGCCCATTTCTGCCACAGGAACCCCCACATCCACTGATTACCACCCTCGAACTCGCTGTCGCCCTCATCCAAGCCTACGTATTTACCCTATTAATCAGCCTTTACCTACACGAAAACACCTAATGACCCACCAAACACACACCTACCATATGGTAAACCCCAGCCCCTGGCCCCTTACAGGGGCACTTTCCGCACTCCTTATAAACGTCAGGCCTCACTATATGATTTCCACTTTAACTCCAGCAAACTACTCTCTTTAGGCCTCCTAACTAACCTACTAACAAATAACCAATGATGACAGATATATTATTCGAGAAAGCACATTCCAAGGCCACCAACACACCAGCCGTTCAAAAAGGCCTCCGATACGGAATACTCCTGTTTATTATCTCCGAAGTCTTTTTCTTTATAGGTTTCTTCTGAGCCTTTGTATCACTCAAGCCTAGCCCCGACCCCTGAACTAGGTGGCTGTTGACCACCTACAGGGTACACCCCCTCAATCCTTTAGAAGTCCCCCTACTCAATACAGCGTGTACTTCTAGCTTCAGGCGTCTCCATCACCTGAGCCCACCATAGCTTAATAGAAGGGAACCGGCCCCACATACTCCAAGCCTTATTCATTACCATCACACTAGGAATTTACTTCACAGTGCTCCAGGCCTCAGAATACATAGAAACATCATTCACAATCTCCGATGGAATTTACGGCTCAACATTTTTTATAGGCAACAGGTTTTCACGGCCTACATGTAATCATCGGATCCACTTTCCTAGCCATTTGCTTCCTACGCCAACTAAAATTCCACTTTACATCCAATCACCACTTTGGATTCGAAGCAGCAGCATGATTGACACTTGACGATATGTAGAGTATGCTTATATCCTTTACGTAAGAATATCTTTACTGATTGAGATCTATTCTTCTTATATCACAGACAGACGAATATCCAATCACATATCATCGCTACAGACCCAAACAAGACTAATCAACTTGATATTCATCCCACAACTAACACACTCCTACCACATTCAAATCACACATGCCTCTGATACACCGCCTAAACATCTACACAGAAAATTAGTAGACCACTATACCGAATGTGGCTTTCCCCCATGGACATCTGCATCGCCTACCATTCTCCATAACAATTCTTCCTATAGCTATCACGTTTACCTAGTCTTCAAGGACTAGAAATTGCTTTCTCCTCCCCCTAGACCTGGAGCACCCAAACAACAAACCCTTAAAATCTATATTTACGATAGCCATAATTCTAGTATATCCTAGCTCTAGGTTTAACCTATAGTGACTCAAAAGGGACTAGATATGAGCAGAATACTGTAATTTGATTTAAACTAAAACAATGATTTCAACTCATTAACTATGGTCCAGCCCATAACTTATAACATGCCCTTAATTTCTTATCAACCTCTCCCTAGCCTTTACTACAGCCTTATAGTGGACTCTGATATTCGCTCCCATCTAATATCATCACTACTATGTCTAGAAGGCCACAATATTCACCATCATTCCATTCCTACATCCACCCTTTCAACCTCAACCTTCACTATAATTTGTCCTCCAATTTACCCTATATCTACCGCTAGTTTTTCGCAGCCTGCGAACATCAGCCAGCCTGCTACAGGTATCATCTTAGCCTTACATTATCCATAACCCGAACCCATAGTAAACATTCCACACAATCTCCTACCACTATCTTCCATAGCCTACGACAACGCTTCTAAAATATTAGTATACTGCCACATCACCTCAACAACCCATTCCTTATCCCACCCTCAACCATGTTTTCAAGCACTGACTCATTCATGATATGCTACAATCAACTCATCTGAACCCTACACCAAAACTAATTCCGCACTATCACTAACGCTTCAAACACTACGACTCGCCAGCTCCATAACAGCCTGATAACTACCCATTCCGTATGGAAACAAACGCCACTCTACTCATACATTCTATTACTTAGCCTTCACCTACTACGCACCTAACCTAACACATACCTCACTACCAAGCTATGTCATACCTCATCTGCACTACCACTGACCCTATCATACCTCTTGGTTTTCCCCTATGATTACCCAAGCCCACCCTAGAGGCCCCTGTCCAGTTCGATAGTCCTGTGCATCGTAATATAAACTAGGGGATATGGCATAATCTAATCACTTCAATCCTTGAACCCCTGACAAAACACATATCTAACTACCCCTGCCTAATGCTAGCATTTGAGGCATAACATAACCCGCTCAAACGGCCTCCGACAAACAGAAACCCAAAATCACTAATCCCCTTACTCTTCAGTACGCCTAGAGCTAGGTCCACCATAGCAATTCTCATCCCAAAGAAACATGAAGCTTTATAGGGGCAACAACCCTAAAATCCCCACGCCTCACATCCTCATTACTATTTTGCCTCGCAAATTCAAACTACGAACGCATCCATATCAACCATACTTACTACCCGACCGTCAACACTACTCCCTTCCCCCCTCCATAGCAACATGATGCTATTAGCCGTTGCAAACCTACCCTACCACCCTCCATAAGTTTAAACGAGAGCTCTTTGTAATCATACACACCTTTTCATGACAAACGTCACAATCATCTAACACTTTAAAATTTCTCATCACGGCCCTTTTCTCTATATAGTATTAAAACGGACCATAACACAAAGAGGAAAAATACCCTACCCCACACATAATATCAAACCCTCCTTTACACAAAAACCCCCTTAATATCAAAACACTTACCCCCCTTTTATTACTCTCCCTAAACCCCAAAGCTATTTTAGGACCCACATACTGTAAAATGTTTTAAATAACCTTAGACCGGGAAACTAACAATAGAACTCATCACTCCTTATTACCGGAGAAAAAACGCAAAGAAATGCTAATTTCCTGCAACCAACATAAAACGATGGCTTCCTCACTTTAGGATAGTATAATCCTTGCCTTGGATTCAAAAATTGGTGCAACTCCAAATAAAAGATAAAACCCCCTTTTACACCCCATCTTTGACCTCACTGAAACATCTAAAACACCTATACTGTTTAAAATAAGACAAAACACAAAAGACCCTATTACCCTTAAATACAAAAACATCTATTTCATAAAGCCTTTACTAAACACCTTATTCCAACCCTAAATATTCATCAACTCAGGACAGGAAGCAATCTCTCCAACTGACCTTTAGTCACATCCCCAAAACTAAATTAACCTAGCTTTTAATTAACTACTTCTCAGTATTTTATTCCCGAGCCTTAATTTATTACATGATCAATTTTAGAATTCTCAATATGATATATAAGCAACGACCCCTACATTAACCAAATTTTTTAAATACCTTATTTATTCCTCATTAACCCTAATAATCTGGTCACTGCCAACAATCTATTCCAACTTTCTCGGTGAAGGGTGTTGTTATCATACATTCCTACTAAGTTGGCTGATGGCATGGGCGCAAGAACGCCAACCCAAACCCCAGCCCCCAAGCAATTCTATATAATCGTATCGGAGACATCGGTTTCTCTTAACTATAGGCATGATTCCTAATACATTCAAACACATGAAAAACCTCCAACAAAATCTTTATACTCAAACCCAAACCCCCGATACCCTCGCCACTATTGCCTACTACTACACCCACCGCAAATCCGCCCCAATTTGATTACAACCCCTGATTACCATCAGCGATAGAAGGCCCTACTCCCGGCTCAAACCCTACCCACTCTAGCACCATAGTGGTAGCAGGAGTATTTCGGCTAAATTTGATTTTACCCCTTAGCAGAAACCAAAACCATCCAAACATTAACCCTATGTCTAGGGGCCTACTCACTTTCACACAATCGTGCCCTACCAAAAGACATCAAAAAAATCGTAGCAGTTTTCCACCTCACAGCCAACTCGGCCTAAAAAGTCACCATATCATTAACCAGCCCACACCTCGCATTCCTCCACATCTGTACCCACGCATCTTCAAATCTAATTTTTATTTAATGTTCTGGGTCCATTATCCAGAACTTAAACAACGAACAAGACATCCCCAAAAAAAGGAGGCCTCCTAAAAAAAATACCCCTCACCCTCCTCATCACTCATTTTCGGCAGCCCAGCACTTGCAGGCATCCCGTTCCAACAGGGTTTTATCCAAAAAAAAACAAAACCCCTGATCATCGAGACCGCAAACACATCAAAAACCCCCGCCTGACCCTCCTAATCACACTCCTCGCCACCTCTTTAACAGCCATCTACAGCTCCCGCTCATCTTTTCGTATTCTAGTCAGGGCCCCCATTCTTAATTACCCTACTATTAACGAAAAACACCCAAACCCCCTGATTAACCCCAAACAAACTCTAGCAGCTGGCAGCATCTTTGCCCGGGTTCCTTTTATATTTAAAAACATCCCCTATACCACCCCCCAAATAACATACCCCTTTAAACCCAAAAATCCTGGCTCTCTATAACTGCAAATAGGAGTCTCTCTAAAAAAATAGAGTGAAATACCCTCACCAAACCGCAAACTCAACAAACCCGCCCCTCTGCCAAATTGTCAACCCAAATAGGGTTCCCTTTCCCCCTAACCATACACCGACTAATACCCCATACAAACTAACCTTAACAAAAAAGAGCACACTTCCCACAACCCACTGAAAAAACAATAAACCCAAAAAAACCCTGGCCCACCACAAATTGCTTATCAACTACCACTTCCAACCAAAAAGGCCTAATTAAACTCTATTTCCTCTCCCTCCTCACTTCACTTCGCCTCACAACCCTCCTAACCATTTAACAACCCCCCTGTAATCTCAATCAAATGAAATCCCCCTAAAAAAGATCAACGCAAGCACCCTATCCAACTAGCAAATCAACAATGCAGCCACCCCAAACAATCAAACCCCCAAAAATATCAACCATTCCCCTTCAAAATTTATCCAATCTTCTAAAATCAAAACATAACAAAGGGGGACCTTTCCATAGCCCATCATCCATATCAACCACAAAATAGTTCCCTAACCCAAAAACCCAACACCAAAACCCCCCAAAACAGCACAGACCCTCAAACCTCAGATACTCCTCAGACCATCGCCTAGTATACCCAAATAATCAAGCAGCCCCCCCAAATAAATCACAAAAATCATTAAGCCCCTAAATGAACCCCAAAACTTAAAAAAATTATGCAACCAACCCCACCACTAACAAACCAAACCCCAACCCCATAAAAAGGGGGAAAGGCTTTGAAGAAAAAACTAAAAAGCCCAAAACAAAAAAAACACTAAACAAAAAAACAGTGTATATCATAGAGTCCTGCATGGACTCTAACCATGACAAACGACATGAAAAAACAACGTTGTATTCAACTACAAGAACTTTAAATGACCAACAGTCGAAAAACCCACCCCCTCTTTTCCCAAAATCCAAAAAAATTAAAAATTCATCATCGACCCCCCCCCCCACCATCAACCTTTTTCGTCATAGAAACTGGTTTTCTCCTAGGCACCTGCTAATCCTAAAAAATCTAACTGGGTTATTCCTCGCTAGCCTAACATCATCCGAACAAAAACCCGGGATTCTCCTCCATTCCCCCCACATTTCCGAGACTAAATTTTGGTGAATCTTCCCAATCTTCGCCAACGAGCACAATATTTTTTCTCTCCAACCCCCACACAGGACGTGGCCTGTACTACGGACATTCACCACTTAGAAAACCCAAACATCGGATCATTCTCCCCACTTACCGTGAGAGCAACGCATTTAAGGCTAGTCCTCCCATGAGGACAAATTCCTTCGAGGGGCCACCGTAATCAAACTTACTTTTAGCAACCCCCTATATCGAACCAGTTTTGTGAAGAATCTGAGGAGGATTCCCTCCGTTTGACAAAGCAACCCCAACACGATTTTTCCCCCCACGTTTTCCTACCCTTCACCATTTAAAAAACCCCGCAAACCCACCCCTCCCCAATCAGGACCAACAACCCAAGGAACCTCAAACCCGAAAAACCCCCACCCACACACAAAAAAGACACTTTGGCGACCTTCCTTTCTTTTTCCCAAAACCCCAACCCATTCCCCCGACCTTTAGGAACCCCGACACTACCCCCCGCTAACCCCCAAAAACCCCCCCCCCCCATTAAACCAGAATGTTACTCCATTTGCAACGCGATCTTGCACCACCCAACAATTAGAGGCACACCCTCGCCCCCCAGTCTAAACCACACCGCACCCCCCCCCACTTTTATTTCAGCCAAACACGAAGCAGACCTTTCCCCCAAGCAGCTTGCCGAACCACCACAGAGCCTCACCCCCACAAAGAACGGAGGACACCCGAAACACCCTTTATCCTCCTTTGGTCAACGCCCCCACTTTTCCATTTTCATTATTTTAAACCCTGACAGCCAATCGAAAAAAAATACCAAATGAAGGTCCCGAGTAACAGTTACGGGCCGAAACCAAAAAGGCGGACCCCTCCCCCTAGACAACCAAGGAGAAAACACCCGCTTCCCTTCACACCAAAGCAATTTTTTTAAAATAACCGAAAAGAACCCAAACACCCGGCCATCAGTACTAACCCGGACAAACAAATTTCAACCCCAAAAAAAAACCCCCAGACGGTGATTTGACCCCCCCAGTAGGTGATTAATGCTGATTTCCCCCCCCCCCCCCCCCCCCCCCCCCCCCCCCCCCCCCCCCCCCCCCCCCCCCCCCCCCCCCCCCCCCCCCCCCCCCCCCCCCCCCCCCCCCCCATACGCATAACGTACGCATAACGTACCATAACGTACGCATAACGTACGCAGAACGTAAGCATAACGTACGCATAACGTACGCATAACGTACGCATAACGTACCATAACGTACGCATAACGTACCACAAACCCCCCCCCCCCCCCCCCCGGGCAAAAAATCTCCGAAACTAAATCGCTCTTGCCAAACCCCAAAAACAAAGCTTTCGCTCCGCCGAGCCCCCCCGCACCCCCAACCCAACTATAACTTCACCAGAAACGACTCCTAGCCCAACTCCCATGAATCCATTTTAAAAACACTATTTTTAAAAACCATTTTTAGGCTTCTGAACTAAAAAGTAACCTTTTTATTTACAGTTTACAAACAAAGCCCCAATACTGACTAGCACTTTAGCCTCTTTTTTTCACAAAAGCGTCACTGTGTTGATGTAGCTTAAACTAACCGCAAAGCACAGGCATTGAAATGCCTGGATTAGCCCGCAAAGCTCCATAAACACTAGGTTTGGTCCTAGCCTTACTATTAGCTATTAGTAGCCTTACACTGCAAGCTTCCACGCCCCGGTGAAAATGCCCCCAGATCCCTACTGACCAAAAAGGCGGGCATCAAACACACAACTCATGTAGCTCATGACGCCTTGCTAAACCACACCCCCACGGGCACACGCAGTGACTAAACCCTTAAGAAATAAACGAAAGTTCGACTAAGATATACTAAAATCATTCAAACATGCGTTGACAAATATAGTGACAGCCGCCGCGGCCAACACGATAACCCAAGCTAATGCCCTACCGGCGTTGAGCGTGTTTAAGGATACTAGAACTAAAACTAAGCTTTAGCCAAGCGTAAAAAGCCCCGGCCAAAATAAAAATAACCTAACGAAGGTAGTTTTAATATACCCTGAACACACGACAGCTAGGGTCCCAAACTGGGATTTGATACCCCACTATGCCAGCCGTAAAACCCCAATGGCTATAAACAAGTTATTCGCCAGAGTACTATAGGCAACAGCCCAAAAATCAAAGGAAGTGGCGGTGCTTGTAATACCCCCCTAGAGGAGACTGTTCTATAATCGAAAACCCCCCATAACCCCCACCACCCCTTTCCAATCCAACCATAACCCCATCGTCAGCAAAACCCTACTAAGGGCCTAAAGTAAGCCCAAACATAACCCTATAAAAACGTTAGGTCAAGGTGTATTTGATGAGGGGGGAAGAAATTGGCTACATTTTCTAAATATGAATTTCCGACACGACAACCCCTATGGAAACTCATAGGCCGAAGGAGGATTTAGAAGTCAATTGAGAATAGAGAGCTCAGTTAAAGGGCCAATGAAGCACGCACACACCGCCCGTCCACCCCCCTCAGTAAATAAATAACTACAACTAAGCTATGAACTACCACAAGAGAGATAAGTCGTAACAAGGTACGCAACTGGAAAGTTTCTGGGGTAATCAAGGTGTAGCTTAAACCCAAAGCATCCGGCTTACACCCATCAAAGTTTTCAATCTACATGTCACCTTAACCGAACTAGCCCAAACTCCCACCCAACTAAACACCACGCAAAAATAATTAAAACATTCACACAACATAGCTATTAGTATAGGAGTATAGAAAATTAACCCTGGCGCTATAGAAAACGTACCGCAAGGGAAGATGAAAGAACATCTAAAGTACTATAAAGCAAAGATCACCCCTGTACCTTTTCGCATAATACTTAACACTACCACTTTTACAAAGAGAACTTCAGCAAATCCCCCGAAACCAGAACGAGCTACTTATGGACAATTTTTAAGAACCCACTCATCTCATGTCGCAAATAGTGAAGAAGATCTATAGTAGAGGTGAAAAGCCTACCGAGCCTGGCGATAGCTGGTTTGTCCAGAACAGATTTCAGTTCAACTTTAAATTTACCCAAAGAAAACTAAATCCCCACGAATTTAAACGTTACTCTAAAGAGGGACAGCTCTTAGATCCAGGAGAATCCTTATTAAGAGTAAAAACCCAAGCTCCCAAGGTAGGCCTAAAAGCAGCCACCAATTAAGAAAGCGTTGCAAGCTCGACACAAACAAAAATCTTTAATCCCAAAACGAAACATTATCTACCATACCACAACTTGACCAATCCAACCATCAAAGGAAGAGACACAGTTAGCATAATACAGAACACCGTGCTCTCCGGCTATACGCTTATATCAGACCGAATACCCACTGATAGTTTACAATGAGGTAAAACCAAACACCTAATATAAACTTACCTCAAGAACTGTTACGCCAACACAGGGCATGCACTCAAGGAAAGATTTAAAGAGATAATAAGGGAACTCGGCAAAACAAACCCCGCCTGTTTACCAAAAACATCACCTCTAGCATTAACAATATTAGGCCCTGTCTGCCCAGTGACTTTCGTTTAACACGGCCGCGGTATCCTGACCGTGCAAAGGTACATAATCCACTTGTTCTCTAATTAAGGACTCGAATGACGACCACCAACGAGGGTTTACTGCTCTTACTCCAAACCGTGAAATTGACCTTCCCGTAGAGGCGGGAATAAACAATAACAGAAACCCATGGGCTTAATTTACTAACCCAAACAAACCCTAACACTTAAAAAACCCCCAAATTTGGGCCTCTGGGTTAAAAATTTTGGTTGGGTGACCTCGGAGAAAAACAAAAAACCCCCGAATGATTTTAACTTAGACTCCAGTCAAAACAAATACAAATAACCCAAAATTTAAATTTATCAAAGAAACAATTTTCCCGGGAAAAAGCGCAACTATTCTAGAGTCCTATCGACATAGGTTTACGACCTCGATTTGGTCCGGACACCTAATGGTGTCGCTATTTAAAGGTCGTTTGTTCACGATTAAAGTCCTACGATCTGAGTTCAACCGATAATCCATGTCGTTTCACTATTTTTAAAATTTCCCATACGAAAGACAGAGAGGAGGGCCCAAAATCGATACAAGCTTCACCATAGATGAATAAAACAAACTAATAAACTACCCCCAAACCCCGCCCAAAAACAGGCTCCTTTTAAGGGTGGGAGAGCCCGTTACTGGGTAAAACTTAAAAATTTAATCCGAGGTTCCAATCCTCTCCTTACCAGCATGCTTTTATAACCCCCACTTTCCTAAAACCTATTATATTCCATGGCATTCCTCACACCGAACGGGAAAAAACTAGGTTACATGCAACTCCCAAAGGCCCCAAA
>JAKFHU010000923.1:0-16723 GCA_023783475.1 Daubentonia madagascariensis
ATCAAAAACTTCCCGGTTTTTTTTTTTTTCCCGTTTTCCGGTTTTTTGGGGGGGCCCCAATGGGGGAATCCTCCAGGGGTTTGTTTTTGTAATTTTTATGCCAACCCCCCTGGGTTTCCCAAATCATTTTTTGGGGCCCCAAATTTTTTTCCTGTTTGGAAAAACATTTAAAAAAACCCCCCCTCTTTTTTCCCCCGATTTTTCCAAATTTTTGGTTTTCCTTTTTTCCAAAAATAGGGGGGGGTTCCCAATTTTAAAACACGTCCTTTTGGGTTAGGCCCCCCCCTCAAACCATAGGGTTTCCCCATTTTCCCCCAGAAGCAAAACTTTTTTTTCTCTTCAGTTTTTTTTTTTCCTTTTTTTTTATTTTTTTTTTTTTTGCTGTTTATATTTTTACTTTTTCCCCGTCCCCCTAATTTAAAATGCTTTTTAAAAATATCTCTTGAATTTTTTAAAATTTAAAATTTTAAATTAAGGTTTTTTTTGGGTAAAGAAATATGAAACTCCCTTTTTTTTATACTATCCCCAGTTGGGGGGCCCAACTCCCCAAAAAAGTTTTCCCCTCCTTTTTTAAATTCTTCCCGTTTTTGTTAACTTTTTTAAACTTTAATGGGTTTTTAAACCACTTTTTTTTTTTCCCCATCAAATATAGGGTTTTTTTTCTTCCCAAAAAAAAACCCCTTTTAAATTTAAAAATTAAAAAGTTTTTTTAAAAAACCCTTTTTTCCCTTTCCCCCCCCTCTAAACTCCCCCCTTACACCCTGGGGTTTCCCCACCCAGGGGACTGGTTCCCCCTTTTCTAAAAATTTTCCCTTTAAAAAAATTGGCCCCGGTGAAACAATTTTTTTGTTTTTTGTTTTTTATGGTTTTTAAAAAGAAAATTTTCCCGGCCTTGTATAATAGATGAAAATTTTAAAAATTTTTTAAATTTCCAAACCCCGTTTTCTTTTATTGTTTTTGGCCATAAAATTTAAATTTTTACTGGCAAAAACCAAGTAAATTTTTTCCCCATGGTTTTTGTTTTGGGTTTTGCCCCTAAACACTTACCTTTCCCCCCTTTTTTTTTTTTAAAAAAGGGCCCCCAACCCCCCTACTGTTTTTCCCTTTTTCATTTTTTCCCCCCAAAAACCTTTTTTAAAACCTTTTTTTTTCAAGGATTCCCCTCATTTTTTGGAAAAAGGCCCTTTTTTTTGGGGGTTTTCCCTTTTTCCAAACCCCCCCCTTTTTGGAAAACCTCCCTTTTTTTCAATCTTAAAAGGTTTTTTTTCCCCTTTGGGGTTTTATGGAAAAGCTGTTCCCCCCCCTTTCCGGGGCCCTTTTTTCCCTTTCCTTTTAAAATCCCCCCCCGGTTGGGGTTCGGGTAAAATTCCCAAAGGAATTTTCCCAAATTTTTTCTTTTTTCCCTTCCCTTTTTTAAATTTTAAACCCCCCCAGAAAACTTTTCTATGAAAAAAAAAAGGGAAAATGGGGGGGAAAAAATCCCGAAACCCTTCCCCCTTTTTTTTTATCCTCCCGCAAATTCGAGCTTGGCCTTGGGGGCTTTTGGGTTTTTCCCTCCACCATCCGGGCCCGGGTTTTTCCCTTGTTCCCCTCCCCCCCATACCCCGTGTTTTTTTTAGAGGAAAAAATCTGGAAAACCCCAAAATGGGTCTTTTTTTTTAAAAATTTATGGGGTTACTTTTTTTTTTGCTTTTTTTTCTCCCCCCCCTAGACACCTGAAAAAAAATTTTTTTTATCCCTAGGGGTTTTTTTTTTTTTAATTTTATAGGAAAAAAACCAAAAATTAAAGTTTCCCCCCTTTTTTAAAAAAAAACCCAAGTTTTGGTTTAAAAAAAAACCAAACCCCCTTTTTTTTTTTTAGAAGAAATTTTTGTGCCCTTTTTAACTTTTTGAAAAAATTTAAAACTGTATAATTTTTTTTTTGATAGTTTTTTCCCCCCCCTCTGGTTTTTTCCCCCTTTTCCCCAAATTTTTCCCCCTCAAAAAACCCCCATTGGGGGGAAATGGGGGGAAACCTTCCCCGGCTCTCAAAAATTTTTTTTAAAAAATTGCCCTTTTTTTTTTTCTACAATCTGTTTAGGTGTTTCCCTTAAAATTTTTTAAAATTTTCCCCCTTTTTAAACCTTTTAAATTTTTTTAACCATTTTTTTGAAAAGTTTTTAAAAACCCTTTTCTTTTTTTTTTTTTTCTTTTTTTTCTTTTAAATTTTTTAGATGAAATTGGGTTTTTTTAGGTTCTTTAAGAAAAATTTTAAATTTGAAAAAACTTAAAATTTTTCTTTTTTTCTTTTTTAGTTTTCCCGAAAAAATCTTTTTTTTTTTTCCCTTTAAATCACCTTTGGGGAAATTTTTCCCTCTTTTTTTTTTCCCCCCAAATGGGCCAAATTTATCCTGGGGGTTTTTTTTAAAAACACATTTTAAAATTTTAAATTGGGGAAAAAAAAGCGAAAAAAGCCCCCTTGGGGGGGTGAAACTTTTTTTTTACCCAATTTTGGAAAAGCAATTTTTTTTGGGTTAGGGGAAGGCCCCGGGGGTTTTGCTGTTACATGGAGGGGAAAGGGATACGCCAGGAAAAAACAAACCACCCCCCTCACCTGAAAAGGGCCCGGTTTTTTTTTGTTGTTAAATTTAATTTTTTTTTTTTTTTAGGTAAAAAAAAACTTTTTTTTTCCATCCCCTATATAAAAAAAACCCGTTTTTTTCCCCCGGTGGGGCATAAAGGAAGAAAGGGGGAAAAAAGGGTTAAAAAATAGCTTTTTTTGGGGGACGCTTTTCCCGGGGCCCATGTTCCCCAACCCCCCCAAAATTCCCTTTCCCTTACACCACATTTCCCCGGGTCCAAGAGTCCGTCCCCCCGGGGTTCTGCTGAGGCCCAAGGGTTTTCCCCCTCTTTAACTGCTTTCCCCAGCCAAAAATTCCCCCCTTCTACTTTGATCTACAGATAAAGTTTTGGGAAAACCCCCAAACCCCCTTTTTTTGAAAATTTTTAAAAAAAAAATTTTATTTTTTTTTTTTTTTTTAAAGGAGGCGGGGAATTTTTTTAAAAACCCAATTTTTTTTTACTGCAAAGGGGGCCCTTTGGGGAAAGGTTTAAAAAAAGGGAAAAAAATAAAGTTTTTCAACTCCCCTAAAACTTAAAATTGGGGCCGGGTGGGGGGGCCTTTAAAAATTTTTTTTTTCTTAAGAAGATCCCTTTTTGAAATTTTAAAAAAAAAAAATTTTTAAAAATCAAAAGAAAGGAAAATTTTTTTCAAAAAAGAGTAAAAAGGGGGTTTTTTTTTGAAGGGTTTGGGGGGAAAAGGGGAAAAAAAGGGGAAATTTTTTGGGCCAAAAAGGGAAAACAAACTTTTTAAAATTTTAAGATAAAAGTTTCGGGGGCCTTAAAGTTTTTGTGGGGCCCCTTGGGGTAAAAAGGGGTTTAAAAATAAGGGAAAAAAGCCCCCTACTTTAAAAATTTGCTAAGAGAAAAAAACTCAAGCGTTTTTCCCCCACCAAAAAAAAAAGGTAAATATGCAAAGGGGGGAAACCCCTATGTAAAAATTTGCTTTTTTTGTGGTGGGTGCCCTTTTTTAAAGATTTTTTTAATTAAAAGGGGGGAAAAAACACCCTTATGGGCCTAAATTTTTACAAATTAAAATTTTTTCAATCATGTTTAATGAACCTGGGGGAAAAAAAAAGAAAACCCTTGGGGTGCTTTTGGGGAAAAAAGGGTTTTTTGGGGGGCAAAAGGGGAACACAAGGGAAAAACCGGGAAAAACCAAAGGCAAGTTTTTTCCCCCTTGGGGAAGGGTGAAAACCTGTCATGAAACAAGAAAGGGTAAAAAATTTTTCCAACACCCGGGAAAACCCTTTTTTTTCAAATTTTCAACAATTTTAAACCAAAGGGTTTTTTTAAATTTTCCCCCATACCCCATGAACAAATTTCTAAACTTTTTTTTTTTTTTATAATTCCAAACCCCCAAAAGGTTTTGAAAAAATTAAACCTTTTGGGGGTTTTGGGTTTTGCAAATTTTTTTCCCGCCCTTTTTGGGGGGTGTTTTTGAAAAAAGGGTTTTTTTTATAACCCTTTTTTGGGCCCTTGGGATGTTCCTTTTCCCTTTTGGGGAAAAAAATCATTCAGGGGCCCCCCTTTTGGGGCCCCTTTTTTTTAAATTTTGGGTTTTTTTTTATTTTTTTTTTATTTTTTTTTTTTTTGCTATTGGGGTTTTTTTTAAAAGTTCCCCTTTTTTTTTTTAAAAAATTTCCCCTTACCGATTTTAAAAGTTTTAAAAAAAATTTTTTTTGCCCCTTTCCGGTTTGTTTTCCCTTTTTTTTCTTTTTTTTAATTTTTTTTTTTCCCTTTTTGTTTGGGGAAACTTTTTTAAGTTTTTAAAAAAAAATAACCCACCCAAATTTAAATTTTTTTCTTTTTTTTTCCTTTTTCCTATTCCTTTTTTTTTTGTAAAAAAAAAAAAAATTTATTGGGAAAAGGCCCAAAGTCCCCCGAAACTTTTTTTTTTTTTAAATTTTTTTTTTTTTTTTTTTTTTTTTTTTTTCCCCTAAAATTTTTTTTTAAGGGTTTTTTTTTTTTTTAAAACTTTTTTTTTGTTTTTTTTTGTTTGTGGGTTTTTAAAAATTGGGGGCCCCCCAATTTAAATTTTTTTTGCCCCTGTAAAAAATTTCCCAAAAATGGGGTTTTCCCGAAAAAAACTGCCTTTTTTTTTTCCCCCTTGTGGGATTTTTTTGGGACCCTTTTTTTAAAAAAAATTTTTTGACTAAATTTTTAAACCCCTGGGGTTTTTTTTTTTCCCCGGGCTCTCTTTGTTTCCCGTTTTTTTTTTTCCTTTTGGGGGCGATGTGTCCCCCGCTTTTTTTAAGCCCCGACCAAATTTTTGCTTTTTGGGGCCCCTTAAAAACCCCAAAGGGGTAGGAAACCCCCTTTTCCCTTTGGAAACCCGGGGCCCTTCCCCCATTAATTTGGTTCCCCCCCGTAAATCCCCCGAGGTTTTTTTTTTTTTTTCCCTTAATTTTCTTTTTTCCCCATCTCTTTCCCTTTTCCCTCATGGCCCAAAAAAAGTTTTGGGAAAAATTAAAAAAACCAAAAACATGAGTTTTTTTGGGAATTTTAACCCAGCAGGGGGTTTAAAACCTCAAATTTTCCCAATTTTTTTAAATTTTTAGAAACCCTTTGGGAAAATTTTAATTTTTTTTTCTGGGGGGGTTTTTGGGAAAAAAATAAAACCGTGGGGGGGTTGCCCCGCGTTAGCCCCCTAAACAAATATTTGGGGAAAAAAAGACCCCCAAAAGACCGGGGGGAAAAAAAATTTTAAAAAAAAGAAGAAAGTTTTTTTTTTTTTCTCTCCCCCCCTAATAAACCTGGGGTAAAAAAAAGGAAAAACCTTCCCAAAATTCCCCCTTTCCCTCGTTTTTCTCCCCCTGTCCTTCAGACCAAGGAATTTTTTTCAAATTCCCCACTAATTTTACATTTGGGGTGGGTGGGGACCCCAAAAAAGGTGGGTGGAGGGTTTTTTTGGGAAGGGGGGGGGAATGGGCCCCCCCCCCGTAATTAAGGGGGGCTTAGGGAGCATCTAAATGCCATAGCAAATTCCCCTCCCTTTGGTTTTTTTGAAAAATTTAAAAATGTCTTTGGAAAAATTGGGCCCCCTCCTTCCCGGAGGGACAAAATCACCCCTGGTTTTTTTAGACCCCCCCGCCCCCCGGGGTGGGGGGTTCCTTTTGGGTTTTTATTAGGAAACAAGCTGGTTTTTACCAACACCATTCCACATTCCAAATTCCCCTGGGGAAGGAAAGGAAAGGGAAAAAAAGGGGGAAGAAAAAAGCAAATTTTCCTTTTTTAAAAAGGGGGTTTTAAAAAAATTTTTCCCCCGAAAACATTTTTTTAAAGTTTTTTAAAATTTTTTTGTGCTAAAAAATTGGGCCCCATGGCAGCAGTAAACCCCGTGGAAGGGGGCCCAAAAGTTTGGGGCCCCCGCTTAAAAAATGGGGGGGTTTTTTTTATTTTCTAAAGGGTTTAAAAAAAAAAAAATTTGAAAAATAAAACCGGCCAACCTTTTTTTTAAGGGCTTTAATAAAACCCCTTTTCCCCGGTTAAAGAAAAAATTAAAAATACAGTAAAACCAAAATCCCCCCATAGGGGCCTTTGGGGAAATAATGCCAAAAAGAATTTTAACCCCCCCCCTTTTCCCCCCCTCTTTTTCCCAAACCCCCAAAAAACCTGGGCCCCTTTTGGGCCCCCCCTTTTTATCTGAATTTTTGGTCCTTTTAAAAAATTTTTGATAAATAAAAATTTTTTTAAAAAGAAAAAGTTTTTTTTTTTTTAAAATGCCCGTGGGGGGGGGCCCCTATTGGGGAATATTTTAGTTAAAATTTCCCCTTTCTTTTTTTAAGGGCCTTTCCCCCTTTCCGGGTTTTTGGGTTTTTACCCTTTTTTCCCCTTTTTTCCCCCCTGTGGCCTTTACAACCCCAAAACCAACCCCCCCCCCATGGGCCCTAAAACCCTACAGACCCTCCCAAGGTTTTTGGCTTCCTGGGGGTGCCTGTTTTAAAAAGTGAACCCCAACATGGGGATTTTTAAAAACCAAAATGAAACAAAATTTTTAACCTTTTTGGCCCGAAAACGTCCCCACCTAGTTTCCCCCCTTTTTTTGGGTTTTTTTTTTTTTATTTTGGGGGCACTTAAAATTTTTTAGTTTTTTTTTTTAGGTTTTTTTTAAAATTAAATTTTCCCCAAAAGAAAATTTTTTAAATCCCCCCCCCCTGTTTTTTTCCCGATTTTTTTTAAATAAATTTTTCCCAAAAAAAATTTTCCCTTAAAAAATTTCCCATTTGGTTCCCGAAATATAAAACTCATTTTTATTTGAAATTTAAAAAAATTGGCTAGGGAAGGGGAAATTTGGGTTTTTTTTTTTTTCCCCAAGGTTTTTTCCCTTTTGCACACAATTATTAGGAAGGGAAAAAGGGGATTAATTTTTTAAAATTTGGTCCCCCTTTTAGCCCTTTTTTTCCCCCCAATAGCCCAAAGGTTTTTCTTCCATATCCCTTTTTCTCCCAACACCCAAATTTTTTTCCCAAAAAGGCCTTTTTAAAATACGTCCCCTCTTTTTAAAAATCCCTTGGGGTGTTTTTAACTTTAAAAATGGAAGGAAAAACAGCTTTCCCCAGCAGGAAAAACCCGCAGAAACAAAATAAATAATTCCCCTTTTTTTGGGCTTTGGGGAAGAAATGGGGGAAAAAAAGACAAAACTGAGGGGTTCCCGTGGTTCCCCCTACTTTTCCCCCCCTGCACCTGGCCAAATCCCTTTCCAAAAAAACCCCTCCCGGGGGGTCCCTTGGGGCCCCGGGTTTGGGGCCCCTGGGGGGTCCCGGCAAATCTTCAAAGGGGTGACCCAACCTTCCCTTTCCCTTCCCAACAGCTTTGTTTTTTTCCCAACCCAAAACCAAAAAGGGAAAAACATTTCATTTTTCCGTGAGAAAAGAAATTAAAAGGGGATTGGGGGGCAAAAGCTCCACATTTTCTTTCCAAACCAAGTTTTACTTTCATTTTTTTGGAAAGGCCCTGGCCACCTTTTGTTTTTTAAAAAGGAAATTCCCCAAAAAATTTTTTTTTGGAAATCTACAAACAATTTTTTTTTCTGGAATCCTTTTTTTTTCCCCCGTGGGGTTTTCCCGTGGGAGCCTGGGTTCCCTTCTCCCGTGTGTTTTTTTTCACAGGCAAAATTTATCGGAGAAACCTTGGGGGAAATTCCCCCCTTTCCCCCACAACACCCCCCGGTTTTTTTCCCCCGGGGGGATTAAAAGTCCAGCACTCCCCGTTTTTTTTTAAAAAAAAAAAAGGGAAAAAATACCCTTTAAGTTCCCCCAAAAACCCCCGGAAAACCCAAAAACCTAAAAACTTCTTTCCCCGGCCCTGTAAAACCTTTGGGGTAAATTCTCTGGGTCCCTTTCTTTTCCCCCAAATGGAAAAAAAAAGCTAATAAAAACCCCGTTCCTAGTGCTTTGGTGAGGAAAATTTTAAAGGGCAAAAACGGTGGGTGGCAGGGGGGTTCGGTTTTGGGTTTTCCCCTGGGGAAAAACACCCAAAGGGGCAAAAACCGGAAAACAGCTCCCTTTAAAAAAAGGGGTTTTGGGGGAAATTTTTAAAATTCTCCCGTTCCTCCTTTTTTTTTCTGCATCCTTAAAAAGGGAAATTCCCCCCCCGGGTTTTTTTGGGTTCCCCCAAAAGCCACAAAACCCTTTAATCCCCCGCACACAGGGAAATGGGGTGGCCCGCAAGTACCTTTTCTTTTTCCTTTTTTCCCGCCTTCCCCTTTACCCCTCATGGGAAAAGGGATTGTAAAATCCTTCCCAAATGGTTTTTTTAAATAAAAAAAGAAAAGGGGGGTAAAAATGGTAGTTTTTTTCCAAAGTTTCCAAATAAAGACTCATTTTAGGGAAAAATTTTTTAAAAAAATGAAAGGGGGCCTTTTTTTGAGACAGAGCAGGCCCCGGGCCCCGTGTTCCCCCAGTGGAATTTCTTCTTCAAAGTGGCCCCCCCTTTCCTTTATTTTTTTGGGGCCCCGGGGCTTTTTTTCCCCCGGGTGAGTTAATATCCCCGGTTTAAAAAAAGCCCTTGAAAAAATGAAAACCCCTTTTAGAACCCACTTTGGGTTCCCCTTCCCCCTTGTTTTACCAAAAGGGAAAACTTTTTCCCCGTTTTTTTTCCCTCTTTAGGGCCCAATTTTTTTGCTGCAGCCTAAATTTGGGGGATAAAAAAGGGAAAATTTTCCCCTCCCCCAAAAAGGCCCTTTTTTCCCCTGGGAAAAAACCAAACTGGATGAAAGCTTTTTGTCCCCCCCGTAAAAAAAAACCTCTTGATTTCCCTTTTCCCCCCCCCCTTTCCCTTTTTTTATACCGGCCCCCTTAAACTTCCCAAAAAAAGGGGAAAACCCGGCCTTTTAAATAGGTGAAGGGTTTTAAGCTTGGTCCCCCGGGGAAAGTAAAGTTTTGGGGGGGGATTCCCTCCCAAAATGTTATAGTCCGTTTTTTGGGGGGGATTTTCCCCCGTTCCCTGTAAAAAATTTCCCCCGGGTATAATTTTTTCAAATTTTTGGGACCTTTTTCTCTCAAAGGCCTTTTAAGAAGGCCAGAGAAAAGTTTTAAATTTTTCCTTTTTTTTACTCTACCCGGATAAACCCGGTTTTTTTGGGTTTTTCCCCCCCACCTTTCCCCCCGCCACCCCCAACTCCCCCCAAAATTTTTGTCCACAAGGGGCCCTTTCCCTGCCTTGGGGGGGTTCCCCAAACCCCGTTCCCTGTTCCCCCCCCGTACGTTTTTTTTCCCCCCGTCTTGTCCCCAAAGGGTTCCAAGGCCCACGGGGGAAAAGGGGATTTAAAACAGCCCAATTTAAATTTTTTTTTATTTTTTAAAGGGGTTTTTTAATGATTTTTTTCAGGTTTTTTTTTTTCCCAAAAACAACCCTTTAAAGGGCACAAACCCCCCAAGGGTCCAAGGTGCCCGTCCCCCGGCCCATATATAGAAAAACCTAACCCCCCAACCCCCTAGGGGAAATTTTTCTCCCTTTCTTTTAAAATTCAAAAAGTGGGGGTAAATATTCCCCCCCGGGTTTTTTGAAAGGAAAGGGAAAAATCAGACTCAAAAGGGTTTTCTGAAAATTTGGGCCGGGGTGTTCCCGGGCCCCCTGCATTTGGGGCCAATTTTTCCAAGGGGGATTTGGGGAACCCCATTTCAAAATGGGAACCCCCCCCTGGAATTTTGGGGCCCCAGGCCATAAAGGGGGGAAAGGGAAAGGGGAACCCCTTTCCCCGGAAAAATGGGCAAAAACATAAAATTTTTTAAGGTTTAAAGCCAGGTTTGTGACCCGAGTCCCCAAAAAATTTTAACCCTCTTTTTTCAATTTTTGAAGTTCCCGTGGCCTTTTTTTTCTAGCCAAAAAACAAAAAAAAAGATAATCTCTAGGCCCCAAAGATGGGCCCCCCTCCCCCTTTTGGGGTTTCCCTTTTGAATTTTAAAAAAGGGAAAAGGGGGGTTTTAGGGTTTTGGGTAAAAAGATTTGGGCCCAAACCCCAAATGAAAAGGAAAGGCCCAAAACCCAAACAATCTTTTGCAAAATTCCCCCAAAAACCCTAGGGCTTTTAAGGTTTTTTGTTTCAGTTAAATTTTTAGGGGGAACAAGGACTGGGAAAAGGTGAGTCCCCCCACCCTTTTTTAAAAAGGGGAAAAATTTATTACCCCATATGGGAAATAAACCCGGAAAATTGGGGAAAAGGGGATAAAGGTTTTTGGGAGAGCTTTGGTTTTTTAAAAACCCCCATTTTTTCCAAATTTTTTGGGGGGGCAAACCTTGGACACAAAAGGAAACTTTTTGAGCCTTGGGAATTTTTCCTTTTTTTCAGAAAAATGGCCCCCCCTTTTGGGTTGAAAAAAAAAGTTACCCTTTAAAAATTTCCCCAGGTAAAAATTTTACTGAAGTTGGGGTTTTAACACCCTAATTAGGGCTTTTTAAAAAGGGAAAAAAAATTTTTTAAAAGCCACCCCCGGAACCCGTTTTTTTTAAATTTTAAAAAGGGGATTTTTTTTTAAAAAATCCATTTTTTTTCCCGAAAAAATTTTTTTTAAAAACTTTCTTTCTTCGATTTTTTAGAACTGGTTTTTGGTTTTCAATTTTGGGGGAAAAACCTCATTCTAAACAGGTTTTTTTTTTTTTTCTTTATATTTTAAAACCCGTTTTCCTTTTTTTTGCTTTTCTCTTTCCTTCAAAATTTTTTTTTAAAAACCTCCCTTTTTTTTTTTTAAAACTTTTGGGTAATAAAGTAATTTTTTTTTTATCTTTTTGTAAATTTTTAAAAACTCAAATCAATTTTTTTCCTCCAAGTCCCCGGTTTTTAAAAACCTCCTTTCCCTTTGGGGGGGGCCCCTGGGGTTTGCAAAAAAGCCATTTCCTACATGAAGACCGTGTTTCCCCCCGCACAACCCGTGGTTTTTTTCCTTTAAAAAAATCAAATTTTCCCCAATGGCCGGGGCCCCCTTTTGAGTTTTTTTTGGGCCCCTTTAAAATCAATTTCCCGAAGGTTTTTTGGAAAAATGTGGGGACAGCCACACAACTGAAAACTCCTGGAAAACCCCTTTTTGGCCCCCCGGTTCCCCCCCAAAAAGGAAAAAACGGGCCCCCAATGGACCCCTTTTGGGAAAATTAAAAAGACCAAAAGGAATTTGGGGTTTGGGAAAAGGGTTTTTTTCTTCCTAAATTGGGCCCCCCCTTGGGCCTTTTTTAAAAAAAATTTTTTTTTTTTTTTAGTTGAAGGTTTTTAAAAAAACCCCCTTGATGTGGGTTTAAAGACCGGGTTTTCCCAAATAACCCCCTTTCCCATCTGAAATTCCCCCCTTCTCCCCCCCAAATTTTCCCCCCTTGGGGAAAACACAGAGGAATTTTAAAGGCAGAAAAAATTTTTTAACCCCCTGGGAAATCCCCCTTTTTGGTTTCACATTTTTTGGGCCCCGGGGAAACCCAAACCCCAAAGGGGGGCCGGGGTTTTTTTCACTTTGGGCCCCCAACCATGAAAGTGTTTGTTTTTTTTGGGCCCCTTTGGGGGAAAAAAAGAAAGGGGTTTTTCCCTTTTTTCTTTGAAAGGATTTTCCCGGGCGGGGCTTTATTCAAAGGAAACCCAAAAGAGGGCGACCAAACCAAGGGGGGGGCCCCAATCTTTTGTTTCCCAGCCAAAAGGGCGGTTTTTTTCAAAAAAGGGGGAGGGGGGGGGAGGCCCGGGAAAAAAATGCCCATGGGAGAAGGGGGGAAGAAGGTTTTGGGAAAAGGGGGAAAAACTTTAAACCAAAAAAACCCAACTTTTGATGTTGGGGGGCCCCCAAATGAAAAAAACCCACCAGCCCCCAAATACTTTTTTTTGGGGTTTTTGGAAAAAAGGGTTTCCCAGGCCCAGGGGGCCCATTTAAACAGAGGAAAAGGACCCCCCTTTAATTTGGGGTGAGGGAAAATTGGAAAGCTGGGGGCGGGGCCCGGGAGGAGAGCGAAGGGGAAGGTGCCCCCGGGAGGGGGGTTGTGGCTTTTCCTTGCCCAAAGAAACCTTTTTTTTTCCCGGTTTTTTTCTTTCGATGGGGGGCTATGGGGCCCCTCCCCTGTGGGGGTTTTGGGGGGAAAAGGAAAAAGACCCCTTTAAAGACGATGGGGGGCCCGTTCCCTTTTTTTCCCCCGGAGCCCAGAAGACTTTAGGTTTTTTAATTTCCCGGGCTCCACCAAATTTTTTGAAAAACATTTGGGAAACCTTTTGGGGAAAAGGGCACTTAATTTTTCAAAACCCCGGGGAGTTTTTTCCCAACCATAAAGTGGGGAAAAAAAAATTTTGATTTTAAAAAATGAGGGTTTAATTTTTGTATTACAAATTCGTAGTTTAGCCTTGGGTGGGCCTGGGGCCCCCAAACAATCTTTTCCCGGGGGGGTTAAAACCCACTTTTATTTTTTTTTATATGTTTCATGGCAAAGGTTTTTTTATAAATTTGGGGGGATGGGCCCTCCCTTTTAAAGGTTTTTTTTTGAGCCCTCCTCCCCGGGTGGGGAGGAAAAAGGTTTTTCCCGCTAACCCCGGGTTCCAGCCCCTTTTTTAAGGAAAATTAAGTAATTTCTTTAAACCCTTTTTCCCCAAAATGGAATTTTTTTTTTCCAAAAAAAAAAAGGGTTTTAAACATAGTAGTTTTTTTAAAACCCCCTGTACTGTTCCAAGATGACTAGGTTTTAGAAAAATGCATGAGAAAAAACTTTTGCACCGTGGGGCCCTTTCAAAAAAATGTAGTTGGGGGGGGCCCCCAAGGGTAATAGTGGAGGGGTGAAACTGGTTATTTTTACAACAGCCCCCCTTAAAGGAAAAAAGAAATTCAATTTTTTTAAAACCCTGGATCCCCAAAATGGGGACCCTCCAGGGGGAAAAAAATTTGACAAATTGGTTTTGGAACATGGTTTTAATTTTTTTTTCAACTTTTTTTAGGGAAGGGGTTGCTATTGGCATCCCAACCCGGTTTTGAAACCCCGAGGGTTTCCTTTTTCTAACCTTCCCCCGCAAAACACAGAAACAGTCCCCCCAAAAACAAAAAAATTTTTCTAAGGGCCCCCCCCAAAAAAAATTTTAAAAAAGTGCCCAAATGCCCTTTTTGGGAAAATTTAAAAAACATAAAGTAGAAAATCAAGAAAAGGCCCCACCTGAATTAGTTTTCCCGGGGGGTTTCCCAAAAATTTTTTTTCATTTAATTTTAAAAACAAAAAAACCCTGTTCCCCTCTAAAGGTTTTTACCTTTCCAGGGAAACCCGCCTTAGGTTTTTTCCTTTTTTTTCCCCCCCCTAGCTTTTGGGACAATTTAAAACCTTCCAAATAAAAGTCCCTTTTTTTAATTTACCACATAAAGTTTTTTTGGGGTGGGGAAAAAAACTTTTTTTTTTCCCCCAAAGTTTTAAAGGGTAAAAAATAAATAGTTTTTAAAATTTAAAAAACCCCCCATAAAGACTTCCCCTTTGGGAAAAAAATGAGAAAAAAGGGGCCCAATTTTTTTTGGGCAGAGCATCACTAGGGGGGGATCAAAACGGGAACTGAGAAAATTAAAAAAAAGCCGAAAAAAACAGGAAAATTTTCTGCTTTTTGGGAGGGACCAAAACCCAATTTTTGGGAAAATGGGGGAAGGGGTGGGGTGGAAATTTTTTCCCCTTTTTATTAAAAGGTTTTTTTTTTGGGCTATTTGAAAGGGCTTTTTTTTTTCCCCCAATTTGAAAAACCACTGGGAAAGGGAAATTTTTTTAGGAAAAGTGGGGGGGTGGGGAGGGGGAAAAAACCCTGGGGAAATTTCACCCTTTTTTTTTCCTTTGGGGGGGTCCATAAATTTAAACATTTCCCACTGGACCCATTTAAAAACCAGTCTATAAACCCTTTGCTTTTTGGCGAGCCCCAAAATTTTTTTGATTTTTGGGGTCCCCCACTGGGGAAAAGGTTTTTAAAACCCCGGCCCCCCATTATTGCCCTTTTTTTTGCCTTTGGCCCCAAAAAAGAAAATTTTTTTGTTTTCCCCGCCTTTAATTTTTTTTTTTTTTCCAAACCCGGGGAAAAAAAAGAAAGAAAAAATAATTTTTCCTCAAGAAAGGGCCCCTTTTTTTAAAAACAAAAAAAAAAAAGAGATGAGAGATTTTTATGACTCCTAAAACCCAAAAAACTTGGGGGAAATTTTGGGCCTTTAAAAAAATTTTGTACAGCATGTAAATGTTTGGGAGAACTCCCCTACTTAAATTGATTTTTTTTTAAAATTTTTAAATTTTTGGGGTTTTGACTTTTTGTCCCCACAACACTTTAAACCCTCTCAAAATTTGGTGGGGCCTCCCTAAATGCTCCCCTTTTCCAAAAATTTTCTTCCCCTCAACCCCCCAACAAATTTTTTCCTTAACACATCCAAAACACTTTTTTCCCCAAAACCCAAAAGCTTGTCAATTTCCCCCCCATGGTTTTAAAAAGCCCCCCTGGGGGATTGAAAGAAAAAATCTAGATTAAATTTTTTTTGGCAAGGCAAATAAAGCCTTTTCCCCCATCTTTTGGCCCCCAATAAAACCCCCCCCCTTAGTATTTGCCAATGCCCCCCTCCCCCCCACAAATTTTTGGGGAAATTCCCCTTTTGGGGCCACATCCCTTTTTTTCCCGGTTTTTTTTTGGGTATTTTTCCCCAAAAAATACCCCTTTAATTTTTTTATTCCCTTTTTTAAGGTTCCTTTTGGGGGGGCCTGCGTTTTTTTCCCTTAAGCCTTTTTAACCCAAACCTTTTTTTTTAATTAAATCATAAACAAGTTTTTTTAAGGCCCCCGGTCAAAAACCGGTTTTTCCCCCCCAGGGAAAACCCCCTTTTTTAAATTTTTTTTTCCTTTCTTTTTTTGGAAAATTTTGGCCCCTTAATTTCCTTTTTTCCCAGAAACACCTGGGTGGCTTTTTTCTTAGACTCTGAACATTCTTTTTTCCCCGCCCCTTTAAAAAAGGGTTTTGGGAAAAACTTCTTTAACCCCCTTTTGTTTAAAATGAGGAACCCTTTTGACCAAAAAAATTTAGGGAAACTTTGTGAATTTCCCTTTCCCCCCTTCCAAATTCCCCCCCGCCCCCTAGAATGTTAAAACCTTTGCACTAGGGGGGGCCCCCCCAAAATGTTTTTTGGGGGGGGGTTTCCCGGGGCCCCCCTCCCCCGGGGGGGGCCCCCCCCCCCCCCCCCCCCAAAACCCCGGGAAAAACCCTTTATTAAAAGGGAAAAATTTTTTCCTAAAAACCCCCCTAAACCCAAAAAAGCCCCCCCAAAAAAGGAAATGCCCGGGGAAAAAATTTTTATTTTTCCTTTTCCCACAACTAGAACAAGTTTTTTTTTAGTCCCCCCAGGGGGGCTAAAAACTGGAAAAAACTATGGAAAGAAATTTTTTAAAAAATTTTGTGTGGGCCCCAATTTACCCTTTCCCTTTTAAATGAATTCATTCCCCTTGGAAAATACAAAAAACTTTTTGGGTTTTTGTGTGTTTGGGGGGTGTGGGGTGTTTTGGAAAAAAGAGCCGAGACCCAATTTGACCCGAGAGGAACAGACAGACAGAATTTTTTCCCTTCCCCAAATTTTAAATTTAAGGGGAAACTTTTTAAGGGCCCTTGGTTTTTTTTTTTCTTCAATTTCCCCATAAAACCAATGCCCCCGAAAATTAAAAAATTCCAAAAAACACAGTAAAAAAAAAAAGGGGGGGGGGGTGACAAATAACTTTTTTAGTGGGGAAAACCCCACAACACAAACCTTTGGCCAAACCCCTCAAGAAATAAAACCAAAAGGGGATTTAGGGTGTTGGTTTTTTACAAAACCCCAATATGATTTCTGAAATGGAATTTTTAAAATTTCCCAAAGGTTTTTTCCCTCCCCCCAAAAAAAAACCCCTAAAACCCCTTTTTAAAAATTCCGGGGAAAAAAAAAAAAAAAAACCCAAAAAAATGAAGGGCATATCAAAAATACTTTTTTTCAAAATAACTCCCAAGGGCCCCCCCTCAAGATTTTCCAAAAAAAAATAAAAGTTTTAAAAGGGAAATACACAGTCTAGAGGAAGGGGCCCAAGGAGGCCCTGAAAAAAAATCTAAAATTTTGATTTAATTTTCCCGGAAAGGGTTTTTGAAACAGAAAAAGGACAACCCCAAAAAAAAAAACTAAAAAAATTTTTAAAAAAAAGTTGGGGGGTTTTTTTTAAATTTTTAATAAAAAGGGCCCCCTAGTAGTTTTTTAGTTTTTTTGACCCAAATTTTTTGAAAGTAAGAACCCTTAATGACAGAGAAAAAAGGAAAAGTGGGGGGGAAAAGGGAAAGCCTTTTTACTTTTTTTTTGGGGAACCTTTTTTTGAAAGCCCCAGTAAATGAAAAAAAAAGGGGTAAAATTTTGGAAAATTTAAACCCCCCGGTGGAGAGTTTGGGAAAAACCCCGGAAAAAATTTTAAAAAACCAAGGGGGGGCCCTGGCCCTGAGAATTTTAACCCTGAGGGAAATTATTTTTTGCTTTTTTGAATTTTCCCCATCCTTTAATAAAACTTTTTTTCAAAGTGGGTTTTGAAAAATCGGGGGGGAAAGGGAAAACAAAAGCAATAGTTCCCCTTTTAACCCAAAATGGGGCCCTTCCCCAAAATTGGGGGAAGGGTTTTCCCCTCAAAGGAAAAAGGGGTTTTTTTTTTTAAAATTTTATTT
>JAKFHU010000924.1:0-11305 GCA_023783475.1 Daubentonia madagascariensis
GATTTCTCGGGTCTCGGGCTGGCCCCCCATCCGGGCCCGGTACTTTGTGTCCGGAATGCTCCGGCCTGCGCTTTTTCTTCTGGGCCTGTGCACTGGACCCCCGCGGTCCTCAGCACTTGTCGGGTCCCTGTCAGAGGCGCGCCCGGCCTTTTTCTTTTGGGCTGCCGCCGGGCTGTCGGCGCGCTGTGGCTTTACTACTGCTCCGTGCCTTTCGCGGGGGACCCTTGGCCTGCCCTTAGGGTGCAGGGTGAGCGTCCCCTACCGCAGTCCGGGGCGCAGGTTTTGTGACCTCGTTGCATCAGCGCTCTGTCCGATTGGGGGCTGCTGCTCTGCTTCCGGTTCGGGAAGGGTGGGCCGGTAGCGCCGTGGCGCGCTCGGGTGGGATGGGGGGGGGCTGCAGGCGATCCGGGGGGCCTAGCTCCTTGGAGGTGGGGCTGTTCCTCTCGTCGCGTCTGGCAGCTCTGTGGCACCTCCGCTGCAGGATGCCCGGCCCACTCGCCTGTCGGAACCCAGCACGGGGCCCGTGTCCCCACGAGGCCTCTGCAGGGTCTCCTGACCCCCTGCTGGGCCTCATGCTCCCCCTGGGCACACTTCAGGCCCGGGTCCTGGGATAGCCCAGCGCTGTGTCTGGCACCTTGCTTCCTCCTCCAGCCGCGGGCCCTCACTTGAACGCCCTGAGGCATCCAGGCGTGCCCGGACTTTGCCGCACTGACCCGTGAGCGTTCTTGGGGTCGGACCCGGGCCTCAAGAGCGGCGGAGGCAATGGGGCCGAGCTGTCCCAGGAAACTCGTCAGGAGCCGCTGGCGCGGGACTCACCTCCGACCCCATCCCTTCCTCACGCTCGCCTCGTACCCCGGGGTCTACGTGAGTTTCCCCCACGCCCCCAAAGTTGTGTGGCCCCCTTGCCCTGTTGGCTGACTGCCTGTGTCCCCCAGGACTGGTGTGTCCTCCCGAGGGGCTTACTACACAGGGGGAGTCAAGCGCAGACTCGGGAGGCGTGTGCTCGTGGGGTTTGTGTCAGTGATTCTTCGGTTGCCTGTGTGTGTGTGTGTGTGTGGTGTGTGTGCTGTGCGGGCGTAGTCTTTGTCAGTGGCTCCTGTTTTGGTGTGCGGTGGGAGGGAGGGTCTTGTGTGCCGCCGGCAGTGGCGGCCGTGGTCCTTTCAGTCGGCTTTCCCACCGTGGAGCCCCTTGCCGTTTCCGTGTCTCCCCGTGGGCTTTTGCGACCTGGAACAGACCCTTTTGCTTCTGCTCTCCCGTTGAGGTTTGTGTCGGCCTGGTGACGTGGGGGCCTGATTGGGACGGCAGGCGAAGGCGTCACCTCCGCAGCGGCAGGGGCCGCCTTCCCCGACGAAGAGGACCCCCGTGACAGTTGAGGACAGCAACCTGGAAAGGAAGCCATTGTCCCGGCGTGCATGACAGGTGCAGGCAGACGTCCAGGAGGGGAGGCTATCTCCATTCCCCTCTTGCTCCTGGGCTCTCCGTCTGCTGTCCAGATTGGGGAGCAAGACTAGGGTAGACACAGTATGTTCCAGGTACCTGTGCCCTTGGGCCAAGCACCCTTTGGCTCTCCTTCTCCCACATCCACGTTTCCCTTGGTGTGGGGAGTGAATTTCTCCCCGCGTGGGGCTCCCCCCTGTCCTGGTGCCCGTCTTTTGTTTGTCCTGAATGTCTCTCGAGGGCCTAGGCTTTTTCTTCTTCTGGGTCCATCGTGGCAACGGTTACACATACCCCCGGTTCATCCAGGACAACATTGTCGGGGATTTCCCCTTTTATGAGGCTTGCTCCCTTCTCTGCACTGTCTTTCTGCTGAGAGCCTTGCCTGCGGGATATCAGGCAGACCTGGCCGATCTGCCTTCTGACATACGTGCCTAGTGGCAGGTAGGGGAACCCTGGGGCCCAAAGCCCATCCAGTGCGCTGCAGTGTATCTCACTGGATCCGTCCTAGTCCCTGCGGCGGGCCCTTGGGTTTTAATAAACGTCTGTTCGCCTTTCACGTCTTCTTTGCTCTTCCTTGTGGGGGGTAGGATGTGCGTCCACCCTTACCGAGGGGTTCCTGGGGGCAAGGGTGTGGGGCCCCGGTAGCATCCCAGAACCGTTGGGCTTGCTTCTTCTTCGGGGAGGGGGAGGGACTAGACTGGTGGGCGCAGGCGGCCGGGGGGGGGGGGCGTCTTAGCGATCCCAGCTCTTGAGGTGGGCTGTCTTCACTCGTCCGGCATCTCTGTTGCCTCGGCAGGATTCCCCCATCTCGCCTGGGAACCCAGCACGGGGCCCGTGTGGTCCCACGTAGGCCCTGCTTCTCCCTGACCCTCTTGGGGCCTTTCAGTGCCCCCTGGGAGCAACACCTCTCAGGGTCCTCGTAGGTCTGGGAAGTAGCCCAGACCTGCTGGTGGACACGTGCTTCCCTCCTCCAGCCCTGCTGGGATCCCATCTTCCCCAGGGCACTCCCTCGATTGGCCGCGGTCGTGTCTGGGCCTTGGTGACCGGCGTGGGGACACGAGCGAGAGCCCTGGCACTTGAAACAGGGCAATCTCTGAGGTCCCAGATCCCAGAGAGGCAGTGCACAGCGAGGATCAGTGGTCTTGAACGTCAGCTGACCCATGCGCTCGGGGACTATGCAAGCTGAGGTGCCCCAACACCCCAGCCCCCTCGCCCCATTTCTCCTCCCCCCCCCCCGCCCCCAGCGACTCCGGAGCCCATACGCACCTCAACAACGGACCCCAAAAGGGACGGTAAGGGGGACTGCGAGGGGTTCTGCCCTCACCCTGAGCTGGTCTCCACCGGGAAACGGCCCAGAGCTCTTCTCCAACGCACCCGAGAACAGGCCGCGGAGGGTCTGGCCCTGGGTCGCCACCTGCAGCCGCTCCTTCCCCTGCCACAAGCCCCACCTTCCTCGCCGGCTCCTCCCCCACACCACACCCCGCCCCCGACGCGCGGGAAAGCGCAGTACCGCCCCACAGCGCGTCTTCCGGGATTCCCCCCGACCTCTCAACGGCGCATGCGCGTGTCAGCCGGTCTCGGCGCCTTGCGTCACAGTGACCGACGCGGTTGCCTAGGGACCGCGTCCCGGAGGCGTTGGGGAGCCGGAGGCCGCGGTGGCCAGGCCTGGGTGGCTGGCGGGTCCTGCGTCCTGCCCCGTGGAGCGGTTTCTTGGGGTCGGGCCCGGGGCCTCAGGAGCGGCGGATGGCCGAGCGGTCTCCAGGAAACGTCGTCGGGAGCCGCTGGCGGCGGGACTCACCTCCGACCCCATCCCTTCCTCACGCTCGCCTCGTCCCGGTGTCTACGTGAGTTCCCCACGCCCCCAAAGTTGTGGCCCCCCTTGCCCTGTTGGGCTGGACTGCCTGTGTCCCCCAGGACTGGTGTGTCTCCCGAGGGGCTTTCCTCACAGGGGGAGGAAAGCGCAGCCTCGGGAGGCGTGTGCTCGTGTGTTTGTGTCAGTGATTCTTCGGCTTAAGCCTTTGTGTGTGTGTGTGTGTGTGTGTGGTGTCGTGCTGTGCGGGCGTGAGTCTTTGTCAGTGGCTCCTGTGTGGTGTGCGGTGGAGGGAGGTGTCTTGTGTGCCGCCGGCAGGTGGCGGCCGTGGGTCCTTTCAAGTCGGCTTTCCCACCGGGGAGCCCCTTGCCGTTTCGTGTCTCCCCGTGGGCTGTGCGACCCTGGAACAGACCCTTTTGCTTCTGCTTCCCGTTGAGGTTTGTGTCGGCCTGGGTGACGTGGGGGCCTGATTGGGACGGCAGGCGAAGGCGTCACCTCCGCACGGCAGGGGCCGCCTTCCCCGACGGAAGAGGACCCCGTGACAGTTGAGGGACAGCAACCTGGAAAGGAAGCCATTGTCGGCGTGCAGGACAGGTGCAGGCAGACGTACAGCGGAGGTGAGTCTATCTCCATTCCCCACATGCACCTGGGCTCACGTCTGCAGTCCAGATAGAGGACCAGAGACTAGGCTAGACAAAGTAGGATTCAGGGTACCTGGGCCCTTGGGCCAAGCACCCTTTGGCTCTCCTTCCCACATCCACGTTCGCCTGGGTGTGGGGGAGTGATTTCTCCGGCGTGGGCTCCCACCTGTCCTGGTGCCCGGTCTTTTGTTGTCCTGACATGTCTCTCGAGGGCCTAGGCTTTTCTTCTTCTGGGTCCATCGTGGCAACGGTACACATCCCCCGGTTCATCCAGGACAACATTGTCGGGGATCCCTTTCATGAGGCTCCCTGCTCTGCACTTTCTTTCTGCCTGATGAGGCCTGCCTGCGGGATGATCAGGCAGACCTGGCCGATCTGCCTTCTGTCATCCGTGCCTTGTGGCAGGTAGGGGAACCCTGGGGCCCAATGCCCATCCAGGCGGCTGCAGTGTATCTCACTGGATCCGTCCTAGTCCCGGCAGGCGGGCCCGGCGCTATTAATAAACGTGCTGTTGCCCTTTCACGTCTTCTTTGCTCTTCCTTGATGGGGGGGTAGGAGGTGCGTCCACCCTTACCGCGTTCCTGGGGGCAAGGGTGTGGGGCCCCGGTAGCAGCCCAGAACCGTTGGGCTGCTTCTGCTTCGGGAGGGAAGGGACTAGGGACTGGGTGGCGCAGGCGGCCGGTGGGGGGGGGCGCTTCTTAGCGATCCCAGCTCTTGGAGGTGGGGCTGTCTTCACTCGTCCGGCAGCTCTGTGGCCTCCGGGCAGGATTCCCCCATCTCGCCTGGAACCCAGCACGGGCCCGTGTGGTCCCACGTAGGCCCTGTCTTCTCCCTGACCCTCTTGGGGCCTTCAGTGCCCCTGGGAGCACACCTCTCAGGGTCCTCGTAGGTCTGGGAATAGCCCAGACCTGCTGGTGGGACACGTGCTTCCCTCCTCCAGCCCTGCTGGGATCCCATCTTCCCCAGGGGCACTCCCTCGGATTGGCCGCGGTCGGTGTCTGGGCCTTGGGTGACCGGCGGTGGGGACGAGCGAGAGGCCCTGGCACTTGAGAACAGGGCAATCTCTGAGGTCCCAGATCCCAGAGAGGCAGTGCACAGCGAGGATCAGTGGTCTGACCGTCAGCTGACCCCTGCGCTCGGGGACTATGGCAAGCTGAGGTGCCCCAACACCCCAGGCCCCCTCGCCCCATTTCTCCTCCCCCCCCCCCGCCCCCAGCGACTCCGGAGCCCATAGCGCACCTCAACAACGGACCCCAAAAGGGACGGTAAGGGGGGACTGCGAGGGTTTCTGCCCTCACCCTGAAGCTGGGTCTCCACCGGGAAACGGCCCAGAGCTCTTCTCCAACGCACCCGGAGAACAGGCCGCGGAGGGTCTGGCCCTGGGTCGCCCACCACAGCCTCCTACAACTGCCACAAGCCCCACCTTCCTCGCCGCTCCTCCCCCACTCCACTCCCGGCCCCCGCCCGCGGGAAAGCCGCAGTACCGCCCCCAGCGCTCTTCCGGGATTCCCCCGCCGACCTCTCAACGGCGCATGCGCGTGTCAGCGGTCCGGCGCCTGGCGTCACAGTGACCGCCGCGGTTGCCTAGGGACCGCGTCCCGGAGGCGTTGGGGAGCCGGAGGCCGCGGTGGCCAGGCCTGGGTGGCTGGCGGGCTGCGTCCTGCCCCGTGGAGCGGTTCTTGGGGTCGGGCCCGGGGCCTCACAGGAGGCGGCGGATGGCCGCAGCGGTCCCAGGAAACGTCGTCGGGAGCCGCTGGCGGCGGGACTCACCTCCGGACCCCATCCCTTCCTCACGCTCGCCTCGTCCCGGTGTCTACGTGAGTTCCCCCACGCCCCCAAAGTTGTGGCCCCCTTGCCCTGTTGGGCTGGACTGCCTGTGTCCCCCAGGACTGGTGTGTCTCCCGAGGGTCTTCCTCACAGGGGGAGGAGAGCGCAGCCTCGGGAGGCGTGTGCTCGTGTGTTTGTGTCAGTGATTCTTCGGGGTTGCCTGTGTGTGTGTGTGTGTGGTGTGTGTGTGTGTGTGCGGGCGTGAGTCTTTGTCAGTGGCTCCTGTGTGGTGTGCGGTGGAGGGAGGTGTCTTGTGTGCCGCCGGCAGGTGGCGGCCGTGGGTCCTTTCAAGTCGGCTTTCCCACCGGGGAGCCCCTTGCCGTTTCGTGTCTCCCCGTGGGCTGTGCGACGTGGAACAGACCCTTTTGCTTCTGCTTCCCGTTGAGGTTTGTGTCGGCCTGGGTGACGTGGGGCCTGATTGGGACGGCAGGCGAAGGCGTCACCTCCGCAGCGGCAGGGGCCGCCTTCCCCGACGGAAGAGGACCCCGTGACAGTTGAGGACAGCAACCTGGAAAGGAAGCCATTGTCGGCGTGCAGGACAGTGTGCAGGCAGACGTCCAGGGAGGTGAGGCTATCTCCATTCCCCTCTTGCTCCTGGGCTCTCGTCTGCTGTCCAGATTGAGGAGCAGAGACTAGGGTAGACACAGTAGGATTCAGGGTACCTGTGGCCCTTGGGGCCAAGCACCCTTTGGCTCTCCTTCCCACATCCACGTTCGCCTGGGTGTGGGGAGTGATTTCTCCGGCGTGGGCTCCCACCTGTCCTGGTGCCCGGTCTTTTGTTGTCCTGAATGTCTCTCGAGGGCCTAGGCTTTTCTTCTTCTGGGTCCATCGTGGCAACGGTACACACTCCCCGCGTTCATCCAGGACAACATTGTCGGGGATCCCTTTCATGAGGCTCCCTGCTCTGCACTTTCTTTCTGCCTGAGAGGCCTGCCTGCGGGATGATCACGCAGACCTGGCCGATCTGCCTTCTGTCCTCCGTGCCTTGTGGCAGGTAGGGGAACCCGGGGGCCCAATGCCCAGCCAGGCGGCTGCAGGGTCTCTCACTGGATCCGTCCTGGTCCCGGCGCGGGCCCTTGGCTTTTAATAAACGTGCTGTTCCCTTTCACGTCTTCTTTGCTCTTCCTTGATGGGGGGGTAGGAGGTGCGTCCACCCTTACCGCGTTCCTGGGGGCAAGGGTGTGGGGCCCCGGTAGCAGCCCAGAACCGTTGGGCTGCTTCTGCTTCGGGTGGGGAAGGGACGTAGGGACGTGGGGGCGCAGGCGGCCGGTGGGGGGGGGCGTCTTAGCGATCCCAGCTCTTGGAGGTGGGGCTGTCTTCACTCGTCCGGCAGCTCTGTGGCCTCCGGCAGGATTCCCCCATCTCGCCTGGGAACCCAGCACGGGGCCCGTGTGGTCCCACGAGGCCCTGTTCTCCCTGACCCTCTTGGGGCCTTCAGTGCCCCCTGGGAGCACACCTCTCAGGGTCCTCGTAGGTCTGGGAATAGCCCAGACCTGCTGGTGGGACACGTGCTTCCCTCCTCCAGCCCTGCTGGGATCCCATCTTCCCCAGGGGCACTCCCTCGGATTGGCCGCGGTCGGTGTCTGGGCCTTGGGTGACCGGCGTGGGGACAGCGAGAGGCCCTGGCACTTGAGAACAGGGCAATCTCTGAGGTCCCAGATCCCAGAGAGCAGTGCACAGCGAGGATCAGTGGTCTGACCGTCAGCTGACCCCTGCGCTCGGGGACTATGGCAAGCTGAGGTGCCCCAACACCCCGGCCCCCTCGCCCCATTTCTCCTCCCCCCCCCCCGCCCCCAGCGACTCCGGAGCCCATAGCGCACCTCAACAACGGACCCCAAAAGGGACGGTAAGGGGGGACTGCGAGGGGTTTGCCCTCACCCTGAAGCTGGGTCTCCACCGGGAAACGGCCCAGAGCTCTTCTCCAACGCACCCGGAGAACAGGCCGCGGAGGGTCTGGCCCTGGGTCGCCACCGCAGCCTCCTTCCCCTGCCACAAGCCCCACCTTCCTCGCCGGCTCCTCCCCCACTCCACTCCCGGCCCCCGCCCGCGGGAAAGCGCAGTACCGCCCCCAGCGCGTCTTCCGGGATTCCCCGCCGACCTCTCAACGGCGCATGCGCGTGTCAGCGGTCCGGCGCCTGGCGTCACAGTGACCGCCGCGGTTGCCTAGGGACCCGCGTCCCGGAGGCGTTGGGGAGCCGGAGGCGCGGTGGCCAGGCCTGGGTGGCTGGCGGGCTGCGTCAGGCCCCGTGGAGCGGTTTCTGGGGGTCGGGCACGGGGCCTCAGGAGCGGCGGATGGCCGAGCGGGTCCCAGGAAACGTCGTCGGGAGCCGCTGGCGGCGGGACTCACCTCCGGACCCCATCCCTTCCTCACGCTCGCCTCGTCCCGGTGTCTACGTGAGTTCCCCCACGCCCCCAAAGTTGTGGCCCCCTTGCCCTGTTGGGCTGGACTGCCTGTGTCCCCCAGGACTGGTGTGTCTCCCGAGGGCTTCCTCACAGGGGAGGAAAGCGCAGCCTCGGGAGGCGTGTGCTCGTGTGTTTGTGTCAGTGATTCTTCGGTTCCTTGTGGGTGTGCCTGTGTGTGTGTGTGTGTGTGTGTGCGGGCGTGAGTCTTTGTCAGTGGCTCCTGTGTGGTGTGCGGTGGGAGGGAGGTGTCTTGTGTGCCGCCGGCAGGTGGCGGCCGTGGGTCCTTTCAAGTCGGCTTTCCCACCGGGGAGCCCCTTGCCGTTTCGTGTCTCCCCGTGGGCTGGTCGACCTGGAACAGACCCTTTTGCTTCTGCTTCCCGTTGAGGTTTGTGTCGGCCTGGGTGACGTGGGGCCTGATTGGGACGGCAGGCGAAGGCGTCACCTCCGCAGCGGCAGGGGCCGCCTTCCCCGACGGAAGAGGACCCCGTGACAGTTGAGGACAGCAACCTGGAAAGGAAGCCATTGTCGGCGTGCAGGACAGGTGCAGGCAGACGTCCAGGGAGGTGAGGCTATCTCCATTCCCCTCTTGCTCCTGGGCTCTCGTCTGCTGTCCAGATTGAGGAGCAGAGACTAGGGTAGACACAGTAGGATTCAGGGTACCTGTGTGCCCTTGGGCCAAGCACCCTTTGGCTCTCCTTCCCACATCCACGTTCGCCTGGGTGTGGGAGTGATTTCTCCGGCGTGGGCTCCCACCTGTCCTGGTGCCCGGTCTTTTGTTGTCCTGAATGTCTCTCGAGGGCCTAGGCTTTTCTTCTTCTGGGTCCATCGTGGCAACGGTACACATCCCCCGGTTCATCCAGGACAACATTGTCGGGGATCCCTTTCATGAGGCTCCCTGCTCTGCACTTTCTTTCTGCCTGAGAGGCCTGCCTGCGGGATGATCAGGCAGACCTGGCCGATCTGCCTTCTGTCATCCGTGCCTTGTGGCAGGTAGGGGAACCCTGGGGCCCAATGCCCATCCAGGCGGCTGCAGTGTATCTCACTGGATCCGTCCTAGTCCCGGGCGGCGGGCCCTTGGCTTTTAATAAACGTGCTGTTCCCTTTCACGTCTTCTTTGCTCTTCCTTGATGGGGGGGTAGGAGTGCGTCCACCCTTACCGCGTTCCTGGGGGCAAGGGTGTCGGTGGCCCCGGTAGCAGCCCAGAACCGTTGGGCTGCTTCTGCTTCGGGAGGGAAGGGACTAGGGACTGGGGCGCAGGCGGCCGGGGGGGGGGGGCGTCTTAGCGATCCCAGCTCTTGGAGGTGGGGCTGTCTTCACTCGTCCGGCAGCTCTGTGGCCTCCGGGCAGGATTCCCCCATCTCGCCTGGGAACCCAGCACGGGGCCCGTGTGGTCCCACGTAGGCCCTGCTTCTCCCTGACCCTCTTGGGGCCTTCAGTGCCCCCTGGGAGCACACCTCTCAGGGTCCTCGTAGGTCTGGGAATAGCCCAGACCTGCTGGTGGGACACGTGCTTCCCTCCTCCAGCCCTGCTGGGATCCCATCTTCCCCAGGGGCACTCCCTCGATTGGCCGCGGTCGGTGTCTGGCCTTGGGTGACCGCGGTGGGGACGAGCGAGAGGCCCTGGCACTTGAGAACAGGGCAATCTCTGAGGTCCCAGATCCCAGAGAGGCAGTGCACAGCGAGGATCAGGGTCTGACCGTCAGCTGACCCCTGCGCTCGGGGACTATGGCAAGCTGAGGTGCCCCAACACCCCAGGCCCCCTCGCCCCATTTCTCCTCCCCCCCCCCCGCCCCCAGCGACTCCGGAGCCCTAGCGCACCTCACACGGACCCCAAAGGGACGGTAAGGGGGACTGCGAGGGGTTCTGCCCCACCTGAAGCTGGGTCTCCACCGGAAACGGCCCAGAGCTCTTCTCCAACGCACCCGGAGAACAGCCGCGGAGGGTCTGGCCCTGGTCGCCACCGCAGCCTCCTTCCCCTGCCACAAGCCCCACCTTCCTCGCCGGCTCAGGACCCCGTGACAGTTGAGGACAGCAACCTGGAAAGGAAGCCATTGTCGGCGTGCAGGACAGGTGCAGGCAGACGTCCAGGGAGGTGAGGCTATCTCCATTCCCCTCTTGCTCCTGGGCTCTCGTCTGCTGTCCAGATTGAGGAGCAGAGACTAGGGTAGACACAGTAGGATTCAGGTACCTGTGGCCCTTGGGGCCAAGCACCCTTTGGCTCTCCTTCCCACATCCACGTTCGCCTGGGTGTGGGAGTGATTTCTCCGGCGTGGGCTCCCACCTGTCCTGGTGCCCGGTCTTTTGTTGTCCTGAATGTCTCTCGAGGGCCTAGGCTTTTCTTCTTCTGGGTCCATCGTGGCAACGGTACACATCCCCCGGTTCATCCAGGACAACATTGTCGGGGATCCCTTTCATGAGGCTCCCTGCTCTGCACTTTCTTTCTGCCTGATGAGGCCTGCCTGCGGGATGATCAGGCAGACCTGGCCGATCTGCCTTCTGTCATCCGTGCCTTGTGGCAGGTAGGGGAACCCTGGGGCCCAATGCCCATCCAGGCGGCTGCAGTGTATCTCACTGGATCCGTCCTAGTCCCGGGCGGCGGGCCCTTGGCTTTTAATAAACGTGCTGTTCCCTTTCACGTCTTCTTTGCTCTTCCTTGATGGGGGGTAGGAGGTGCGTCCACCCTTACCGCGTTCCTGGGGGCAAGGGTGTGGGGCCCCGGTAGCAGCCCAGAACCGTTGGGCTGCTTCTGCTTCGGGGAGGGGAAGGGACTAGGGACTGGGTGGCGCAGGCGGCCGGGTGGGGGGGGGGCGTCTTAGCGATCCCAGCTCTTGGAGGTGGGGCTGTCTTCACTCGTCCGGCAGCTCTGTGGCCTCCGGGCAGGATTCCCCCATCTCGCCTGGGAACCCAGCACGGGGCCCGTGTGGTCCCACGTAGGCCCTGCTTCTCCCTGACCCTCTTGGGGCCTTCAGTGCCCCCTGGGAGCACACCTCTCAGGGTCCTCGTAGGTCTGGGAATAGCCCAGACCTGCTGGTGGGACACGTGCTTCCCTCCTCCAGCCCTGCTGGGATCCACTTCCCAGGCACTCCCTCGGATGCCGCGGTCGTGTCTGGCCTGGGGACGCGGGACGAGCGAGCCCTGGCACTGAAACGGATCTCTGAGGTCCGATCCCAGAGCAGTGACGCGAGGAT
>JAKFHU010000925.1:0-14717 GCA_023783475.1 Daubentonia madagascariensis
TTCCACTTTGAATTTTCAACTCTCACTAGATTATCGGTTTTACCAATCAGAACTTTCGGAATTTTTCCCCGGTGAAGCATCTCTTTGAGCAACATTTACTTGGAAAAGGGGCTACGAAAAACAAAGTTTTTGTCAAAATTTTCCATCCCAGAGGGGAACCCAACCAGGAAACGACTAAACATCCGCTGCTATCATTCAATAAAACAATACGTACATTTGGGACAATTTCGTCCCCCGCAAAAGCCTTTTAAAATTTTTCCTCTTCCTTTTCCCCCTTAAAATCTTAGCATTTTAACAACCCCTTCAATCTAAAAACTGATATTGTGCACACTTTTTTGGAGGTGCTTGTCTGTGTGATTCCCTTTTGTAATCACTTTCATTCTGAACAGATTGTCCTTTCTCCCCCCCCTCACTCATTTTGGAATTTAAACCCTGTGCACATTTTAACATGTGGCGCTTTCAAATCATGAAAGAAGGATTTTCATTTGAAATTTGCGTATATTGTCCCCCTTTTCCTGCTTTTTTCCCAAACTCTTCCTCGCCATTTAAGGGCCCAGAAATTTCCCCGGACTATTGATTTCCCCTCAGAAGAGCAAAGCGCACTCCTAAATTTAAAGGGAAATCTTTTTCCCTGATTTCTTTATTTTAGGGAAGCCTGGAAAAACCAAAAAAATAAATCCTTCCACAAAAAAAAATGAAAAACATAGCCCCCACTGATGACCTCGGGGGTTTTTTCCCTCCGGGATTAGAAAAAATTTTTTCATTCAAAGCAGCTCATACCCCCTTTAAACCCCCATTTTTGAAAAAAATTTTAATAGCCCTTCTGCAAAGAATTTTAAAAAATTCCCGGGTTTAATCGGGATCTAATCAAAGTAGTATATTTTCCCCCGATTTTTTTCTGTGTTTTTGGGCATTTTGCTTTGAGTCTCTGAGAACACGGGGGGGAAAAAAATAGGGGCTTCCATACACAATTTAAACAATCCCCAACACCCGATCATGGACCGGTCCCTCATTTAAAAACAACGGGGTTCCTTTCACGTGCTTTAAAAATTGTAAAAGTTCCCTTCTTGAACCAAATGCCACCCTCTCCGTTTGGGTATCTTGCATTAACAACAAAAAGGGGGTCCCCCCAAGGAAATGCCGTCCCATCCGGGGGAGCTCTCAGTGAAAATTTCCCTTTTACTTATACCCCCCCAAAGGAACAAACCGGGCAGAATACTTCCAGCGGGATTTATGCAAATCTGCACCACACAGAACCTCAAAGGGGTTTTTTCCCTGTGAAGTAGTTTCCTTCACGGGAAAAACTTTAACTATCCTTTTTCCCTTTTTTTCTGCAAATTTCCCCCTACTTTGCCCCTTCGAAGATTGGAAAAAGTTTCTAGGGTCGGTCTACAAAAGTTTTTCACTGTAAACTTCCATTTTGGGGAACATTTTTCTCTTTTTTTTTTATGATTAAAGCAAATGAGAAAAAATGTAATTTTGGCTTCCATACACATTTAGGCCCTCCCAGAACCCAAAAGGGAATCCTAGCTGCTTTCTCTCGGAAAAGGGAAATGTTGGGAAATTTTTACTTTTTTCCTTTGCCGTTGGCCCCCCTCGGAACGAGCATTTTTCCTTTTTTTTCCCCCTTTGAAGCTTCGGGGTGTTTCCGGGTAATCCGGCTCTAAATCTGAAAAGGGCCCACACACCTTGAAGATCCTTTTCCCGTGAAAAAAATTTAAATTTTAGAGGGGTCTATGGACAAAGTGTGTACAATTTTTCCCCAAAAGTATTAAACCAAAACCCGTGCACTCTGACATCTAGGCTGCGGTTTGTTTATTAAAATGGGAAACTTTTTTACTTTAGACTTGGGAGGCCTCCAAACCCAACCGGTTTTTTTAAATTGCCTTTTTTCTATACTCAAAGCACCCTCCCCCAAAGAAAGGGTCCCCCATTGAAAAACAGCCCCCACACCCTATGATTTTTCCCCCAAATAGGGACTGTGTTTTTTCACCAAACATTCAGGGGTGAGGACGTGCTTTCGCCATGGCACAGATTTATATTCTCCCAACTAACCCAACTTCGTCGAACTTACATATTTTCCCCACTAAATTTATTCACAGACATAGACCCACAGAAGCTGGGCTACTCAGGAAAATCAGTAGTGCCTTCCTCCAAGAATTTCTTTGGGAAGGGTAAAAAATCTTTTTTTTTTTCCCCCAATAACCAAAGGGGAAAATGCACCCGTTAAAATTAATTCCCAATTCGTTTTCCTTAAATTTCTTCCCCCCGAAGTTTTCAAACCCTTTTTTCCCTAAATTTAAAACGAATCCAAAATTTAAAATTTTGTGCACCTTTTTAGGTGCTTGGACCGAAACCCCCGCTAAAAAGTTTTGGGGGGGGGGGGGGGGGGGGGGGGGGGGGGGGGGGGGGGGTTTTTTTTTTTTTTTTTTTTTTTTTTTTTTTTTTTTTTTTTTTTTTTTTTTTTTTTTTTTTGTGGTTTTTTTCTCCAAAATTTGAAAAGGTTTCATCAAAGCACTCATATTTTCCTTAACCCCCCTTTTTACCCAAAATTTAGACCTCTGCAAAGAGAATTTTTAAAAATTTCCGTTAATTGGATCTACATCAGTATATAGTTCCACAAAGATGCTTCTTCTTGGCACTTTTGCTTTTGATCATCTGGAACCAGACAAAAATGCTTCCATACACAAATTAAACAACCTCAACCCTGATCGGACCTGGGCTCTCTCATTAAACAACGGGCCTTTTACAAACTTTATATTTTCAAAAGGTTTCCCTTTTTTGCTACCAAAAAGCCATCCTCTCCGCTTGGGACTTTTCAATTTAACAAAAGAAAATGGGTCCCACAAAAAAAGCCGTACACTCCTAGGGGGCTCTCTTTAGAATCCTTTACTTATAGAACCCAAAAAACAAATACCCGTACAAATACTTCCTCGGGTTTATGCAAAACCCGCCCCCAAAAAGAACCCTGGGTTTTTTTTCCCGTGAAATAATTGCTTTACTGGAAAGAACTTTTTAAAACCTTTATCCCCTTTCGCAAATTTCCTACTTTCCCCCTTCGAAGATTGGAAACTTTCTAGGGCATCAGGCACAAAAATTCCTGTAAATCCTTTGGAGGCATTTCTCTGTGTATTTAATGATTAAAGCAAGTGAGAAGCAAGTGAATTTGGCTTCCATACACAGATTTAGGCCCTCCAGATACCAAAGGAAGTCCTAGCTGCTTCTCTCGAGAATGGAAAAAAAAAAAAAAAAAAAAAAAAAAAAAAAAAAAAAAAAAAAAAAAAAAAAAAAAAAAAAAAAAAAAAAAAAAAAAAAAAAAAAAAAAAAAAAAAAAAAAAAAAAAAAAAAAAAAAAAAAAAAAAAAAAAAAAAAAAAAAAAAAAAAAAAAAAAAATTTTTTTTTTTTTTTTTTTTTTTTTTTTTTTTTTTTTTTTTTTTTTTTTTTTTTTTTTTTTTTTTTTTTTTTTTTTTTTTTTTTTTTTTTTTTTTTTTTTTTTTTTTTTTTTTTTTTTTTTTTTTTTTTTTTTTTTTTTTTTTTTTTTTTTTTTTTTTTTTTTTTTTTTTTTTTTTTTTGCAACGGATCACCCACTGCTTCCTTTCGGGGTGAGGAGTGCTTGCCATGGAAACAGATTTATATTCTCCACTAACCCACTTCGTACGAATTACATATTTTCTCCACTAAATGTTTTAAGAATGACCAAGAACTGGGGCTACTCAGGAAAGCAGTATGCTTCCTCCAAATCTGCCAAAAAAAAAAAAAAAAAAAAAAAAAAAAAAAAAAAAAAAAAAAAAAAAAAAAAAAAAAAAAAAAAAAAAAAAAAAAAAAAAAAAAAAAAAAAAAAAAAAAAAAAAAAAAAAAAAAAAAAAAAAAAAAAAAAAAAAAAAAAGATTTTTGCTATCCTCAACACAGGTGAACTTCCACTGCTTTCTGCATCTGAAAATGGGATTGTTATGACTTTGGAAATATGTCCTTGCCAATTGACACGCTTGCTACGATATTCCTTCTTTTCCACTTTGAAGGTTCAACTCTCACTAGATTATCTGGTTACCAATCAGAACGTCGGAATGTTCCCAGGTGAAGCACTCTTTGAGGCAACATTTACTTGGAGAAGGCTACGAAACAAAGTCTTTGTCATATTTCCATCCACAGGTGAAGCCACACCAGGAATTCAATGATACTCTACTTAATGACCTAACTGTCTAACCAAAGGTTAAACAGCAAATATCAGTTACACCGAACAAGTCACTTGCGATGGCCTATCGAGACCTTTGGAACAGTACTTCAACCTTATTCCAAACCAATGTTTTAAGTCCTTCCAACACACTGCAAATTCCTCTGCTTCTGTCTAAAATGGGATTTTTATGACTTTTTTTTTTTTTTTTTTTTTTTTTTTTTTTTGGTTACCAATCAGAACGTCTGGAATTTTTCCCAGAGCTGAAGACATCATCTCTTGAGGCAACATTTAACTTGTGAGTAGAAGTTTTTTTTTTTTTTCCAGCTGCTTATCATTCAATGAACAATAGTGTATTCCCACTTGGGACACTTTTCTGGTCTCCCAGCTAAGCCATTTTTGACCAAATTCCTCTTCCTCTTACCCTATAAGAATCTTTAGACATGTGACAAGTCAATCTAAATCTACAAACTGATATTGTCACAACTTCCTTGGAGGTGCTGTTCTGTGTGATTTCGCTTCTTTTGTAATCACAATCATGTACTGAACAGATTGTAACTTTCTGCTCCCCCTCACTCATGGTGAAGTTAACCTGTTGCACATCCTTACGTGTGGCTGCTTCTCAATCATGAAATAGGAAAGGATGTTCATTTGAAAGTGCTGTAATTGTCTCCTGTCCTGCTTTCTACCTAGAATCTCATTCCTCGCCAGTTGGAAGGCCAGAAATGTCACCTGCACTATTCGAGTTTCTCTCAGAAGAGCGAAGCGCGACTCCTGAAATTAAGTATCTCTTTCTACTTTTTACTTATGGAAGCCTGTGAACCCACAAAAAATCATCCTTCCACAGACCAGCAATGAAGAAACATAGTAAACCACTGATCACCATCGTGGTTTTTTTTTTCCCGAGATTAGAAGAGTTATTTCATTCAAAGCAGCTCTATATTCTCCAATTTAACCCACTTGTGTACCAAAATATACGACCTTCTGCAATGAGAAGTTTGAAAATTACCATTAACTGGATCTACATCTAAGTAGTATAGTTCCACAACGATGCTTCTGTCTTTGGCACTTTTGCTTTTGATCATCTGGAACACACTGACAATAGTGTTCCATACACAGATTGAAAAATCCTCAAATATCCTAACCTGGTTTCAGAATACTTCCATACAGGGATTTATGCAAATCTGCCCACACAGAACCTCTAGAGGTTTTCCCTCCTGTGAAATGATTGCTTCACTGGAAAGAACTTTAGACTATCCTTTATTCCCACTTTTTTGCGAAATTTCACTATTCGCCACTTCGAAGATTGGAAACTTTCTAGGGCATCTAGGTCTCAAAAGTTACACTGTAAAGTTCCTTTGGGGGATTTCTCTGTGTTTTTATGATTAAAGCAAGTGAGAAAAAGTGTAATTTTGGCTTCCATACACAGATTTAGGCCCTCCAATACCAAGGAAGTCCTAGCTGCTTTCTCTCAGAGAATGGAATTGTTGGTAATAAGTACGTGTTTACTTTGCCGATTGACCCACTCAGAACGAGCATTTGCTTCTTTTCCACTTAGAAGCTTCGAAGTCTTGCCGGTAATCCGGCTCTAAATCTGAAGGCACTACACACCTGAAGAGTCTCTTGGAGAAAACATTAACTGTGTAGAGGGCCTATGGACAAAGTGTGTACAAGTTTCCATACAAGTAATTAAGCCAACCTGTGCACTACTGATCATCTAGCTGCTGTCGTTTCATACAGTGAAGCGTGTTCACTTGAGACATTGGTATGCCTCCAACAACCGGTTTTTTGAAAATTGCCTTTCTTTTACTCTACTCGAAGCTGACACACGGTCCCAAAAGCCTGGGTCCCCATTGAAAGCTAGCACACCCCTAGAGTTGCCTGAAATAGGGCTGTTTGTTTCACCAGAGCATGTGTGAAGAGACTGCAATAATCTTGCATACACAGAGTCAGGTAACATTTAGAGGTGAACATGTCCCTGCTTTCCAACGAAGAATAGAAGTTGTTTCATGTGAAATAGCTTTGTTGGCAATTTGCCTGCTTGTACAAACTTGTCATTCTTCTGAACCTAGAAGCTTGGAAATATTACCAGAGAAACAAATCTCCATAGAAAGGAATACACGTCCTATAGAAACCAGCTCCTTGACAATTTTAAACATACGAGACAAGTAAAAAGAAACAGAAAGAAAACCTTCCATATGGAGAGTTACGCTAAGCCATATGCAACTGATCACCCAGCTGCTTCCTTTCAGGGGTGAGGGAGTGCTTGCCATGGAAACAGATTTTATTTCTCCACTACCCACTTCGTACAACTTACATATTTTCTCCACTAAATGTTTTAAGAAAGAACCAGAGAAGCTGGGGCTACTCAGGAAAGCAGTATGCTTCCTCCAAGATCTGCCCTATTTGACATGTTTGCATTCGTAGTTGGGAGAACAAGTGACCATCCTACTTCCAACACATATCTATCTGTCCTGAACACAAGTGGGCATCTACCGGCCCTTTGTCCAGAGCAGATGTGTTTAAAGTGGAAAAAGCGTTATGTAGGCAGTTTTACCGCTTGCTGGGCAGTGTCATTCCTCTCCTTATTCGGTTCGAAGTACCCAAAGGGGAATGTGTTTCTACAACCGACGTCTGGACTCATCCTGACGAGGCATCTCTGCCAGAATTCTTTATTTATAGAAGGCCAGGATCAAGAAAAAAAACAGAACCTAATATTCCATCCAGAGATTTGAGCCCAAAAGTTCCAACCTGAACATCTAGGTGTTTTTCCAGGAATTAATTGTTTTAACTGGGAACAAACTTTATATTCCCATTTTCCCGCTTTGTACGAAATAGGAGTACTTCTAAACTTAGAGCTTCGTAATGTGACCCGTGAACCTTGGTCTACAAGCGAAATGTGTACACTTCCAAAAGGATGCTATTCCACGTGACCTATGCCCCCGATGGAAGCAAGAGAGAAGAACTGTTCCTTTGTTTTCCATACACAGATTTTTGCTTCCTCAACACAGGTGAACTTCAATCTGCTTTCTGTCTGAAAATGGGATTGTTATGACTTTGGAAATATTTCCTTGCCAATTGACCCGCTTGCTACGAATATGTCCTTCTTTTCCACTTTGAAGGTTTCAACTGTCACTAGATTATCTGGTTACCAATCAGAACGTCGGAATGTTCCCAAGGTGAAGCATCTCTTTGAGGCAACTTACTTGGAGAAGGCTACGAAGACAAAGTCTTTGTCATATTTCCATCCACAGAGTGAAGCCAACCAGGAAACGACTGAACATCCAGCTGCTATCATTCAATGAACAATATGGTATTCACTTGGGACACTTTTCGTCTCCCAGCTAAGCCATTTTACAAATTTCCTTTCCTCTTCCCTTAATCTCAGACATGTGACAAGTCAATCTAATCTACAACTGATATTGTGCACATTCCTTGGAGGTGCTTGTCTGTGTGATTCGCTTTTGTAATCACATCATGTCTGAACAGATTGTACTTTCTGCCCCCTCACTCATGGTGAAGTTAACCTGTGCACATCTGAACGTGTGGCTGCTTTCAATCATGAAATAGAGGAGTTCATTTGAAAGTGCTGTATATTGTCTCCTGTCCTGCTTTCTACCATAATCTCATTCCTCGCCAGTTGGAAGGCCAGAAATGTCACCGGACTATTGAGTTCTCTCAGAAGAGCGAAGCGCACTCCGAATTAAGTATCTCTTTTCTGACTTCTTTACTTATGGAAGCCTGTGAACACCAACAGAAATCATCCTTCCACAGACAGAATGAAGAAAACATAGAAACCACTGATCACCTCGTGGTTTTTTCTCCGAGATTAGAAGAGTTTTCATTCAAGCAGCTCTATATTCTCCATTAACCCACTTTGTACCAAATTAAGACCTTCTGCAATGAGAAGTTTGAAATATTACCAGTTAATCTGGATCTACATCTAAGTATTATAGTTCCACAACGATGCTTCTGTCTTTGGCACTTTTGCTTTTGAGTCATCTGAGAACACACTGACAATAGTGCTTCCATACAGAGATTGAAACAATCCTCAACACAACTGATCATGGACCTGGTCTCTCTCAGTTAATACAACTGGGTTCCTTTCACGTAGCTTATATTGTCAAAGTTCCCTTCTTGCTACCAAAATGCCATCCTCTCCGCTTGGTATCTTGCAATTAGCAACAGAAAATGGGGTCCCACAAAAGAAATGCCGTACACATCCTGAGGGAGCATCTCTGTGAGAATTCCTTTACTTATAGAACCCAAGGAACAAATACCTGTACAGAATACTTCCATACAGGGATTTATGCAAATCTGCACCACACAGAACCTCTAGAGGTTTTCTTCCTGTGAAGTAGATTGCTTCACTGGGAAAGAACTTTAGACTATCCTTTATCCCACTTTCTGCGAAATTTCACTACTTCGCCACTTCGAAGATTGGAAACGTTTCTAGGGCTCTAGGTCTACAAAGTTACACTGTAAAGTTCCATTTGGAGGCATTTCTCTGTGTTTTTATGATTAAAGCAAGTGAGAAGAAAGTGTAATTTTGGCTTCCATACACAGATTTAGGCCCTCCAGATACCAAAGGAAGTCCTAGCTGCTTTCTCTCAGAGAATGGAAGTGTTGGGAATTTGTACGGTTTACTTTGCCGTTGACCCTCTCGGAACGAGCATTTCTTCTTTTCCACTTAGAAGCTTCGAAGTCTTGCCGGATAATCCGGCTCTAAATCTGAAGGCCTACACCTTGAAGAGTGTTTTCTGTGAGAAAACATTAACTTGTAGAGGGCTCTATGGACAAAGTGTGTACAAGTTTCCATACAAGTAATTAAGCCAACCTGTGCACTACTGATCATCTAGCTGCTGTCGTTTATAAAGTGGAAGCGTGTTCACTTGAGACATTGGTATGGCCTCCAACCAACCGGTTTTTTGAAAATTGCCTTTCTTTACTATACTCAGAAGCTGACACACGGTCCCAGAAAGAATGGGTCCCCATTGAAAGCTAGCACACACCCTATGAGTTGCCCGAAATAGGGACTGTGTGTTTCACCAGAGCATGTGTGAAAGACTGTCAATTAATCTTGCATACACAGAGTCAGGATAACATGTGTAGAGGTGAACATGTCCCTGCTTTCCAACGAAGAATAGAAGTTGTTTCATGTGAAATAGCTTATGTTGGCAATTTGCCTGCTTCATACAAACTTGTCATTCTTCTGAACCTAGAAGCTTGGAAATATTACCAGAGAAACAAAGTCTTCCATAGAAAGGAAGTACACGTCCTATAGAAACCAGCTCCTTGACAATTCTTAAACATACGGAGACATGTAAAAAGAAACAGAAAGAAACCTTCCATATGGAGAGTTACGCTAACCCATATGCAACTGATCACCCAGCTGCTTCCTTTCAGGGGTGAGGAGTGCTTGCCATGGAAACAGATTTATATTCTCCACTAACCCACTTCGTACGAACTTACATATTTTCTCCACTAAATGTTTTAAGAAATGACCAGAGAAGCTGGGGCTACTCAGGAAAGCAGTATGCTTCCTCCAAGATTCTGCCCTATTTGACATGTTGCCATTCGTAGCTTGGGAGAACAAAGTGACCATCCTACTTCCAACACATATCTATCTGTCCTGAACACAAGTGGTCATCTACCGGCCCTTTGTCCTAGAGCAGATGTGTTTAAAGTGGAAAAAGCGTTATGTAGGCAGTTTACCCGCTTGCTGCGGCAGTGTCATTCCTCTCCCCTTATTCTGTTCGAAGTACCAAGGGGAATGTGTTTCTACAACCGACGTTCTGGACTCATCCTGACGAGGCATCTCTGCCAGAATTCTTTTATTTATAGAAGGCCAGGATCAAGAAAAAAACAGAACCTAATACTTCCATCCAGAGATTTGAGCCCAAAAGTTCCAACCTGAACATCTAGGTGTTTCTTCCAAGGAATTAAATTGTTTTAACTGGGAACAACTTTATATTCTCCATTTTCCGCTTTGACAAAATAGGAGTACTTCTAAACTTAGAGCTTCGTAATGTGACCCGTGAACCTTGGTCTACAAGCGAAATGTGTACACTTCCAAAAGGATGTATTCCACGTGACCTATGCCACCGATGAAGCAAGAGAGAAGAAACTGTTCCTTTGTTTTCCATACTCAGATTTTGCTATCCTCAACACAGGTGAACTTCCATCTGCTTTCTGTCTGAAAATGGGATTGTTATGACTTTGGAAATATTTCCTTGCCAATTGACCCGCTTGCTACGAATATGTCCTTCTTTTCCACTTTGAAGGTTTCAACTCTCACTAGATTATCTGGTTACCAATCAGAACGTCGGAATGTTCCAGGTGAAGCATCTCTTTGAGGCAACATTTACTTGGAGAAGGCTACGAAGACAAAGTCTTTGTCATATTTCCATCCACAGAGTGAAGCCAACCAGGAAACGACTGAACATCCAGCTGCTATCATTCAATGAACAATAGTGTATTCACTTGGGACACTTTTCGGTCTCCCAGCTAAGCCATTTTGACAAATTTCCTCTTCCTCTTCCCTTAGAATCTCAGACATGTGACAAGTCAATCTAAATCTACAACTGATATTGTGCACACTTCCTTGGAGGTGCTTGTCTGTGTGATTCGCTTTTGTAATCACATCATGTCTGAACAGATTGTACTTTCTGCCCCCTCACTCATGGTGAAGTTAACCTGTGCACATCTGAACGTGTGGCTGCTTTCAATCATGAAATAGAAGGATGTTCATTTGAAAGTGCTGTATATTGTCTCCTGTCCTGCTTTCTACCATAATCTCATTCCTCGCCAGTTGGAAGGCCAGAAATGTCACCGGACTATTGAGTTCTCTCAGAAGAGCGAAGCGCACTCCTGAATTAAGTATCTCTTTCTGACTTCTTTACTTATGGAAGCCTGTGAACACCAACAGAAAATCATCCTTCCACAGACAGAATGAAGCCAACATAGAAACCACTGATCACCTCGTGGTTTTTTCTCCGAGATTAGAAGAGTTTTCATTCAAAGCAGCTCTATATTCGTCCATTAACCCACTTTGTACGAAATTACAGACCTTCTGCAATGAGAAGTTTGAAATATTACCAGTTAATCTGGATCTACATCTAAGTAGTATAGTTCCACAACGATGCTTCTGTCTTTGGCACTTTTGCTTTTGAGTCATCTGAGAACACACTGACAATAGTGCTTCCATACAGAGATTGAAACAATCCTCAACACAACTGATCATGGACCTGGTCTCTCTCAGTTAATACAACTGGGTTCCTTTCACGTAGCTTTATATTGTCAAAGTTCCCTTCTTGCTACCAAAATGCCATCCTCTCCGCTTGGTATCTTGCAATTAGCAACAGAAAATGGGTCCCACAAAAGAAATGCCGTACACATCCTGAGGGAGCATCTCTGTGAGAATTCCTTTACTTATAGAACCCAAGGAACAAATACCTGTACAGAATACTTCCATACAGGGATTTATGCAAATCTGTACCATACAGAACCTCTAGAGGTTTTCTTCCTGTGAAGTAGATTGCTTCACTGGGAAAGAACTTTAGACTATCCTTTATGCCACTTTCTGGAAATTTCACTACTTCGCCACTTCGAAGATTGGAAACGTTTCTAGGGCATCTAGGTCTACAAAAGTTACACTGTAAAGTTCCATGTGGAGGCATTTCTCTGTGTTTTTATGATTAAAGCAAGTGAGAAGAAAGTGTAATTTTGGCTTCCATACACAGCTTTAGGCCCTCCAGATACCAAAGGAAGTCCTAGCTGCTTTCTCTCAGAGAATGGAAGTGTTGGGAATTTGTACGTGTTTACTTTGCCGGTTGACCCTCTCGGAACGAGCATTTCCTTCTTTTCCACTTAGAAGCTTCGAAGTCTTGCCGGATAATCCGGCTCTAAATCTGAAGGCGCTACACACCTTGAAGAGGTGTTTTCTGTGAGAAAATATTAACTTGTAGAGGGCTCTATGGACAAAGTGTGTACAAGATTCCATACAAGCAATTAAGCCAACCTGTGCACTCCTGATCATCTAGCTGCTGTCGTTCATACAGTGGAAGCGTGTTCACTTCAGACATTGGTATGGCCTCCAACCAACCGGTTTTTTGAAAATTGCCTTTCTTTACTATACTCAGAAGCTGACACACGGTCCCAGAAAGTCTGGGTCCCCATTGAAAGCTAGCACACACCCTATGAGTTGCCTGAAATAGGGACTGTGTGTTTCACCAGAGCATGTGTGAAGAGACTGTCAATTAATCTTGCATACACAGAGTCAGGATAACATGTGTAGAGGTGAACATGTCCCTGCTTTCCAACGAAGAATAGAAGTTGTTTCATATGAAATAGCTTATGTTGCCAATTTGCCTGCTTTACAAACTTGTCATTCTTCTGAACCTAGAAGCTTGGAAATATTTTACAAGAGATAGACAAGTCTTCCAAGAAAGGAAGTACACGTCCGATAGAAACCAGCTCCTTGACAATTCTTAAACATACGGAGACATGTAAAAAGAAACAGAAAGAAACCTTCCATATGGAGAGTTACGCTAAGCCATATGCAACTGATCACCCAGCTGCTTCCTTTCAGGGGTGAGGAGTGCTTGCCATGGAAACAGATTTATATTCTCCACTAACCCACTTCGTACAACTTACATATTTTCTCCACTAAATGTTTTAAGAAATGACCAGAGAAGCTGGGGCTACTCAGGAAAGCAGTATGCTTCCTCCAAGATTCTGCCCTATTTGACATGTTTGCCATTCGTAGCTTGGGAGAACAACGTGACCATCCTACTTCCAAACATATCTATCGGTCCTGAACACAAGTGGTCATCTACGGCCCTTTGTCCTAGAGCAGATGTGTTTAAAGTGGAAAAGCGTTATGTAGGCAGTTTACCGCTTGGTGCGGCAGTGTCATTCCTCTCCCTTATTCGGTTGAAGTACCAACGGGGAATGTGTTTCTACAACGACGTCTGGACTCATCCTGACGAGCATCTCTGCCAGAATTCTTTTATTTATAGAAGGCCAGGATCAACAAAAAAACAGAACCTAATACTTCCATCCAGAGATTTGAGCCCAAAAGTTCAACCTGAACATCTAGGTGTTTCTGTCCAGGAATTAAATTGTTTTAACTGGGAACTACTTTATATTCTCCATTTTCCCGCTTTGTACGAAAAAGGAGTACTTCTAAACTGAGAGCTTCGTAATGTGACCCGTGAACCTTGGTCTACAAGCGAAAATGTGTACACTTCCAAAAGGATGCTATTCCACGTGACCTATGCCACCGATGAAGCAAGAGAGAAGAACTGTTCCTTTGTTTTCCATACTCAATTTTTGCTATCCTCAACACAGGTGAACTTCCATCTGCTTTCTGTCTGAAAATGGGATTGTTATGACTTTGGAAATATTTCCTTGCCAATTGACCCGCTTGCTACGAATATGTCCTTCTTTTCCACTTTGAAGGTTTCAACTCTCACTAGATTATCTGGTTACCAATCAGAACGTCGGAATGTTCCCAGGTGAAGCATCTCTTTGAGGCAACATTTACTTGGAGAAGGCTACGAAGACAAAGTCTTTGTCATATTTCCATCCACAGAGTGAAGCCAACCAGGAAACGACTGAACATCCAGCTGCTATCATTCAATGAACAATAGCGTATTCACTTGGGACAATGTTCGGTCTCCCAGCTAAGCCATTTTACAAATTTCCTCTTCCTCTTCCCTTAGAATCTTAGACATGTGACAAGTCAATCTAAATCTACAACTGATATTGTGCACACTTCTTTGGAGGTGCTTGTCTGTGTGATTCGCTTTTGTAATCACATCATGTCTGAACAGATTGTACTTTCTGCCCCCTCACTCATGGTGAAGTTAACCTGTGCACATCTGAACATGTGGCTGCTTTCTATCATGAAATAGAAGGATGTTCATTTGAAAGTGCTGTATATTGTCTCCTGTCCTGCTTTCTACCATAATCTCATTCCTCGCCAGTTGGAAGGCCAGAAATGTCACCGGACTATTGAGTTCTCTCAGAAGAGCGAAGCGCACTCCTGAATTAAGTATCTCTTTCTGACTTCTTTACTTATGGAAGCCTGTGAACACCAACAGAAAATCATCCTTCCACAGACAGAATGAAGAAAACATAGAAACCACTGATCACCTCGTGGTTTTTTCTCCGAGATTAGAAGAGTTTTCATTCAAAGCAGCTCTATATTCTCCATTAACCCACTTTGTACCAATTATAGACCTTCTGCAATGAGAAGTTTGAAATATTGCCGGTTAATCTGGATCTACATCTAAGTAGTATAGTTCCACAACGATGCTTCTGTCTTTGGCACTTTTGCTTTTGAGTCATCTGAGAACACACTGACAATACTGCTTCTATACACAGATTAAACAATCCTCAACACAACTGATCATGGACCTGGTCTCTCTCATTAATACAACTGGTTCCTTTCACGTAGCTTTATATTGTCAAGTTCCCCTTCTTGCTACCAAAATGCCATCCTCTCCGCTTGGTATCTTGCAATTCAACAAAAATGGGGGCC
>JAKFHU010000926.1:0-16774 GCA_023783475.1 Daubentonia madagascariensis
CGAGTAAGCCCCGAAACTGCTCAGAAAAATTTTTTTTAAGCCCTTTTAGCCAATTTTCCCCCCCCCACGGGAAAAAAATATTTTTGGGGGATTTAAGGCCTTTTTGGGGTTTTATTTGGGGAAATTTAAGGGTTTTCAGCACAAATAAAAAATGTTGGGGGCCCCCAAAATTTCCCCAAAGTGGGCCCCAAAAATCTGGTTTTAAAGGGGAAAACCCCATTCTGGGGCCCCCTTCAAAAAAAAACAAACACCCTGGAATTTTTGAATGTGTACGGTTTTTTTTTGGGAAAAGAAAATGCCCCCGGGGGGGAACCCCGTGTGGGGGGGCCCAAAGGTGCCAACGTTTTTAAGGGGAATTAGGGGTAGTCCCCCTTTTCCCCTTGGGGGTTTTTCCCCTTTTATCTTGGGGGATCCTTTGTTCCAAGGGAAAGGGAAACCCAAATTTTTTCATTTTTTAAAAAGGCCTTTTGGGTACCCCTTTTTCCCGGGCCCCGACCTCATACCCCTTATTTTTAAAGCCTTTTTGAATTTCCCCCCCCTAAAAATTCCCCCTCTGTAGATTTTTGTCGACATTTTTAATAAAAAAATTCCCGCTAGGGAATTTTTTTTTTGGGAATTTTTTCCAAGCTAATTCCCCAAACCCCTTAAAAAATTTAAAGGAAAAATTCCCCCAACCCAAAAACCAAGATACTTTCCCCAAAAAAGTAAAAAGGGGTTTAAAAAATTTGCCCAGTCCCGATTCAAGAAATTTTTAAAAAAGCCCAATTTTAATTTTAAAAAAATTTTTGATATTTTGGGGGAAGGGGGCGATTTTTAAGGGCCAAAAGGAACCTTAAAAAGCCCCCCGAAAAAAAAAAATCTACCCCAATTTTGAAAAAAACCCATTTTTTTTTGATTTTGAAAACAATTTATGTAAAAATCCCCTGGGGAAAGGGTTTGATTTTTTTTTTTTTTTAATAAATGGGAAAAAGGACAAAAGGGGTTTTTTCCAATTTTTTTTTAAAACCCCCCAAAAAAAAAGGGGAAAAAAGGCCCCCGGGAAAAGTGGGTCCCGCCTGGGAATCCCCGTTCCTTTTTCCCGGGGGCCCAAAGGGGTGGAGGATTTACTTAAGGCCCCCCACCCCTTGGGGCCCAAAAGAACCCAAAATAGCAAGTCCCCCATTTTCCCCACAAAAAATTTTTAAAAAATTTTTCCAGGCAAATTTTGGGGGAGCCCTGGCCCTTTTGTTTTCCCGCTTTTCTTTTTGGGGGGCTGGGGGCGGGGGGATTTTTCTTGGAAAAGGGCCCCCCCCGTTTTTTAAGGTTTCCCTTTGGTAATGAAATTTTTTGTGGGCCCCCCTTTTCCCCGCCCCAACTTGCCAAAAAACAAGGAACCCCCTTTCCCCCCCAAAAAAAAAAAAAAAAAAAAAAAGATTTGGGCCCTAAAATTTTTTACCTTAAAAAAACTAAAATGTACTAAAAAAGGCCCAAAAAAATAAATTTAAAATTTTTTTTTGGGAAAAAAATCCTTATGAAACCCCCAGGGCCCGGGAAGAAAGTTTTTTTTTAAGACACGGGAAAATAAAAAACTAGAAAAGGAAAAAAGGTTTTTATTTTTAATTTAACCCCAACCTTTTTGAAAATTCCCCTTTTTTTTTCCAAAAAAAAAAAAAAGGCAAACCCTGACAAACTGGAAAAATTTCAACCGCCCAAAATTTGGGGGAAAAAAATTTTTTCAAAAAAATTCACCTAAAAAAAAGGGGGTTTTGTAAAACTAAGAAAACCCCCCTTTTCAATTTTCCCCCTTTAAAAAAAAAACCTAATGAAAAAAAGGGCCCAAAAAAATTTTAAAAAAAATATTTTTTACAAAAAGAAAGAGCAAAAAAAATTTAAAAACCCTTTAAAATTTTTTTAAAAAAAAATGGCCCCCAGCCCCCCCTTTTTTAAAAAAGAGAAATGTAAAAAAAACCCACAAGGAAATTTTTTCAAAAATTTTTTAAAAGTCTATCATCCTTTTTTCCTGGGTTTTTTTTAAGGGAGAAAATTTTCAAATTGGGTATCCACCTTTTGGGGAAAAATTTTTTTTCCCCCCGTAACCCTTTTAATTTAAAAATTGGAAAATTTCCTTTTTTTATTCCCCCAACCCAATAAATTTCCCCCTCCCCCAAAAAAAAAATACTCCAAAAATTAAAAACCCCTTTTTCTTTTTTTTTTTAGGGGGCCCTAAAAAGAACTGTTTTAAAAATTTTGCCAAAAAAGACAAAGGAAAACCCCTCTAAAATTTCACAAATAGAAAAAAATCTTTTTTAATTTTTTTGTATATTCCCCGGGAAAAGGGGTTTTTCTTTTACAGCTTTAAAAAGGATGGGGGAAACCCCCGGTAAAAACACATGAACAAAAGGGAAAAGACCTCAAAAACCCTTTTTTGGGTTTTGGGGGGAAAAAAAATCCCCGCAGTGGGTTTTCCCTTTTTTTTTAAAAAAAAGGAAAAAAACAAAAAAGGGGGGGGGAAATTTTAAAACAATTTTAAAAATAAAGGTTCCACGGAAATAGCCTTTTTTTTCTGAGGGGGAGCACAATAGGGGGTTTTTCCCCTTTTAAAAACTTAAAAAGGAAAAGTTTTTTTTAATTTAAAATTTTAGTAGCCTTTTTTAAAAAACAAAATGGTTTTTTTTTTTGTTTTTTTTTTTTTCCAAACTGTTTTTATAAAAAAATTTTTATATATTTTTCCCCTTTTTTTTTTTTTTTTATTATATTAAATTTTCCAATTTTTAAAAGGGCCCCTTTTTAAAAAAAAACACCCTTTTTGGGAATCAAGGGGCCTTTTTTTTTTTTCTGTTTTTGTGTCCCCCCCCTTTAAACCCCCGGGTTTAAAATTAATTTTTTTTTTTAATTTCCCCTGGTCCCAAAAAATCCCCCCACTGCCCAAAAGGGGGTTAAAAATTTTTCCCCTTTTTGGCATTTTTTAAAAAATAAATCCCTTTAGGTTTTGGAAAAAAAGGGAAAATTTTTTTTAAAAGGGGAAACCCCAATTTTTTTTAAAAAGCTCCCCAAATTTTTTTTTGGGCTAAATGGGTCCCCCTTTTTTTTTAAAAAAGGGCCCCTCCCCCCTAAAATTTTTGGAGTCCCCCTGTCCCCCCCCCCCCCCCTTTTTTAAAATTTTTTTTTTTTTTTCATTTTTTTAAAAAAAAAGCCCTTTTTTTGGGGCATCCCTCCAAATTAAATTTAAAAAAAGAAAAAGCCCCGAAAATGGGCCCCCGGTGGAAAAATTTTTCCCCATAAATTTTTTCCCCCAGGAAAAAAAATTTAAATGCAATTTTTTAAAAGGCCCCCTTTTTTTTTTCTGGGGCCCGTAAAACTTTTTAAAATGGAAAAACTGAAAAGAGGGGTTAAAAATTCCCCCTTTTTTATTTTTCCAAAGATTTTTATAAAAAAATTTTGAACCCCCTTTGGAAAAAAAAAAAATTCAAAAAAACTTTAAATTTTCCTCCTTACTTGGGAAAAAATTTTAAATTTTGAGGTTTAAACTTTTTTTTTTTTTCCCCAAAAACTGAATTTTAAATTTTTTTAAACCCCCAAAAGGTGGATAAACCCCTAAAAGTTTTCCCCGAAGGGGCCCAAAGCTTTTTTTTTTTGTAAAACCCTAAGGGTTTTTTTTTTTTACTCCGGGGCTAACCCCGCCCCTAGTGGCCCCCTTATCGAGGGGCCCGGGGAAAATTTTTTCCCCTAAATTTTTTTCCCCCCCCCCCCTACCCGGCCCCCCTTTTTACTTTTAATTTCCCGGAAAAAAAATTTTTCCCCCCCCCTTTTTACTAACCTTGGGTTTTTTTTGGGTTTTTGGGAATTTTTTTAGGGATTTGGGGTTTTGCTGTTTTTTAAGCAATTTTAAAGGGAAAAAAAAGGTTTTTTTTTTAATTCCCCGGGGGGTTAAACACCCCCTTTTTACGGAATTTTTTGGAAAAATTTTTTTTTGGGAAAGATTTTTTTTCTTTTTTTAAACTAAAAATGTCCTACCAATTTTTTGGGTGAACATTTTTTTAGTGAAACAAAAATGGGAAACCCCCAAATTTTTTTAAAGGCCCCCCTGGGTTTTTGACCCCCTAAAAAAATTTTATCAAATTTAAATTTTGGGAATTTTAAAATTTTTTTTTTTTTTTTTTTTTTTTTTTTTTTTAAAAACAGCAAAACCCCCCTCCCTTTTCAAAAAAGGGAAATGTCCCCGGGAACTGAAAAAGGGGAAAATTTTAGAGGGAAGGGGAAAAAAGGGGTTTTGAGTTATTCCCCAAACCCCCTCAGTATTTAAGGCACAAACCCCCCCCCTCCCCCAAATTTTTTTTTTTTTAAAGTTTGTGAAAAACCCAAGGGGGGCCCGGGGAAGGGAAAAAAAAAGAAATTTTTCCCCCCAAAAAGGGGCATTTTTAAAATTTTGGTTAAAAGAGCTAGGCCCCCTTTAGCCCCCCAGGTCCCCTTTTTTTCCCAAATTTTCCCCGACCCCCTATTCCCCCCTATTCCCCCTTTTTTTTAAATTTACACTTTTTCCTGTGGGGTAAACAAATTTCCTTTCCCAAAAAATATTTTTTTTAAAAAAATTTTCCCCCTTTTCACCGGGTTTCCCACCAGGTAATTTTAAAACCCTTAAAAAACAAAAACAAAGAAATGGGGTTAACCCTTCAATTTCCAAAGGGGTTAAAAAACCCATTTTTTTTTTTTTTTTTTTTACTGCCTTTTCCCGGCCCCCTATTTACAAAAGGGTTTTTTTTGCCCCCCTTTTTGGGAAAAAAGAAAAAAAAGGGGCTGAAAACCCCGGGAAAAATGAAAAATTTCATCCCTTTTCTTCATGCCCCCAAGTCACCAAGGGAAAATCCCTTTTGGGGCCCCCAATTTCTTTTTTGTGAGTAAACATTTTTTTTTAACCTGGTTAAAAAGGGTGGGGGGGTAATATTTGCCCAAAAAAAAATTTTTTTTCCCTTTCCCGATGGCTATTTGGGGGCCCGAGAAAACTAAATTTTTCCCTTTTTTTTTAAATTTTGGGAATTTTGTGGGGGCTTTGGGCCCTTTTTTTTGGTTAACAATTTTTTCCCCCTTTCATCCCAAACCCTTTTTGGGGGTTCCCCCGATCTGAAAGGGAAACCCCCCCCCCCCTTAGCAGGAAAAAAGGGCCCGGTTTTTTTTTCCAAATAGTCAAAGCAACAAAGGAAACCCCGAAAAATTTCCTTTTTTATTTTTATTTTTTGAAATTTTCCCCCCCCCCTTTTGCAGTCCCGTTTTTTTCATCATGGGGGCAGGGAAAAAAACTTTTTTAAATTTAATCTTTTTCTTTCTAAATTTTAAAAAAGCCTTTTTTATTTTTAAAAACCCTTGTTTTTTCCAAAGATTTTTTTTAACCAAAAAGGTTTTTCCATGTCCCCAAAAAAAAAAAACCCAAAAAAAATTTAAAAATCCCCCACTAAAACCCCCTTCCCCCCCCCCAAAAAATTTTTTAAAATTTTTTTTGAAATCCCCCCCCCCCTTTTTTAAAAAAATAAAATGAAAAAAAAAACTAAAACTCAATTTTTAAAATTTATAAAAGGGTGTATAAATTTTTTTAAAAACCCCAATAACCTAGTAAAATAAGAAATTTAAAAAGTTAAAAGGGAAAAGGGGGGGTTTTAAAAACCCGGGGCCCCCTTTTTGGGGGGGAAAACCCGGGGCCCCATGGGAACCAATTTTTTCCCCTGGGGGAAAATTTTTTTTTTGGGGCCAAGGGTTTTTTTTAAAAAGGGTTTTTTGCAAGGGGGTTCCCCCCTTTTCCCCCCAAAAATCTTTCCTGGTTTTTTAAATTAATTTTTAGAAAAACAGAACAATAGGGGGGTTTTTTTAGTGGGCCCCTTTTTAAAAACCCCCCTAAATCCCCGAAAACAATTGCCCCTTGGCTTCTGGGTTTTCCCTTTTTTTTTGGGGGCGTAATTTCCCCTTTTTCCCCCAAATTTCCCGGAGTTTTTTTTTTTTAAATTGTTCCCCCTTTTTGGAATTTTTGGCCCCCTTTTTTGGTAACCCCTTTTTTTCCCATTTATTTTTTTTCTCAAGGGGAAAAAAAAAACCCCCCAAAATTTTCCCCCCGCTTTAATTTTTTTTTTTCCCTTCCCTACTTTTTTAATGGGAAGGGAAAACCCCTTTTAAACCCCCCCTTTTTCTCCTGTTTTCCCGTTTTAACCCCAATTTTCCCCTTTTTTTTTTAAATTTTTTCTTTTCCCGCCCTTTTTTTAGCTTTTAAAGGAATTTTAAAAACCAATTTTTTTTAAAATTTGCCCTTTTTTTTAAAAAGGGGAAATTTAAAAAAAGTTTCCCTTTTTTCCTTTTTTCTACCCTAGAAAAAGGGGTTGGAACCGGGGGGGGAAAACCCCGAAAATTTCATTTGAGGGGGGGGGAAAAAAAAAATCAAAAACTCTGTTAAAAAATTTTTTAACTTCCCCAAATGACCCCTTTTTTAGCAAAAAAAAATTTATTTTAATCTTTTTGGGGGGGGAAAATTTTCCCCAATTTTTTTTTTTTTTTTTTTTGCAAGAGGGGAAAGGGAAAACTCAACTATTTTTTTAATTTTTTTTAAAGAAAAAAAATTTTAAATTTTTTCCTTTTTTGGGTTTAAACGCCCCAAATTTTTTTGTTTAAACCGAAAAAAAGGGTTTAATTTAATTTAGGGGGGTTTGAAAAAAAAATCCCCTCCCGGTTTTTTTTGGGCCTAAAATGGGGGGGGAAAGTTGGGCCTTTTAAAAAAGGACCCAAATTTAAAGGGGGGTTTTTTTTCCTTTTTATTTATTTTTCAATTTTTGGGTTTAAAAAAACTTTAAAAGTTTTTTTTTTTTTTATTCCTAAAAAAGGGCCAAAGCCCCAAATTCCCCTTGGGGGCAGCAAAAAAAGTAATTTTAAACCCCCTCCAAGACCCGTTCCCCCCGGGGGGTTTTTCTTAAATTTTTAATTTTTTTAAGATATAAAGGGGTTTTGGCTCGCCCCTTTTTGGGGGAGTTGGGGTTTTTTTTAAGTAACCTTTCCCTTAAAAAATCTCATTATTGGAACCCCGGGGGCCATATTTTTTCCCCTGGGAAAAATTTTGGAATAGCCCTTTTTTGGGGGCCCGGGGGTGGGTTTTTTTTTTCTCAAATAAATTTTACGCCCGGTGTTGGTGGGAAAAGGGAAAAAAGGGCCCCCGGTTTTTTTTCCCCAGGCCCCCAGGGGTTTTCCCCAATTTTTTTTTTCAGAAATTCCCCCGTCCACTCAAAATTGGGGTTAATTTTAAAACGGGGGGGCTGGCCGAGGGGAATGGGCCCGGCAGGAAACTGGTTTTTTAAAAGGGTTTTTTTTTTCCCCCTGCTTTTTTTTCCCCCGTCAGGACCCTGCCAAAAAAAAACCCAAAGGGGAAATCCCCGGGAAAAATTTTCTGGGTTGGTTCTTCGAAACCCCCCCGCTTTTACCCCCCCCCCCCCCAACCTTTTTTAAACCTGAATTTTCTTTTTTTTGGCCCCCGCATTTGGGTTTTGTAACCCAAACTTTTTTTTTTTCCTTTCCCCCCGAAAAGGCCCCCGACTCCTTTTGGGGGGAAAAAAACCCGTTTTTTTTTTTTTAGGAAATGGGGTTTTTTTTGGGGGAAATAGGAAAAGGGGGAAAGGGGGAGGGGGGGAGGAAAAGGAAAGGAAGGAAAAAGGGTTTAAGAAAACAAAACCAAAAAAACTGAATTTGTCCCCCCTTGGGTTTTTTTTTTTGGTTTTGGGCCCCCAAAACCAAACATTTTTTTTTTTTTTTTTTAATTTAAAACCCAAAATTTTGTAAAACTTAAAAGGGGAAATTTTTTTTAAGCTTTTCCCTATTTAAAATTTTTCCCTTTTTTTTTAATTAAACAGTTTTTTTCCCCTTTCCCCCTTCCCTTAAAAAGATTTTTGGAAAAACAAGAAAATTTAAATTTAAAATATTTTAAACTCAAAAGGCCCCCCTTTTTCAATTACTTTTTTGAAACCCCAAGGGATAAAAAAATTTTTTGACGGGGGGGGGCTTTTTTTTCCTTTATCCCAATTGGAAAATGAATGCCCAAAAACGTGGGGCCTTTTCCCCCTTTCCCTTTTCCCCTTCTTTAATTGGGGTCCGCCGGGCCTTTCCCCCCTTTCCCTTTTTCCTTTTCCCCTTTCCTCCCCGGCCCCCCCTTCTTGGGAATTAAAAGGGGAAATAACCCCTTGGTTAAAAAAGGCCCTTTTTTAAGTTTTCTGGAAAAAACCCCCCTTTCCCCCCCAAAGGGCTTAAACCCCTCTTTTTTACCGATGTTTTCCCCCTCCAACAAATTGGGAACAAAAAAATTTGATTTTTTCCCAGCAATTTTTTGTTTTTTTGGTTGGTTTTTCCCTTTTTCCTTTTGGCCTTACCCTTTTGCTTTTCCCCTTTTTTAAATTGGGGTTTATGTGCCCCCGCAATTTTGAACCCCCCGCCCCTTTCCCCCAGAAAGGGAAAGGTTTTTAATTTTTGGTTTCCTTTTCTGACTAGTTTTTAAAAGAATTTCTTTTGGGGCCTTTTTTTTTAACCTTAAAAGGGGAAAGGGAAACAAGAAAAACGGCTTTTTTTTGAAATCAATTTTTCCCGAGAAAATGGGGCCCCTTTCCCCACCCCTTAAAAAAGGGAAAGTTTTTCTTTTTCCCCTCCGGTTTTAGCCCCCAAATAAATGGGGAAAAAATTTTTCCCCCCAAGGCTCCCCTTTTAAAAAAAAATTTTTTCCTTTCCCCAAATTTTTTTTTTTCCCCCTCGTCCCCGGGAAAAAAAAAAATATCAAGTAAAAGGTTTTTTTAAATTCCCCCTTAAAATTCCTCCATTTTTGGGGGAACATTGGGAACCCCCCAAAATTTAAAAATGAAATCCCAGAAAAAAAGGCCCCAAAAAAATTAATTTTTTTTATTTTTTTTTTTAAAGGCCCCCTTCCTTTCCCCTTTTATTAAATTTAAATTTTAAAAGAAAAAAACCTTTAAAAGCTTTAAAAAACCAAATTTTGTTTTTTGGTTTTTTTTACTTAGAATTTTTTTTAAGGGGCCCCTTTTTTTTTCCAAAATTTAAACCCATTTTTTGGGCAAAAAAAAAAGTTAATTTGGGGTTTCCCTCCCTACCATCCCAGTTGGGGGAAAGGGACATATTTTTTTAACCAAACCTTTTTATTTTCTTTATTAAAACCCCTTTCCCCCCCCTGCCCCTTTAATATCTTTTTTTCTGGTATTGGGTTTTTTAACCCCTGAATTTTCTGTTTAAAATGGGTGGCCCCCTTTTTTTTGTGGAATATGCCCCTGTTATTTAGGGGCCCCCCTTGGGCCCCCTTTGGTTTTTTTTTTTTAACCCGGGGCCCTTTTTTAAAGGTTTTTTTTCAGCAACCCTTTTTCCCCCCTCCCTAACTGGAAATGAAAATAATTTTTTCCCCAAAAAGTTGGGAAATAAAGAAAAAAAAAAAAGGTTCCCCCCTTCCCCCATTTATTCCCCCTTTTTTTTTGAAAAAAAGGGTGGTTTTTAACAAAATTTCCCTTTTTTTAAAAACCTTTTGGGCCCATTCATCCTTTTTGGAAAAAGGGCCCCAAAAATTCCCCCGGAAAAAAACCCGGGGGAAAAAGCTGAAAAAAAAAGTCCCTTTTTTGATTTAAAATTTGGGGTTGTGCCCTTTTAAAAACCCCGCTTTTAAAAAGTGGGCCCCCTTTGGGGGGGATTTTTTAAAAATAAGGTTCCCCCAAATTCTTTTTTCATTTTGAATTGCCCTTTTCCCCCAGGGCCCCTTTTGAAAGCCCCTTGGGGTACTAAAATTTAATTTTTTGGGGGTTTTAATTTTTGGGGTTTTTTTTTCTGTTAGCCCCAAAAACCTTTTTTGAACCCAAAAAGGGGGGTTTGGGTTTTCTTTTTATCAAAGTTTTTTTTATTTTTTTTGGCCTTCCCCCAAAAAATACCCCCTTTTGTCAAAAGCCCAAAAACCCTCCCTGGTCCCCAAAAAAAAAAACAAAAAAATTTAAATATGTTTTTTTTAAACCAAAAAATTGGGGTTTAATAATTTTTTCACTTTGGGCCCCCGCCCAAAAAATTTTTTTTCAAATGACCCCTTTTTTAAAAAAAAAACCCAAAAAAAAAATTTCCCCCAAACAGGGGGGCTCCCTTTTAAAAAAATTTTTTTTTATGGTTTTTTCCCCAAAAAAAACCCCATAGTTTTTTTCCAAAATTTAAAAACCTTTTTTTTTTCCAAATAAAAAACAAATGTTTCCCCCCGAGAATTTGAAAGGTGGTTTTTTTGGGGTTGTCCCCGGGGGCCCCCCCCTCCAAAGGGAAAACCTTGGGCCCCCTTTGGATGGAGGGGGCCCCCCAAAAATTTTTTTTTTTTTTTCCCCCCCTTTTCCCCCTTTTTTTTTTTTTGGTTCCCCAAAAAATTTTCCCCTTTCCCCTGAATTCTTTTGTAGGGTGTTTTGGGAAACTTTTTTCCTTTTTTTTTTTTAGGGAAATTTAAAGGGGGGTTTTTTTGGGGGGGTTCCCCCCCCATTTTTTTCCTTTTTTTTTAATTTTTTTTTTTTTTTTTTAAAATTTTTTTTTTTTGGGAAAAATTGGGGGGGTCCCCCCCTTTCCCCTGTTTCCCCGGGGGAAAAAGGTTTCAAATGGCGGGCATTAAACCCCCAAAAACCCCCCACCCCCCCTTTGGTTTTAAGTTTTTCCCTTTTTTCCTCCCGCCCTCCCGAGTAGCTGGGGGCCCCCCAGGGGGCCCCCACCCCATGAAAACCCCCCCCGGGGTTTTTTTTTTTTTTTTTTTTTTTTTGGGGTTTTTTTTTTTTTTTTTTTTTTTTTTTTTTTTTTTTTTTTTGGGTTTTTTTTTTTTTTGGGCCTTAAAACCTTTCCCCTTTTTTTTTTTTGGGGGTTTTCCCCCAAAAAAGGCCTGGTTTTAAAAACCCCCCAAAACCGCCATTTTTCCCCCCCCCCCCTTTTGGTTTTTTTTACCAATCCCCAGATGGGGGGGTTTTTTTTTTAAAAACCCCATGGGGGTTTTTTTTCGGACCTTTGAAAAAATTTTCCCTAGGGCCCCCGGGAAAATTTAAACTGGTTTTTTTTTATTTCACCTAATTTTTTTTTTTTGGGGAAATTTTGCCCCAAAAAGGTTTTTGTTTTTTTTTTTTTCCCCAATTTTTTTTAAAAAAAAAGTGGGGAAAAAAAATATTTTTAAATAGAAAAACTTCCAAAATCAAAAATAAACCCCAATGGGAAAATAGTGGGTTTTTTTTCCAAAACTGTTTTTTTTTTTTTTATACCAAAATCCCGAAAAGTTTCCTTTTATTTTCCCGTACTTTTTTTATTACAAAGGGCCCCCCAGGAAATTTTTGGGCCAAACTTTAAAAAAGTTTCCATTTAACAATAATTTTGTTCACTTTTTTTTTTTTTTTTTTTCCTAAATTCTTTTTTCCCCAAAACCGGTTTTTTTTTTTTCTTTCTTTTTGGTTTTTTTTTTTCCCTAAGGCCCCCTTTTTTTTTCCACTCCCTTTTCCTCTTGTTTATGGAAAGAATAAAAAAAAAAAAGGGGGGTTTTTTTTAAAAAAATGGGTTTTTTTTTAATTTTTTTTTTCTTTTTTTTTTTTGTAATTTTTTTAATTAAAAGCAATTTTTCTGTAAACTAAACAAGAGGGTTGACCAACAATTTTTTTTCCTTTTTTTTTTTAAACCCCCCTAAAAGGAAAAACTTTTGATTTTTTTTTTAAAGCAAAAAGGTTCCCCCCCCCCCCCCAACCCTTTTTTTTTGGCCCCCAGGGACCATTTTCCCCCGGAAAGCAGTTTTTTTTTTTTTTTCCCTGGACCCCGGGGTGGGGGGGGGGGGGGTGGTTTTTTTGGAAAGATTCGAGCACAAAAATTTCAATTATTTTTGGGGGTTTTTAAAAAAACTTTTTTTGGGGTAATGATAATTTTGTAAAAATTTTCCTTTCCCGGGGCCCCCCCCAGTTGGGTGGGCCCCCCCACCTCAAACTGCACCTCAGAAATTTTAAAAATTTGGGCCCTTTTGGTTTTTCCCCTAATTTACACACAAAACCCCCAAAAATCCCCAAAAATTTACAGTTTTTTTTGTTGGGTTTTTTAACGCTTTCCCAAAAGAGAACACTAATTGGCCCCCCACCCATTTTGACAGGTGGCGTAGGGGTTTTGTTGGTTTTTTTCCCCAAATGGGTAGGGGGGTTTAAAATTTAAAACAGATTTAACTTTTACTTTCCCCGGTCCCCAAAATACCCTCCCCGTTTTTGGGGGGGGCCCTGGGTTTTCCCAAACCGGGGATTACTGGTACTTTTGGGTTTCCCCCCCCCGCCGGGCCCCCGGGGGGGGTTGGGGAAACCCCTGCCCTTTAAAAGGGGGAACCCCCCATAAACAAAAAACCTTAAACAGGTTGGGGAGGGGGGGAACCCGCCTTTTTTTTTCCTTTTTTTTTGGGTTCCCCCGGGGGGGCTTTTTTTTTTTTTTTAATGTTAGGGCCCCCCTAAGGTTTTTGGCTTTTTTTTCCCGAGGGAGGGGGATTTTTTTGGCCCCTTTAAACCCCCAACATTTTCCCCCTTTTTTTTTTTTTTTTTTTTTAGACCCCCTTTTTTTGGGGGGTTTTTTTCCCCCGGGGGGGATTGAAAAAGTAATTTTACCCCCTAAACCCGAAAGGAAAAATTTTTTTTTTTTTCCCCATTAAAAAAAACCTTAAAGGAAAAAAAAGGGATTTTTTGGTTTGGGGGAAAAAACCCCCATCTTTTTTTTTTTTTGTCCCCGGGGGGGCCCCCCGGTGGTTCCCCCATTCCCGTTTCTTTTTTTTTTTGAAGTTTTTCTGGGGGGTTCCCCCCCCCCCTTTTTTTTTTGTAAATTCCCTTTTTCTTGGTTTTTTCCCTATTCCCCTTGAAAAATCCCTAAAATTTTTTGGCCCCAATTTTTTGGGGTTTTTTCAAAAAAAGAAAGGGAAAAAAGCGTTTTTTTTTTTTTTTCCCTTTTTTCTTTTTCCCCCTTTTTGCTTTTTAAAAGCCTAGGATTTTAAATTTGGAAAAAAGGTTTTTCCCCCTTTAAAAACAACAGAACCCTGGATTTTTTTTCCCCCTTTACTTTTAAAAAAACCAGCTTTTTTATTTTTTTTTTTTTCCCCCCTTAAGGAAAAAGAATTGGGAAATTTTCTTTTGGTTTTAAAAGGTGAAAAATAAATTTCTTTTTCCCCTTCCTTTTAAAATATAAATCCCCAATTTTTTCCCTGGGGGGTTTGGGGTTTTTTTTTTTGGGGGGAAAAATCCCGGAAAAGTTTTGGGGGCAGGGGAACCCCCCTTTTTTTTTTTGGGGAAATTTGGGGAAAAACCCAAAACCCAGAAAATTTTCATTTTCCCCCCGGGGGGAAAAAAAAAATTTAGAAAAAACCTTTCCCTCCCAGCTAATGGGTTTTTTTAAACAATTTCCCCCAAAGTATTTTCCCCGGGGGAAAAAGGTTTCAGAGGGGTTTTTTTTTGGGAAAAAATATTGTTTTGGGGGATGATGGGCCCCCCCCTTCCCCCCGGGGCCAAAAATTCCCCCTGCTTTTTTTTTTTTTTTTTGGGGGGGGGGGGGTTTTTTTGGGGGGGGTTTTGGGGGTTTTAAATTAAAAAGGGGGGATTTTTAAAAAACCCAAAAAAATTTTTTTAAAAAAAGGGGGGGGAAAAAGGGGTTTTTTTTTTTTTTTTTCCCAAAATTTTTTGGGGGGGGGGAAAAAAAAATTTTTTATTTAAAAAAAAAAAAAAATTTTTTTTAAAAAAATTTTTTAAAAAAATTTTTTTTTTTTTTTGGGGGGTTTTTTTTTTTTTTTGGGGAAAATTTCAAAAAGGGGGGAAAAAAAAAAACCCCCCCCCTTTAAAAAACCCTTTTTTTTTTTTAAAAAAAAAAAAAAAAAAAAAAAATTTTTTAAAAAAGGGTTTTTTTTTTTTTTTTTTAAAAAGGAAATTTTTTCCCCAAAAAAATTTTTTTTAAAAAATTTTTTTAAAAAAAAAAAAAAAGGGGGAAAATTTTTTAAAAAAAGGAAATTTTTTTTTAATAAAAAAATTTTTTTTTTGTTTCCCCAAAAAAAGGCCCTTTTTTTTTTTTTAAAAAAATTTTTTTTTTTTTTTTTTTTTTAAAATTTTTTTTTTAAAAAACCCCCTTTTTTTAAAAATTTTTTTTTTTTAAAAAAACAAAATTAAAATTTTTTTTCCCCCCCTTTTTTTTTTTTTAAAAAACCCCCCCCCCCAAACCCCCCCCCCTTTTTTTTTAAAAAAGGGCCCCCAACCCAAACCCCCCGGGGGGTTTTTTTTTTTTTTTTCCCCCCCCCCCTTTTTTTTTTTTTTTTTTTTTTTTTTTTTTTTTTTTTTTTTTTTAAAACCCGAAGGGCCCTCTCCTTGTTTTTTTTTTGGGGCCCGGGTTTCTAAAGGCAGCCTATTCCAAATGCCAAAAACCCCCCAAACTCCCTTTGGCCCCTTTTGTTTGGGTTTCCCCCCTGCCTCCAAAACCCCCCTGAGTAGCTGGGGGGGGAAATAAAAAAAAAAACCCACCAATAATACCCAGGTTTTTAATTTTTTTTTTTTTTTTTTTTTAGTAAATGGGGTTTTCCCCCACTGGGTTTTTTTTTCCAGGCTGGTCCCCCAGACTCCCCAAGCTCAAGCAAAACCCCTTTTCCCCCGCCCCCCCGGCCCCCCCCCCGGGTTCTTAGGGTTTACAGGTTTGGGGGCCACCAAAGCCCCCCGGGGCCCCCCCAAATTTTTTCTTTTTTTTTTTAAGGGTTTTGGGCCTCCCTTTTTTTTCCCAGGGGTGGGTTTTCCCCCAAATCCCCGGCCCTCCAAGTTGGGTTTCCCCCCCTCTTTTTGGCCCCCTCCCCAAAAGGGGCCGGGGAAAATTTACAAGCAGAAAAGGAAACCCAAAATCCAGCCCAAGGGTTTTACCAAAGTTTAGATTTTCCCCAATTTTGGGGGGTGAAATTTTCCCTTTTTTTACCCCCGGGAAAAAAATAAAAATAATTTTTTTTTGGGAAAAGGGAATTTTGGGGCCCGAAATTTTTAAAAGGGGGGTTTTTTTTTTAAAATTAAATAATTTTGTTTTTATTAAAAAAGAAAAAAATTTTGGTTTTTTTGTTTTTTCTGGTTTTTTGGGGGGTCCCCCCCTGGGGAAAAGGGTTTAACCCTTTTGGGGGTTTTTTTTTGGAATGAAAAACCCCCAGGGGTGTTTTTTTTTTCCTTTTTTTAAATTTTTTTTTTTCTACCCCTTTTTTTTTCCAAAAAGTAAAGGGGAGGAAAAAAGGAAAAGGGCCTTTAAGGGGGCCCCCATTTTTATTTTTAAAACTTCCCCTTTAAAAACTTTGAAAAACACCCAAAACCTTGTTTTTATTTTTTACCTCAAAAATCTTCCCCCGACCCCCCTTTTTTGTAAACCCCCCGAAAAAGAATTTTTTTTTCCCCGATTTTTCCCCAAAAGTACAGTTGGGTTTGAAAAATTTTTTTTAAAGGAAGAATACATTTTTGGGGTTTTTTAAAAAACTGAATGACTGGGGGGGTATTTGGGGGCCCTTTCCCCTTTCCCCCAGCAGAAACTTCCTCTAGGGGGAAACCTTTCCCCCCCCTTTCCCACATTTTTTTTTGGGTAAAAAATTTAAAAGGAAAATTTTTCATTTTTTTCCCCTTAAATTTTAATGTTTGCTGTTTTTGTTTTTTTTAAATTTTTTTTTTTCCCTTCAAAAGGGGGGGGCCCCTCCCTTTTTTTTTTAAAATCCAATCCCTCTGTTTTTCCCTTTTTTTTTGTGGATGTGTATGTTCTTTTTAAAAGGGGAAATTTTTTTTCCCAAAAACCCCCCATGATAGCACTAAATTTTCCCAAAACCCATAAACCCCAAAAAACCACCAATGCTAAATGGGCCTTCGGGGGACGCCAGGTAAGGTAACAAAAGGCATTTTTTATCTTGAAGAGGGTGGTTTTTTCAATAATTGGGCACCCTAAAGAATGATTTTTATTAATCCACCTTACAAAAATTTTATGCAATTTTTTCCCCCCTTAATGCCCCCCAATTTTTTTTCCTCTGAAAAAAAAAAGTTTTCATGTGGTGTATTTTTTTTGGGAAAAAAAAGGAAAAATATTAATGTCAAGTCTTTTTCAAGTAGGACCCTTACCCCCTTAAAAAATCCTGGACGCCCTACCCCCCCTAGTATACCGTTGGGGGTTAAACCAGGGTCAGGTGGAGGGAAAGGAAAAACGAGGGGGAAAGGAAATAGAACCCCCAATTTTTTCTACTTCCCCCAAAAGGGGGCTTAGAAGCGAAAAAACTTTTAAAGTGTTAGGAAAAATCCCCCAATTTTGGAAAACAGAAAGATATGAAAAGAAAAATTCTTAGGGGCTAGCGGTCAAAAACAAAACCCCCCAAAAGTCCCCCCGTTAGTTTTCAACCCCTTAAAACCTTTTCAATTTTCCCTTCCAAAGGGTTTTTTTACAGGAAACCTCGATGGTCTTTTCCCTTTTGGGTTTTTCCAGTGCGTGGGCATTGCAAGGAACAGCATTTTAAAACTTTCAGTGACCTTCTGCTTTTCCCCCCTACAAATTTTACCCCATTTTAACACCAAATTATTGAAAAAAATCTCTGACCTGCTGAGGGGATTCAATCCTGCCGTGTCTCTTTTTGTTTTTTGCCCCCTGCCCCTTTTACTCCCCTCTCCCCCCCCAAAAGCAGTGGTGTTTTTTTTTTTAACCCCCTCTTTTCCCCCTTCCTTTTGGTGCTGGGTCCTGGGGTTTTTTCCCCAAACAGCTTTTTTTTTCCCCGTCCCCCTTTTTTCTCTTCAGAGTT
>JAKFHU010000930.1:0-15460 GCA_023783475.1 Daubentonia madagascariensis
TTTTATACTCTGTACATTTTTCTGTTAGGTCATTTTTCTTCTTATATTGATTTGAAGAATTTTTAAAGGCATTCTATAAATTATTCCTTTACTAGTTTATTTCTATTGTAGATATTTGTTTCCTAATCTGGTCCTTGTCCTTTAGTTTTATTTTGTATTTCTTTCTTGCTAGTATATAGTAATTTAATTGAATTTATCTGTTGATCTTGTATCCAGTAACCTTGCTTAATTCACTTATTAAGTGCCCATTTTTGGATTGTGGTGGATTTTCCACATACTGCATATAATAATGTCAGGCATGTATAATAATGTCAGGCATGTATAATAACAGCTCTATTGTTTAAATGTTGACCTTTATGCCTTTTATGTATTTCTCTTGCCTTTTTTTCCTGATTACACATCTTGTACAGTGTTAAATAGAGGTAGAATGAGCAGGAAACCTTGTCCGTTCTGATTCCAGGAAAATAATCCTGTATTTATTATGTTGTTTGTTACAAGTTCATTTTTGACAAACTTAATCAGATTAAGGAAGTTGACGCCCTTTACATTTTTGCTAAGAGTTGTTTATGACTACTTGTTGCATTTCAATAACTGCTTTTTGCATTGATTGTAAATAATCATATGATTTTCTCCTTTTATTTTTCTTGATAATAGATTGTTTTACATAATCTATTTTTGAATTTTAACCATTAACATTTTTTAGTCCCAATTGGTATCAACATATTATGTTTTCATATATGGCTTAATTCATATAAGAATATTTTTCTTAAAATATATGTATCTTTGCTTATGAAATAGAAGTTTTACAATATTCTTTTTTTTCTAATGTTTTGGCAAGATTGTGATATCAATGTAATACTGGTGTCATAAAATAAATTGAATAACATTCCCTGTCCTTTTTTTCTTTGGGAGAGTCTGAAAAATTTAGGTATTTTTTCTTCCTTAGATGTTTGGAATATTTCATAAAGTCTGGGCCTGGAGTTTCTTGGTTTGTTTCATTTTTTTTTAGTAATTAATTCAATTTATTTAGTATAATAAGGAGTTTCTTTACTTTTTGGTGATTTTTGTGTCTATATTAGTAAGCTGCTTTTTCAACATTGTGTGTTTTGATATCTGTTGTGTAAGTTTTAGTTCTGAGTATTTCACAGGCTCTGTCCAGTAGTCTTCTGTTTTGATACCTAATATTGGTCATTTCTGTCTTTTCTCTCTTTTTCTTAATCAGTTTTGTTAGTAGTTTATTAACTTTGTTAGTATTTATTTTAAAACTTTTATTCTTTATTTTTTATCTATATTTTTTATTTCAAAATATTACGAGGGTACAAGCGTTTAGGTTGAATATGCTGCCTTTGTACCACCAGATTCAGAGATACAAGCGTGCCCCACCCCAGAGAGTGTGCACCACACCCATTAGGTGTGAATATACCCATCCTCTCCTCCGCCGCACCTGCCTGACACCCAATGAATGTTATTTCCATATGTGTACATAAGTGTTGATCAATTAGTACTAATTTGATGGTGAGTATATGTGGTGCTTGTTTTTCCATCCTTGTGATACTTCACTTAGGAGAATGGGCCCCATCTTCATCCAGGATAATACAAGAGGTGTTAGTTCACCATTGCTTTTTGTGGCTGAGTAGTATTCCACGGCATACATATACCCCTTTTTGTTAATCCACTCATGTTTTGATGGGCACTTGGGTTGTTTCCACAACTTTGCAATTGTGAATTGTCCTGCTGTAAACATTTGAGTGTAGATGTCTTTATTATAGAATGTCTTTTTTTCCTTTGGGTGGATGCCCAGTAGTGGTATTGCTGGATCAAGTGGTAATTCTACTTTTAGTTTTTTGAGGTATCTCCATATTACTTTCCATAGAGGTTGTACTAGTTTGCAGTCCCACCAGCAGCGTATGAGTGTTCCTCTCTCCCTGGCCAACATTTGTTGTTTTGGGACTTTTTTATAACAGCCATTCTCAGTGGAGTTAAGTGTTATCTCATGATTTTTAGATGTTTAGAGATTAGATGTTTAGATGATTAGAGATTATTAGATTAAATCTCTAATCTAATGATTAGAGATGTTGAGCATTTTTTCATGTTTCTTGGCCATTTGTCTATCTTATTCTGAAAAGTTTCTGTTCATGTCCCTTGCCCACTTTTTATTGGGTTGTTTGATTTTTTCTTGCTGATTTTCCTGAGTTCTATATAGATTCTAGTTATCAGCCCTTTATCAGATGTATAGCATGCACGTATTTTCTCCCATTCTGTATGTTGTCTATTCAATCTAGCAATAGTTTCTTTGGCTGTGCAGAAGCTTGTAAATTTGATCAGGTCCCATTTATTTATTTTTGTTGCTGCTGTGATTGCTTTGAGGGTCTTCTTCATAAATTCTTTGCCTAAGCCGATCTCTGTAAGAGTTTTTCCAATGTTTTCTTCTAGAATTCTTATGGTTTCGTGTCTTAGGTTTAAGTCTCTTATCCATCATGAGTTGATTTTTGTGAGAGGTGAGAGGTGCAGATCCTGTTTTAGTCTTCTACATGTGGCTATCCAATTTTCCCAGTGCCATTTATTGAACAGGGATTCTTTTCCCCAGTGTATGTTGTGTATGTCTGATTTGTCAAGATTAGATGGCTATTTGAGGATGGTTTTATATCTGGGTTCTCTGTTCTGATCCGTTGGTCTATGTTTCTGTTCTTGTGCTAGGACTACTATAGCCTTGTAGTATAGCTTGAAGTCTGGTAAATTGATGCCTCCCAATTTGTTCTTTTTGCTTAAGGTTGCTTTAGCTATACAGGATTTTCTCTGGTTCCACACAAAGCATAGGATTATTTTTTTCTAGATCTGTGATAAATGTGGGTATTTTAATAGGGGTTGCATTGAATCTGTAGATCACTTTGGGTAGTATAGACATTTAACAATGTTGATTCTTTTAGATTTGACTTGTTTCTGTTGTATTTTCTTTCTATTTCACTGGTGTCTGCTCTTATCTTTGTTATTCCCTTCATTCCATATTCTTTCAGATTGATTGTTCTTTTTTAATTCTTGAGAAGGAAGCTGATTGATTTTCAGTCTTTCTTCTATTCTAACATTCACTTACAGCTATGTTTTCCTCTAAGCATGATTTATCTGGCATCCCCTGTACTCTCTCATGTGTTTCCAAACCCTGTGCCTGCAAGTCATGTCTTCCTCCCAGTGTCTCCACCCCCATCTTGTCTCCACCCCCTGTGCCTTAAGCTCTTATCTTCCCTAGTATCACCATTCCATATGACTGCAGTTCCTGTTTGCCCTTGCTTCTTGTCCACTTTTTCTGTCCTCTCTGTCTGAAGTCAAAGCCAGCATTCAAAAGTCCCTGTTTCTTGTGCCTGCAGCCCATGCCAGCTGTGTGAGTCTCCATCTTCTTTGCCTTTAGCATGTCTTGGCTTGTGTGTCTCCCTTCCTTAGCCTGCAGCCAATACCAGTCCTCAAATGTCTCAATCCCTTGTGCCTACATCCCATTCCATCCCTTTCATCTCTCTAACCCCTGAGTTTCTGCCCATGCCAGCTCATGTGTGTCTCCATTCTCTATGCCTCTCATCCATGTCTACAGTCAGTGTTTTCATCCCCTCTCATTTGGCCATGTCTGAACTCCTCTGCCTCCTTCTCCTGTGCCTGCAACCTATTTCTGTCATCCTGTTACTACATCACCTTTCCTGGGAGACCATGCCAAAACTCATGTCCCCATTATTTGTACCTGTAGCCAATGTCCTCTTGTGTCTCCATCCATTGTAACTGCAACAGATGCCAGACCTTGAGTGTCTCTGCACCCTGTGCCTGCTTCCCAAACCAAACCTCATATGTCTCAGCCCCTCTGGATGTAGCTGATATCTTCCCTCAAGTGTCTCCATCCTTTTTCCATGCAGCCCATGGCAGGTCTCTTGTGTCTTCACCTTTCTGCCTGCAGGCCATATCCACCCTTGAGTATCTTTACTCCCTGTGCTTCCAGCCCACACTAGCCTTCACCTACACTTCTCTATCCTGTGCCCACAGCCATGTTCACTCCCTGGTGTACCTCTCTGCTATGTGTCTGTAGCCAGTGTGCTCCCTCTGTATCTGGATCCACTATGACTATATCCTGTGTCCTCTCTCGTATGACTCCATCCCCTGTGTCTGAGGGCCATCCGTGCCAGGTCTAGTATTTTCCATCCTCTGTACCTGTCCCCCACTTCTGCCTCAAGGGTCCCTCTCTATTGTGCCACACTGGTTTTTTGTTCTACTGAAAGAAATCTTGGTTGTTTCCAGATTTGGGCCATTGCGAATAAAGCTGCTATATATATTTTCCTGTTGGATTGTGTCTGGATGTAAGTTTTCACACCATTTGGGTAAATATATAGGGTACATTTGCCGCCTCATTAACTAAAGCTAAGTTATGTTCACACCAGGCTTATCTTTGTAAGAACCTGCTAAGATGTCTTCTAAAGTGCCTATACCATTATACATTCCTACTAGCAATAAATGAGATTTTTTTGTTTTCCCACATCCTCACCAGCAATTAGTATTATTATTGGATTTTGCAGATTGTTGCCATCCTAATAGATATTTAGGGTATTTCATTGCTGTGTCAGTGTACTTTTTCTTAATGTACAATGCATTTCCTTTTTCCATAATTCCCTAATGTTGAGCATCTTTTTCCATGTTTATTTCACTTTCTAAATTCTCTTTGAGGTGTCTATTCATGTATTTGCCCATTTTTTAAATTGGGGAGTTTTTTTCTTGAGTTTTACTGATCTTTGTCTTATATTTATTTATTTATAAATATATTTAATTGTTATAGATTTAGGGGGTAGATGTACAGATTTTTATATGGGTATATTAGATAGTGGTGAAGTCTGGGCTTTTTGTGTTACCCTCACTTGATTAGTGTACATGTTACCCATTAATATGTTACACCCATTCCCCACCTTCCCCCCTCCTACCCTTCCCATTCTCCAGTGTCTATTATTCCACTCTCTATGTTCATGTATACTCATTATTTAGATCCCACTTATAAGTGAGAACATGTGGTATTTGACTTTCTGTTTTTGAGTTATTTCATTAAAGATAATGGCCTCCAGTTCTATCCATGTTTCTGTGAAAGACATGATTTCATTCCTTTTTATGGATGAATAGTGTTCCGTTATTTTATATACCACATTTTCTTTATCCAATCATTCATTGATAGAGACTTAGGTTGAGTCCATATCTTTGCTATTGTGAATATTGCTGCAATAAACATACAAGTGTGGGTATCTTTTTGATATTATTCCTTTTCCTTTGGGTATATACACAGTAGTGGAATTTCTAGATTGAGTGGTAATTATGTTTTTAGTTCTTTGAGAAATCTACATACTGTTTTTTTAATAGAGATTGCACTAATGTACATTCCCACCAATAGTGTATAAAATACTCCCTGTTCTCTACATCCTTGTCATCTTTTTTTTTTTTTTTTTACTTTTTAATAATGGCCATTCTGACTGGTGTAAAATGGTATCTCATTGTGGTTATAATTTGCATTTCTTTGAAGATGAGTGATGTTGAGCATTTTTTCATATGTTGGTTGGCCATTTGTATGCCTTCTTTTGAAAATGTCTGTTCATGTCCTTTGCCCACTTTTTACTGGTTTTTTTTTCCTTGTTGAGTTGTCTGAGTGACTTGTAGATTGTAGATATTAGTCCTTTGTCAGATTCATAGTTTGTGACTATTTTCCCTTATTCTGTAGGTTGTCTGCTTACTCTGTTGATTATTCCTTTTGCTATGCAGGAGATTTTTGGTTTATTTAAGTCCCTTTTGTCTATTTTTGTTTCTGTTGCCTTTATTTTTTAGGTCTTAGTTGTAAATCCTTTGCCTAGGCAAGTGTCCAGAAGAGTTTTTCCTAGATTTTTTTCTAGGATTTTTATAGTTTCAGGTCGTACATTTAAGTCTTTAATCCATCTTGAGTTAATTTTTGTATATGGCTAGATATATGGATCCAGTTTCATTCTTCTGTGTGTGTTCATCCAATTTTCCCAGTATCCTGTGTTGAATAGGGTAGTCTTGCCCCAGTGTGTTTTTGTCTTCATTGTCAAAGATCGGTTGTAGTTATGTGGCTTTATTTCTGGGTTCTCTATTTTGTTTCATTGATATATGTGTCTATTTTCATACCAGTGCCATGCTCTTTTGGTTATGATAGCCTTGTAGTGTAATTTGAAGGTGGGTAATGTGATGCATCCAGATTTACTCTTTTTACTTAGGATTGCTTTGGCTATTCTGGGTGGGTTTTTTTGCTTCCTTATGAATCTTTGATTTTTTTTATTCTGTGAAAAGTGACATTTCATTTTGATAGGAATTGCATTGATCAGATTGTTTTGGGCAATATGATCATTTTAACAATATTGGTTCTTTCAATACATGAGCATGGGTTATTTTTCCATTTGTTTGTGTCATCTATGCGTTTAGTAGTTTTCCTTGTAGAGATCTTTCACCTCCTTGGATAAATATATTCCTGAGCATTTTATTATTTATTTTTTTAGCTATTGTTAATGGGATTGGGTTCTTGATTTGTTTCTCAGCTTGGTAATTGTTGGCATATAGAGAAGCTATACACCAATAGCATTTCTATACACCAATAGAACATGATTTTTGTATGTTGATTTTGTGTCCTGAGACTTTACTAAATTCATTTATCAAATTAGGAGTCTTCTGGAGGAGTCTTTATGATTTTCTAGGTATAAGATCATATCATCAGCAAACAGAAAATTAGACTTCTTTTTTTTTCTGATTTGGAGGACCTTTATTTCTTTCTTTTGCATGATTGCTCTGGCAAGAATTCCAGTACTATGTTGAATAGGAGTGGTGAAAGTGGGCATCATTGTCCTGTTCTAATTCTTAGGGGTTATACTTTAAACTTTTTCCCATTCAGTGTGATGTTGGCTGTGGGTTTTTCCTATATGGCTTTTATTATTTTGAGATATGTTCCTTCTATGCCTACTTTGTTGGGTTTTTTTTATCCTGAAGGGATGCTAAATTTGATCAAATGCTTTTTCTGCATTTATTGAGATGATCATATGGTTTATATTTTTAATTCTATTTATGTGCTGAATCACATTTGTCGATTTGTGTATATTGAACCATACTTGCATCCCTGGAGTAAAACCACTTGATCATGGTGTATTATCTTTCTGATGTGCTGTTGGATTTAGTTTGCTAGAATTATGTTGAGTATTTTTGCAACTATGTTCACTAGGGACTTTGGTCTGTAGTTTTCTTTTTTATTGTTGTTGCATCCTTTTCTAGCTTTGGTATCAGGGTGATATTGGTTTCTTAGAATGAGTTAGGGAGGATTCCCTCCTTCTTGATTTTTGGGAACAGTTTCAGAAGGAATGGTACCACTTCTACTTTGTATATCTGGTAGGATTTGGCTGTGAATCCATTTGGTCCTGGGCTTTTTCTTTAGGGGGGAGATTTCTCTTATTAGTGATTCAATCTCAGCACACATTATTGGTCTATTCAGGATTTCTATTTCTTTTTGGCTCAATCTTGGAAAGTTATATGTGTCCAGGAATTTATCCATTTCCTCCAGGTTTTCTAGTTTGTGGGCATACAGACGTTCATAGTAGTCTCAGATGATCTTTTGTATTTCTGTTTTATCAGTTGTAATGTCTCTTTTTTCATTTCTGATTGTGCTTGTTTGAATCTTCTCTCTTCTTGGTTATCCTAGCTAGCATTCTATCAATTTTGTTTATCTTTTCAAAGAACCAACTTTTCATTCTGTTGATCCTCTGTGTTGTTTTTTTGGTTTCAATTTTGTTTAATTCTGCTCTGATCCTTGTTATTTCCTTTCTTCTGGTAGCATTGGGTTTTACTTGTTTTTCCAGTTCCTTGATGTGTGACATTAGGTTGTTAATTTGTGATCTTTCTGTCTTTTTGATGTAGGAATTTACTGCTATAAACTTCCCTCTTATAACTGCTTTTTCTATCAAAATTTTTTTAATTTTTTTCAAAGAAACCCCCCTTTCATTTTTTGTTTATTTCCCCTGTGTTTTTTTTTTTGGGGGTTTTAATTTTGGAAAAAGGGGAAAAAAATTGGGAAAGGAAGTTAAAAGAAAAACCCCCCTTTTTTTTTCCCAGGAAAAAATCCAAAAAGGGCCAACTTTTTAAATTTGGGTTTTTTTTTTTTTTTTTTTTTTGGGGGGTTTTTAAAAATTTTTAAATTTTCCCAAAATGGGGTCAAAATTTTTTTTTCCCTTTAAAAGGTGTTTTTCCCCTTTGGCAAAAAGGGGGTTTTCCTGGGGTTTCTTCCCGGGTTGGGGGGGAAAAAAAAATTTTTCCAAATTTTTTTCCCCCTTTTTGGAAAAAAAAGCCCCCCCCAGGGACTCCCCCAGAGGGGGGTCCCCCTTTTGGGGAAGGGCTTCCCTTTTTTGGGCCCCAAGGATCCCCCGGGAGGAAAAAAACAAGGAAATTTAAATTTTTTGGGGGGGTTTTCCCCCCTGGGGTAAACCCCCCGGGGAAAAGGGGCCCCTGGGGCGGGGTTTTTTCCCCTTGGGGGAGGGGGCATCGTTTTTCCTGTGGGCCCCCCCCAAAACCCCAGGGGGGTTTTAAAAAACCTTGTGAGAGGAAGGGAAAAATGTCCTTTTAAATGAGGGGGGGGCCTTTTGCCCGGGAATTCCAAAAAAAAGGAAACCCCCCCCAAATTTTTTCCAAAAAATCCCCCTGGGGGAAACCCCCAAGGGGAAAAAGGGGACCCCTTTTTAAAAAAAATAGGGTTCCTTTTTTTTTAAAATTTTAAATTTCCAAAAGCTTTAAAATTTTTTGGTTTAAAAAATCCTGGGGGAATTTTTGGGGGGGTTTTGGGCCCCCCCCCGGGGTTTTCCCAAATTAAAAAATGGGGGGATCCCCCAGAAGAAAAAAAGGGGAAAAATTGGGGGGGAATCCCCCCCCCCCCCCCCCAAAAAGGGGCCCAATTTTGGGGAAAGGCCCAAAAAGGGTTTTGGGAAGGGTTGGGGGGAAAGGGGAAAACCCCCAAGCCCCAAAAAAAATTTTCCCCAAAATTTTTTTCCCCCCAAAAAGGGCCCGATTTTCCCAGAAAAGGGGGCCCCTGGAAAAAAAGGGGTTTTTTTTTCCCCGGAACCCCCCCAGGGGGAGGGGGGGCAAAAATGGCCTGGGCTTTAAAAACCCTTAAAAGTTTTTGGAAAATCTGGCCCCCCAGGGGAAAAAACCCTTTTAGGGGGGAAAACATTTTTTTTTGTTTGGTTTTCCACAAAGGCCCCCCCCTAACCCTTTTTTTGGGGCCGTTTTTAAAGGGAAAAAAGGGCCCCCCTTTTTAAATAATTAACCCGGCCCCGCCCCCCTGGAAAATAAATTTTTTGCCCCAAACCCCTTTAGGCCAAACCCCTGGGGGGAAAAGGGGTTGGGGCCCTTTTTTTTAAAATTTTTAATTTTATTTTATAGGGGTTTTAATGGGGGGAAAGGGGCCCCATGTAATATAAATTTTTTTTTTGATTTGGGTTTCCAAAAGGGGGAAAAGGTAAAAAAACTATAAAAAATACTGGTTTCCCAAGGGGGGTGGGAAAAAAGGAAAAAAAAGGTTTAAACTAAAAAAGGGGGGGGGGGGGGTTGGAACCTTTAAAAAAAGCTTTTTTTTTTAAAAGTCCCCAAAAAATTTTTCCCAAATTTTTTAAAGGGCAAAAAATGGAAAAATTCCCCTTTTTCCCCAAACCCCCCAAATTTTTTAAAAATTTTTTGGGGGGCCTTTTGGGGCCCCTACCTTTTTTTTTTTTTTTTAAGGAAAAATTCCCTTTTGTTTTTTAAAAATTTTTTTTTTAAAAAAAGGGAAACCCTTGGGGGGGAATTTGGGAGATTTTTTTTAATTTTAAAGGGGTTCCCCGCTATTTTCCCCCTGGTTTTAAAACCCCAAAAAAGTCCAAAACCCCTTTAAACCCCCCCCCTTGAAAAGTTTGGGGGTTTAAATTCCCTTTATTTTTTAAAGGGGAAACCCATTTTAAAAACCCAAACCCCCTGCCAACCCTTTTACAAAAGGGGGGTTTTAAAAAAAATTCCCCCCCTGGGGATTGCTGGAAAAATAAAAAAATTTTTTTTTTTTTAAAAGAGAACCAAAAAACCCCCTTTATTTAAATTTTTTCCCAAAAAAAAAAAAAAAACCTTTTCTTTTGGGGGGGTTTTTTTTTTTTTGGGGGGGGGGGGCCCAAAACAATGGAAACTGTTTTTTGGGGAAAAAAAGTTTCCCATTTTTTGGCCAAGAAAAAAGGGGGGTTGGGTTTATTTTCCCCCCGTTTGTTTTTTTTTTTGGGGAAAAGGGGTTTTTTTTGTCCCATTTTGGGCCCAATTTTTTTTTTCCCAGAGGGTTTAGTTTTTTAGTCCCCCCGGTTTTTAAAGGGGGCCCCGTTGGTTTTTTTTTTTTTTATTGGGACTTTTTTGGGCCCTTGGGGTTTTTCTGTTCCCCCAAATTTTTTTTTCCCGGGGGTTTTTTTTAAAATTTTTCCCTTCCCCATTTATTAAAAAATTTTCTAAACCCCCTTTTTCTTTTTTTTTTTAGGGTTTTTTTTTTAAATTTTTTTTTTTTTTAGGGGGAAAATTTTGGGGGAAGGGGTTTTCCCCCGGGGTTAGGGGGTTTCATAAAATATAAAACAATTGGGGGAATTTTTTTTTGTTTTTCCCCCCTTGTTTGGGGTGTTTTCCCCCCCCCCCCGGTTCCAAATATATATTTTAAAAACCCTTTTTTAAAAATTTTTTTTATTAATTTTAAAAAAAACTGTTTTTTTTTTTATTAAAAAAAGGGCCCCCCTTTTTCCCGTTTGTTTTTTTTGTTTTTCCCCCCTTTTTGGTTTTTTTGGGAATATTTTTTTTTTTTCCCAACCCCCATCCTTGGGGTTTCCCCATTTAAAAAAAAATCCTTTTTAAAAAAGCTGGGGGGGGGTTTTTTCCCAGGCCCCCGGGAAAAAAGGGTTTTTTGGGGGGAAACCCCCCCATTTTTTTTTTTTTTTTTTTTCCCCCTTTTTGAAAATCGTAAAAAAACTGTTTTTTGGGGGGGGAAAAAAAAATTGGTTTTTGGGGTTTGAAAAATTTTTTTTGTTTTTGTCCCTTTAAATGTTTTTTTTAACCCGGTTCCCTTTTTTTTTTTTTTCCCCCCCCCAAATTTGGGAAAAATTTTTTTGGCCTTTAATTTAAGGGCCTTGGTTTGGGGGAAATTTTTTAAAACCCCTTGTTGGGGGGTTGTTTTTTGTGGTGTGGGTTGTGGGGGGGTTTTTGTTTTTAGGGGATATTTTGGCCCCCTTTTTTTTTTTCCTACCGGGAAAAAAGGGCCCCCCCCCGGGAACATTTTCCCTTTTAAAGGTTTGATCTAGTGGGGGACCCCAAAATTCCCCTTTAAACATTTTCCTTGGGCTGAAAATTCTTTTTTTTCTTTTTTTTCAATTTTTAAAGGAAAAACCCTTTCCTTTTTGGGCCAAATAAAAATTCCCCAAAATTCCCCAAAAGGGGCCCGGGGGGGGAAGTTTTTTTCCCCCAAGAAAAGGGGGAAAAAAAAAATTAAAAAACCCCCAACCTTTTCTTGGGGTTAAAAAGGGGTTTTCCCCCTTTAGGAAATTTTTTTTTTTTTTTTATTTTGTCCCCCGATGGGGAATTTTTCCCTTTTTTTTTTGGGTTTTGAAAATTTTTTTTTTTCCCTTCCTTTTTATTTTTTTGGGTTTTTAAAATTCCCTTTACTTTTTTTTTTTTTTAGATAGGGCCCCGATAAATTTTTAAAATTGGGGCCCCCCTTTGGGGAAAAATTCCCCCTCTTTTTTAAAATTTTTTTTTCCCCCCCATTTCCCCCCCCTGACCCCCCCTTTTAAATTCCCGGGGATTGGGGCCCCCAAAATTTTTTCCCAACAAGGGGGGAGGGGAAAATTTTTTCCCCAAATTTTTTTTTTCCCCCAAATAAGTTTTTTTCCCAAAAACCCTTTTTTTTTTCAATTTTTTCCCCTTCCCCCTTTCCCAAAAATTTCCTTTAAAGACTTCCCTAAATTTTTTTTTGGTTTTTTTTCCCCCTTTTTTCCCCCCCCACTTTTTTTCCCCCAAAGGGGGTTTTTTTCAATTTTTTAAATTTTTTTTTTTTTTTATTTTTTTTTTTCCCCGGGGTGGGAAAAAATTTTAAAAAAAACCCTTTTTCCCCCCAAAACCCCTGAAAATTTTTTTTTTTTTTTTGGGTTTTTTTCCCCCCTTATTTTTTTTTTTTTAAAAATTTTTCCATTTTGTTTTTTTTTGGTTTAAATTAAATCAATCCCAAACTTTTAAATTTTTTGGAGGGTTTTTTTGTTTGTTTTTTTTTTTTTATCTATCCCTCTTTTTTGAAAATTTTTTTTTTTATTCAAAATTTCCTTTAAAATTTTTTTTTTCTGATTTTTTCCCCTTTTGGGTTTTTTTGGTTTTTTCCCCAAAGGGTTTTTTTCTTTAAATTGAGGTTTTCTGGGTTTTTTTTTAAAAAAAAAAATTTTTTATAATTTTTTTTTTATTAAAAAATTTCCAAAAAGAATTTTTTTAATTTTGGGGTTTTAAAGAAAACCTTTGGGTGGGGGGAGTTTTTTTGTGGGGTTTTTTTTGGGGGGCTTTTTAAATTTTTCCCCCTTTGGGGTTTCCCCCCTTTCCTTAAAATTTCCAGAATTTTTTTTTTTTTTTTTTCCTGGGGGCCCCCCTATTTTTGGAAAGTTTTTTTTCTCTTTTCTAAATTTTTTTAAATTTTTTCCCTTTTTTTTTTTTGGAAAAGGGAAAAAATTTTTTTTTTTTTCCTTTTAGGGGGTAGGGGGATAGAAACCCGTTAAAAGGTTAAAAAAAGGGGTTTTCTGGGGGTTTTTTTTTTGGTTTTTTTTGGGGCCCTGGGGGGGCCTTTTTAAATGGGGGAAAATTTTCCCCCCCCCGTTAAAAAGTGTTTCCCTTGGGGTTTTTAAAAGGGGAAAACCCCCTTTTTTATTAAAAGGGGTTTTTTTTTTTTTTTTTTTTTTTTGGTTTGGTTCCCCTTTTTTTTTGTTTCCCCCGGGGTTTAAATAAAAAGTGGGGCCCCCCAAACATAAGGCCCCCCCAAAATGGGGGGCCCCCCCAAAAATCCAGGGCCCCCAAAAAAACCCCCTTGCCCCCCCCCCAAAACCCCCCCAAAAGGGAAAACCCCCGGGGGCAGAGGTTGGAAAAAATTTTCCTAAAGCCCCCCCGGGGTTTAATTTTTAAATTTTTTTGGGAAGGTTGGGGGGGGGGGCTCAACTTGGTTTTTTCCCCGGCCCCTTTTTTTTCCCCTTTAAAAAGTTTTTTGGGCCCTTTTAAAAACCCCCTCCCCCCATTTCCCCCGGGCCCCTGGTTTGTGCTTTGGGGGGGGGTTAAAAGCTGTGGGGGCCCCCAAAAAAAAGCCTGGGGCCCCTGTGCCGGGCCCTTTTTTTTTTTAAAATTCTGGTTTTTTTTTAAAAGGGAAACTTTTTTGGGCCCAGGGGGGGTTTGGACCAAAGGGTCCAAAAACTTTAAAACCTTCCCTTTTTTGGAAAAGGGGGTTTGGGGGGTTTCCCCCCCCCAGGAAAAGGGGTTTTTTCTTCCCCCCAGGCAAATTTTGGTACTTTTGGGGGCCCCCCCCCCCAGGGTTTTTTTGGTTTTCCCGGTTTTTTGCCCGTTTTTTTTTTAAACTTTTTTGGGGGAAAAAAATAATTTGGGCCCCCTTTTGCAGGTAAGGGCCCCCCTGCCCCCGTGGGTTTAAAAAAAAAAGGGTTATTTTGGGGGGGGACCTTTTTTTTTTAAAGGGGGAAGGGGGGTCTTTTTTTGGGGGGGTCCTTTAGGGGGAAATTGGGGGTTTTTTCCCGCGGGAGGCCCCAAAGGGGGGGGTTTTTTTTTTTTTTTTTTGGGGGCCCCCGGGGGGGGGGAAAAGGGGGGGGGGTTTGGGGGGGGGGGGGGGGGGGGCCCCCCCCCCCGGGCCCCCCCCCCCCCCGGGGGGGGAAAAGGGGGGCCCCAAAAAAGGGGGGGGGGGGGGGGGTTTTTTTTTTTTTTTTTAAAAAAAAGGGGGGGGGGGGTTTTTTCCCCAAAAAGGTTTTTTTTTTTTTTCCGGGGGGGGTTTTTTTTTTTTTTAAAATTTGGGGAATTTTAAAAAAGGGGGGGGAAGGGTTTGGGGGGGGGGGGGGTTTTTTTTCCCCGGGTTGGGGGTTTTTTTTTTGGGGGGGGGGTTTGGGGGGGGGGGGAAAAAAAATTTTTTTTCCCTTTAAAGGGGGGGGCCCCCCTTTTTGGGGGCCCCCCCAAAAATTTTTTTTTTTTTTGGGGGGGGTTTTTTCCCCCCCCCAAAAAGGGGGGTTTTAAAAAAAAAACCCCCGGGGGTTTTGGCCCCCTTTTCCCCAAAGGGGGGGTTTTTTTTTTTTAAAAAAAAACCCCCCCCCCCGGGGGGGGGTTTAAAAAACCCCCGGGGTTTTTTTCCCCCCCTTTTCCCCCCCCCAAAACCCCTTTTTTTTTTAAAAAAAAAAAAAAAAACCCCGGGGGGCCCCCCCCCCCCCCCCGGGGGGGGGGGGTTTTTAACCCCCCCCGGGGGGGGGCCCCCCCCCCCCGGGGGGGGGGGGGGGGGGGGGTTTTTTGGGGGAAAACCCGGGGGAAAAAAGGGGGAAAATGGGCCCCCCCCCCCCCCCAAAAAAAAAGGGGCCCCCAAAAAAGGGGGGGGGGAAAAAAAAAAAGGGGGGGAAAAGGGGGGGGGGGCCCCCCCCCCCCCCCAAAAAAAAAAAGGGCCCCTTTTCCCCCCCCCCCAAACCCCCCCGGGGGGGGGGGGCCCGGTTAAAAAATTTTAAAAAACCCCCAAAAAACCCCCCCCCCCCAAAGGGGGGGTTTTCCCCCCCCTTTTTTTTTTTTTTTTTAAAACCCTTTTAAAAAAACCCCCCCTTTTTTCCCCCCCCCATTGGGGGCCCCCCCCCCTTTTTTTTTTTCCCTTTTTTTCCCTTTTCCCCCCCCCCTTTTGGGGGGGGGTTTTGGGGGGGGGGGGGGGGGCCCCCCCGGGGGGGGGTTTCCCCCCCGGGGGGGGGGGGCCCCCCCCCCCCCGGGGGAAGGGGGGGGGGGCCCCCCCCCCCCGGGGGGGGGGAAGTTGGGGGGGGTTTTTTTCCCCCCTTTGGGGGGGCCCCCACCCCCGGGGGGGGGGGGGGGCCCCCCGGGGGGGTTTGGGGGGGGGGGGGGCCCCCCCCCCCCCTTTTTTTCCCAAAAGGGTTTTTGGGGGGGGAAAAAAAATGGGGGGGGGAAAAAAATTTTTTTTTTTTGGGGGCCGGGGGGGTTTTTTTTCCCCCCCTTTTTTCCCGGGCCCCCCCGGGGGAAAAAAAGGGGGGGGCCCGGGGGGGAAGGGGGGCCTTTGGCCCCCCCCCAAAAAGGGTTTTTTCCAGGGCCCCCCCCGGTTTTTTTGGGGGGGGGGAAAATTTGGGGGGCCCCCCCCTTTTTTTAAAAATTTTTAAAAAAATTTCCCCCCTTTAAAAACCCCCCC
>JAKFHU010000931.1:0-18918 GCA_023783475.1 Daubentonia madagascariensis
TATTTATTTATTTATTTAGTAGCTCTTGTCCTCTCTATTTCCATGAGCTCCACTTTTTAAGCTCCCACATGTGCATGAGAACATGCAATATTTGTTTTTCTGAGCCTGGCTTATTTCACTTAATATAGTGACCTCCAATTCCTTCCATGTGTCTACAAACATGTAGCTACAGTAAATGGAATTGTTTTCTTGATTTCTTTTTGATACAGTTTCCTATTAGCACATAGAACACCACGGATTTTTGCATGTGTATTTTGTATTATTCAACTTTACTCTTTCATTTCTCGTGTTATTTTTTGAGTCTTCTCTTTTTTTCTTATCTAGCTAAAGTTTGTTGATTTTGTCTATCTTTTCAAAAAATTCTCACTTTTTTCTATATTTCGCTTTCACTTTTTTTTCAATATTTTCTGTTTTTTTTCCTAGTCTGTATTTCATTTATTTTTTCCTGTGATCTTTATTATTTCCTTTCTATTGCCAGCGTTGGACTTAATTTCTTCTTATTTTTCTAATTCCTTGAAATGCAACCTTGAATTTTGGGATTTTTCTTTTTTTATTGCAGTTATTTACTGCTGTAAACTTTCCTCTTACAACTCTTTTGCTGCATTCCACTGGTTTCAGAATGTTGTGTTTTTATTTGTCTAAAGATATTTTAATATTTCTCCCATAACTTCTTCATTGAACCACTGCTTATTTAGGAATTTGATTTTTAATTTCCATGTATTTGGGAATTTTCTGAAAAGTCTTCTTATTCATTCTTAGTCTCACACCATGTGGTTGGAAAATATACTTGATATGACTTCAATCTTCTCAAATGTGTTAAGACCTGTTTTATGGCCTAACGTACAACTTATATGGAGAATGTCTGGTGTGTGCTTGGGAGAAATGTATATTCTGGTGTTATTGAATGAAATATCTCTGTATATCTGTTAGGTCCCTCACAGAAATTTGATTTACCCCCCGTGTTGCTTTATTGGGTTTCTCTCTGAATGATCTGTCCATTGCTGAAAATGGGGTGTTAAAGTTCCTTATAATTATTGCATTGCAGTCTATTTCTCCCTTCACATCTATTATATTTTTTTTATTTATTTAGGTGCTCTAGTGTTGAGTGCATACATACCTACAACTGTTATGTCTTCTTGATGAATTGACCCCTTTATATTGATCCAATAACCCTTTGTTTCTTTTTACAATTTTTGACCTGAGATCTATTTTATGTGATATAAGTATAGCTACTTCTGCTCTCTGTTGCCATTTGCATGGAAAATCTTTTTCCATCACTTCCCTTTTAGTCTATTTGTGTCCTTACAGGTCAAGTGAGTCTTTTGTAGATAGCATATAGTTAGGTCCTTTTTTTTTTTTAAAATCCATTCAGCTAGTCTTTGTCTTTTGATTGGAGACTTTAATTTATGTACAATTTAGGTGATTATTGACACATAAGGACTTACTATTGCCATGTTGTTAATTGTTTTCTGGTTGATTCATAGATCCTATGTTCCTTTCTTCCTCTCTTGTGCCTTCCTTTGTGATTAAGTGACTTTGTCTAGTGGTATGGTTTGAATTTTTCCTTTTTAGCTTTTCTGTATCTACTATATGCTTTTGCTTTGTGGTTAGTATAAGATTTACATGAAACATCCTATAGTTATGACATGGTATTTTAGTCTGGTAACATTGACTACATATCAGAACTCTACATTTTAATGCAACCCCTCACTCCTAACCCCATTTTATGGTTTTGTTGTCAAGATTTCCATGTTTTTATATTGTGTATCCTTTAGAAAACTAACACTCACTCTTTTGGTTTGGCTTTATCTTACACGCAGTTGAATGCAATGCATAACCTGCTGCATTTTCATAATAAATTTTAGAATTTTTGTAACATGTGATACCTATAAAATATCTACATGGGGATTAATATTGGTTATATTTCATGTGTACTTTGTAACAGTGGAAGAATTATAGAGTATCCCTGATCTTTTAAGGGACTGCACACAAAGAAATGTCTTGACAAATTAGAAGACTTCCATACGACAACCACTGACACTCAGAAAAAATGCAGAAAATGTCATAGCGTGACCAGAGGAAGAAAATAGCACTGTTTTATTTTCTGCATAAGCAAAGATTTTGTGGTCATAAAACCAATATTCAACTAAAAATATGCTGGCATTGCTTCTTGTACATCACTTCATACTGTCCCTTCTGGGTACCTTTGAGTATGTGGAAGTGGAAGTTTTCCAGCACAACCAGAAGATGATTCAATAATAAAACATAGAAACAGCCAACCCACCTTTTACTGCAAAGAAAGAACATGAACATCAGTCTTCCGTACTTCAATGATTATTTATAAAGAATGAAAAAAACACTATGCATCAACATAAAATGTATAATTTAAAATGCAATCATTTTATTTAAATTTGTCTGTGACTCAAAGGCCATATTAAAGAACCATTTATTCAAATTTGTCTTATTATGTAGACTCCCCTTGGAGACATATGGATGATAATCAATTTTTGCCTAACAGGTGTGTTAAATTATACATGATCAGGAAGTATAGTTTAGGTATTTGATATACACAGGAATGATGGACACAAAATTGAAAAACTGTGGTGTTAGGCTTTTCTTTACTATAAAATTATATTATTGAACTTAGTTGCCAAGTGTAGTCTCTTTCTCCCCCATAGGAGAACTATAACACATGATAATTTTTCAGTAGAAGAAGAGAAAAATTACTCAGTATATGAATTTGAGAAAAAATTATTCTTAAGAAATCCATGTTGCTCCAAAAAATGAATGGGAGTATTTATGTATTTCTGATCCAAGTTAGGGATCAAGTTATCAAAATACAAAAATGGACAAAGAGGAAAACTGTCTAGATATCAAACAGAGCAGAAGTCTTAATGGAGTGAGTTACTTAAATTGCACAAAGTATTTGAAATCAAAGTCATGGAAATTCCTAGGAGACAAATGGAAGAAATGAGTTCTAAATCCACATTTTGATCAGAATTTCTTCATTTCTGGCTGTGAAGATTTGAGCGCTGTTATCACGGGCACTTACTCAGCTCCAGGACAATTTATGGTTCATAATTCCCCTCCCAAGGAATCTTCTCAGAGCCCTCTTTATGTCTTTATTCCTCAGACTGTAGATGAAGGGGTTCAGCATGGGCGTGACCACCGTGTACATCACCGAGGTTATTGCACTGGAGTGTGAGTTGTGGGTAGCACCAGAACTGAGGTACACCCCTAGGCTTGTGCAATAAAATAAGGAGACAACTGAGAGGTGAGATGCACAGGTGGAAAATGCTTTATACTTCCCCTGAGCTGATGAGATTGCACGTATGGAGGAAACTATCTTAGAGTAAGAGTAAAGGATCCCAGTGAGGGTCCCACTGCCCAGCAACAGAGATGTCAGGTACATCACCAAGTCATTGAAGGAGGTGTTGGAACAGGCAAGGTGGACCACCTGATTAATTTCACAGAAAAAGTGGGGGATTTCCAACTCTGTACAGAAGGTCAGTGGCAACACCAGTAAGCTTTGTAACAAGGAAATCACGACACTCATAATCCAGGAGAGCAGAACCAGGAGTCCACAGAGCCTGGGGTTCATGATGACCGTGTAGTGCAGGGGGTGACAGATGGCCACAAACCGGTCATAGGCCATCACAGTCAGAAGGCAGATGTCCAACACTGCAAAGAGTATGAAAAAGTACATCTGGGTGATGCAGCCTGCATAGGACATGACCTTGCTCTGTGTATGGATATTTACCAGCATTTTTGGGACAGTGGTAGACACAAAACAGATGTCTACAAAGGACAGGTTGGAGAGGAAGAAGTACATGGGGGTGTGGAGGTTGGAGTCTGAGATCGTGGCCAAGATGATGAGCAGGTTCCCGAGCACAGTGCTCAGGTGCATGGACAGGAACAGCCCAAAGATGATGGGATACAAGTCCGGGTTCTCTGAAAGTCCCAGAAGAAGAAATTCTGAAATTTGTGTATCATTCCTTGGATTCATGTGGTTGATGTGACTGATTAAATAAAAAATAGAGAACATGTCACAGGCATGCATTACAAACTTATCAGAAATCCTCACATTTATATTCTACAGTAAAGATCTTAATTTATATTTTGAAACGTTTATTTTTAGTTGACAAATAAAATTGTATGTTTTTATTGTGTACAACATGATATTTTGAAGTATGTATACATTATTGAATAGCTAAATCTAGCCAATTAACATACGCCTTACCCCACTCAGTCAGCGTTTTTGTGGTGAGAACATTATCCACTTTCTTAGCCGTTTTCTAGAATAAAATATGTCATCAACTATAGTCACCATGCTGTGCAATACGTCTTTTGAACTGATTCGTCCTATATAACTGTAATGTCATTCTATGTCCTTTGACAAACATCTCCAAACCCCCCACCCCAACTGACCCAGCCTCTGGCAACCTCCATTCACGGGAAGTCAATTTCTATATTTTGTGATTGAATCTTGTCCCTGTTAGGGAATCCCTTGACCATCTCTGATTAGGAACTCCTGTGCCACTCTCAGCCTTTCCTGGAGGGAATGTACTCTAAAGTCTTAATTGGAAAATCTTTCATGTATTTCAAGAATATAAAGTGAATTTTGACATGTTCCAGGCATTGTCTAGAGTAGATGGTGCTAGAAAACAACAGTCCCTACAATCTTATGATGAAGAAAAATAAACAAGTTAAACAAAAGAGATACTATTTCAGATAGTGAGAGCTGAAGAAAAGTAGAAGGTAAAGGAGTGTGAATGGGGTTTATTTTTATGGGAGTCAGGAAGACACAGTGACAAGGTCCAAAGTTTAAGACACAATGAAGACAGGGCGGGAGGCACCTTGTTCCCTGCAGAAAGAAGCAGTGTGTGCAAAGCAGAAGAAACAACTCATGAAAGGCCCTGAGGAATATTCTTTTTTCAGATGTTCAAGGCCAACGAGGAAGCCAGTGTGGCAGGGGATGAGCAACAGCAGAGTGAAGGGAGAAGGTGTCAGAGGATGTTGAGGAGGGACCTAGTCTTGCACCTGCTGAAATGTGCAGACACAGGAGTCCGTCTTTCCGCATGTTGTTGCATCTGCACTTCATTAATTTAGTTGCAAAGGTGTCCCGTAGGTTGAAATGCAGCCCCTGTATATTCCTTGCTGTAGCCTTGAGTTCTGGACTTATATAATATTATAACTTACCCGTTGGAATATGTTGAGCCAAGGTGCCCATTCTCTGAAACCTGCTCTCACCCTGAAGGTATGCGCACACACTCACGCACACATGCACATGCACACACATGCAAGGAAACAGATCACATACACACATGCAGCACACCATGCCCTCAAGGCTGTGTTGCACCTGTGTTCTTCTCACCTCCATTACACTGGGCTCCATATCTATATCCAGAAATGAACGAATACCAGGGAAGTTGTCAATAGCAAATTACACTTCCTGGACAAAGTATAGAAATGATACCAGAAATTCCAGTCTGGAAATCTCCCCCACACATGCAACCTTAACAGTCCATATTGTTGTGGCCATTTTCTGCCTTGTGATTAAGGAAGTATTTTAAAAAACTGTCCAATAAACAGAGAAAGAGGAATTAGTTTGACCTAAGCAGGGGGGCAAGATCTAACAAGCTAAGGTGATCCCTGAGAGACAGTAAGGAAGAAAAAGCGTCCTTAGTCTCTTCAGCTTTGGAGACTTTCCAACTCCTCGGTATCCCCTCATGCTCAGCAAAAATAATAAAAGACAAAGATAAATCTACTAAGTGACAAACATAATGATATCCTTTCTGTGTGAAGACACTTACAGATAGAGAACACCAATGGAAAAAATGAGCAAATGGTATAAACCAATAATTCAAAAAAGGAAACATACAAAGAGCCACTATGTTTGGGCATGTTTTAGGTGAAAGAGTACAGGACTTTTTGTTTGTTGTTGTGTTTGTTTGTTTGTTTGTTGCCTAGTCTAAGTTTATTGGACCAATTGGGTTTTTGTTAGGCAGGGTCTCACCCTGTCACCCAGGGTAGAGCACAGTGGCATCATCACACCTCACTGCAACCTCAAACTCCTGGGCTCAAGGGATCTTCCTGCTTCAGCCTCCTGAGCTGCTGGGAGTACGGGTGCACGACACCACACCCAACTAATATTTAAAATTGTTTTTGTAGAGATGGGGACTTGCTATGTTGCTCAGACTGGTCAATTGGTTTTTGCATTTTATGTGGTCTGAGAGCAGATGAGGCAGCCCCTTCTCATCTTTCTTGTGTGGCATTTTTGTTGTTGTCGTCATTAATCTTGGTCTTTACGTGTTGATCTTTTTTTTTAGCAAATCCAGTGGTCACGCTGTACTCTTGGTTCTGGTCTTCATCTGACATGCAAAGGCATCCCTAGACCATGCTCTATAAAATCCCGCACACACCATGATAATTCTATCCCTCTGCCCAGAATAAATTCCTGTGTATGATTTATCCCTGAGGGCATTAAATCACACACATTTATTACATTGTATTGTGTTCATAATTATATTGAAAGATAAAAATGAGCAGGAATTTCACCTGCTTTAATTACTTTATTTTATTTTTTAAATTTCAAAATACTAAGGAGGTACAAGCCTTTTAGTTTACATGGATCAATTTTGTAAAGCTTGAGTCCCGGCTATAGGTGTGCCCATCACCCAGATAGTGTTCATTGTACCCATTAGGTAGGTTTCTTCCTCTCCCCTTTTCCCTCCTCCCTCCTGTTTGATTTCCACTGAGTTTTGCTTCCCTCTGTGCACATGTGTGCTCATCAGTTAGCTCCATCACAGAGGCATGTGAATATCTGTGCATTATATAGAAAAAATTAAAGCAATGAGAAGTTATGAAATAAAAAATGTCAGGGAATAAAGCCACATAATTTTTTTATTTCAAACTTCTGTATTAAACAAAATTATATAGAACAAAAATCAATTATAATAAGATATAGAACAACAATAATTTAGTCACATCAAAATGGATTAATTATAATAATGGCAAAACCTAGACATAAAATTATACAACATATAATGTTCTTAGAATGATCTGGCACACAGCAGACATTCATTATTTATTGAATGAATCAGGAAATAAGACTCAGTATATATGGACATTTAACACATGACAAGGCTGCATTTCAAATTAGTTGGAAAAGTCTGGATTATTGAACAAAAGCTGACACAAATGTCTACCTACCTGGAAGACAATGAAGGTCAAACCTTGTGTCCTGTCGTGCAAAGAATTAATATGTTTAAAGACCTCAGTGTGAAAATAAACAATTCATGTTAGAATATGACTAAACTGATATAAAGTCTCCATATCAGCAAACCATCATAACTGAGGGCATAAAACAGAAGTAGGACGATAAACATATATGTACATATGTAGCTAAATAAAATATAAACCTTTTTATGACCAGAAATATCCTCTTAATAGTCAGTGAAGAAACAATAGTCTGTAAAAATCATTTGGAATGGTGATGACTGTAGAAACCTGGTTAAATAATAATGAGCAAATCAAAATGGTGATCATGTACATACATCTTTACTCAAACCCAGTAACAGTTTAGGACAACAATAAGAAATCTCTTTCAAATCCTTCAGCCTGGGAAAAACCCTACATAGCCGTGTCTTTGTTGGGGGTCAGAAATTTTAAACAGGTAGCAAAGGACCACACTCTAATTTTGCTGGCAGAAGTGTGTAGTGTTACAAAAGCTTGGGAAAACAACCTGGATAAAGCAATAAAGATTAAAAATACAGGTATTCATTAACTCAAGGTGTCTCAGTCCCAGCACTACCGAAATTCTCGGTCAGACCATTTATTGTGATGGGGTCTGTCCTATACATTGTATTATGATTCTCAGATTCCCTGTTCTCTACCAAGCCTTCTCCAGGTTCAAAACTAAACGTGGCATTGCTCAGTGTCCCCTGGGGGACAAATCTCCCCCAAGAGAAAACCGTACATCAGTTTAGTCAGATGATAAACAGTGATGGCCAAAGGTGATACGACTTCTAGAAATAGATCTCATACAAATGGCAAAAGGTACAATTAGGAATAAGAGATGTATGAAAACAAATGGGAAATGTGTGTGTGTTTTTGTGTGTGTGTGTCTGTGTATAGCAATTTATTTAGCCTAAACATGCAGAAGAACTTTCTACATTTACAAATCACTGAGGAGAACAGAATATGACTGATGGATGCAGTTGACTGCACAAGATTCATAAACTTTCACACATTCCCCTCACATACATTAAAACTTGCATAAAAGAACTAAATGACATATGCCAAATGTGTTGAAATACTCCAATTCTTATGTTTTAAAAAATGCCATCAAAACTAGGAACAAAAACACCCAAACCCACCACACAAAAGCAAAGAACATGCACAGACTATACGCAGTAGAGAGGTCCATGTATGAGAAACACAAATATATTCAGTCCCACTAGTAAGGAAATAACTGCAGTGTAAAGCTCATTAGTATACCACTTTACACCTACTAAATATATTTCCTACTTCATTTAAATACCAAGCGTGAGAGATGATATTGCAAAATGTGTGCCTCATGAACTGCTGTTGTCAGGTAGTATTTGGAAGGAACTCATTGGTCTGGATCTTTCTCATCAATATGGAAACATTCAGATAATGCCCCTTTGGAAAAATGAAGAAAGAATTGCCTTCACTTCAGTGCATATTCCTCCACAGCTAATAACCTATTGTTCTCTGCTTAATTGCAAAGACCCTTGGACACGTATTCCACTTCTACTGGAAGCACCTTAAATCCATCATTTGCTCTTCTAATTGGGCTTCTATCACCATTACTTAATTGTCAACATTCACACTCAACTGCTGGGTTCAATGTCCACATCTATTTTTAGCATCATAAATAAACACATGAATCAATGAATGAATCAAGGAAACAAACAACCACAGCAATCTCTCTGCTCTAGACTAGGTTGGATTTGCTCTCAGATGACCTCAGATACATGTTCACAGAGTCCATTCTCCCTGACCCTTTCCTACAGGACCTCCTGGATCTAGGAGTCACCTTGATGGGTTTTCAGAAAGGAAGGTCTCCATGTGTAAGAGAGAATTCCTCCCTGGATGGTTGATGATGGGGACAGAAGCTCAGTCCCAAGACACGGCAGATGTTAAAGATGAAGGCATCAGTACCTGAGCCAGATTGAGGACTCCAAAAAGAAAAATCACACCCCGTACAGACCAAGGCTGCATATGCTGAGGGACAACAGCAGGGGAGATATTTCCAGCTTTGTATTTCTGCTCATTGGGCATATTTCCCTCTTGTTATTCCAACCCTGTGCACATCATTTCCCTCTGAGATGTTGCTCTGCACCAAAAGGAATATTTTCTCTGCATTCTCTCTTCCCAAGACACCAGTTTAAACAGGAGGTTAATCCAGTCTTTATTGCTTCTTCTCCATGGACTTACTTGTTTTCCAGTGACCTTTTGTTAACACTGGAACCCAACCCTGAATGAAGGTTTTCTCCAAAGTCTAAACTAAGGAACCTGTTCTGACTAGGTCCCTTGGATTTTCAAAGCATTGACTTGATGGGAACATAGCCCTTGATATCTCCAGAAAATTGCTGTTCCCCTGTTCACCAAGGAGCTAAACTGTGTTCTGTTGGTGATAAACCATGGGTACCAAATGCCTTAGCTTCATGAACCTTTTGCCAAAACAATTAAACATTTCATTCTTGTAACTCAGGTTAAAGCTGTCATTGAATCCTTTATTTATGAAACATTTAATAATTACCAGAGATACATTTAGGATTTTTTTTTACAACTTGCCCTAAGATTAGCTCCTAATAATGATTATCTTATTTATTTAAAAATTTATTTTTTAAATTGCCCAATAAAATCATATGTATTCATCATGTAGGTGATGTTTTGAAGCATATATCCATTTTGAATTCTTAGATCTAGCTAATTAATATATGCATTACCTGCCATTGTTACCATTTTTGTGGTGAGGACACTTAGCATCCACTCTGTTAGCGTTTTTCAAGAATACAATTTATCTTTATGAAGTATGGTCGCCATACTGTACAATAGATCTCTTGAACTTATTCCTCCTAACTGAAATTTTGCCTCCTTTTACAAACATCTCCCATCCCTCCTGCCTCTCCTGCCTGAGCCTCTGATAACCACTATTCATCTATATTCCATGACTTCAACTTTTTAGATTCCTATGAGTGAGATCATGCAGTATTTGTCTCTCTGTGCCTACTTTATTTCACTTAACATAATGTCCTCCAGATTTATCCATGTTGCTGCAAATGACAGGATTTCCCTCATTTTCATGGGTGAATAATATTCTGTTGTTTATGCATATCATATTTTTAAATCCTCTCATCCATTGATGGAAAGTTAGATTGATTTCATATCTTGGCTATTGTGAATAGAGCTGCAATAAAAATGACAGTGCAGATATTTCTTCGACAGCCTGTTCTCATTTCCTTTGGATAAACATCCAGTAGTGGAATTGCTGCATCCTATCATAGTTCTATTTTTAATTTTTTGAGAAGCCCCCATACTGTTTTCCATAATGGCTGTACTAATTTACTTTCCCACCAACAATGTAGGAGTTTCCCTCTCTCCATATCCTCATTCACATTTGATATTTTTCACCTTCTTGATGATAGTCATTCTGACTGAAATGAGGTGTTATCTCATGGTGACTTTGATTTGTTTTTCTGATGATTACTGATGTTGAATATTTTTTTCATGTACCTCTTGCCCATTTGTGTATCCTGTTTTGAGAAATGTCTCTTCAGTCTTTAACTCATTTTTATTGTTTCCCCATTTTCCCCCTTTAAATTTAATAGGTTTGGGGGGTATAAGATGAATTCTGTTACATGTATATGTCATATAGTTACCCATTTTAAAATCAGATTATTTGTTTTTTTTCCTGTCAAGTTGACTTCCTTATATATTCTGGATATCATCCCCTTGCTAAATGCATAGTTTGCAAATATGTTCTCCCCTTCTGTTGATTATCTCTTTGATCTGTCAGTTATATCCTTTGCTGTGGAGAAAATATTTAGTTTTATGCAATCTTATTTATTTATTTCTGTTTTTGTTGTCTATGCTTTCAAAGTCTTACCAAAAAATTCTTGCCTGGACCAATGTCATGAAGCATTTCCCCCATGTTTTCTTCTAGTCGTTTCATAGTTTCAAGCTTCATTTAAGTCTTATTTTTTTTGTTATGCTGAGTGAAAGGGGTCTAGTTTCATTCCTCTGCATGTTGATATGCAGTTTCCCAAGCACCATTTATTGAAGAGACTTTCCTTTCCTCAATGTGTGTTCTTGGTACCTTTGCCGAAAATCAGTTGTTTGTAAATGCATGAATTTATTTCTGAGTTCTCTACTCCATTCCATTGGTCTATGTGTATATTTTTATGCCAGTACCATGCTGTTTAGGAACTCTAGCTTTGTAGTATATTTTGAAGTAAGATATTGTGATGCCTCCAGCTTGGTTATTTTACTTAAGATTGGTTTAGCTATTCAAGGTTGTTTGTGGTGCCATACAAATTCTAAGATTGCTTTTCTATTTCTGTGAAGAATATCATTGATATTTCAACAGAGATTGCATTGAGTCCTAGATCACTTTGAGAATTAGGGGCATTTAGCAATATTAATTTTTCCAATCCATGACCATGGGATAGCTTTCCATTTATTTCTGTGTTCTTTAATTGTTTTTATCTATTTTTAATAGTTTTCTTTGTAGAGATCTATCTGCTCCTTGGTTAAATTCATTCCTAGGTATTTTATTTATCTATGTATCTATTTATTTATTTATATATTTATTTATTTGTTTAGTTGCTCTTGTCTTCTCTATTTCCATGAGATCCATTTTTTAAGCTCCCACATATGCATGAGAACATGCAATATTTGTTTTTCTGAGCCTGGCTCATTTCACTTAATATAATGACCTGCAGTTCCATCCATGCGGCTATAATAGTAGCCACATGAATGAATTTTTGTTTTCTTGATTTCTTTTTGATACAGTTTCATATTAGCAAATAGTACCCATGGATTTTTGCAGTGTATTTTGCACTTTTCAACCTATCTTTCATTTCTTTTATTTTTTTCCTATTCTCTATTTCATTTATTTTTTGCCCTGATCTTTATTATTTCCTTCTTTTGCTAACTTTGGACTTAGTTTCTTCTTATTTTTCTAATTCCTTGCAGTGCAACCTTAGATTTTGGGATTTTTCTTCCTTTTTATTTCAGTTATTTATTGCTGTAAACATTCCTCTTACAACTCTTTTGCTGCACACCATTGGTTTCAGTATGTTGTGTTTTTATTTCTCTAAAGATATTTTTAAATTTCCCCCTTAACTTTTTCATTGAACAACTGGTTATTTAGGAAACTGATTTTTAGTTTCCGTGTATTTGTCAATTTTCTAAAATGTCTTGTTATTCATTCTTAGTTTTACACCATGTGGTTGTAAAAGATACTTGAATGACTTCAATCTTCTCAAGTTTGTTAAGACCTGTTTTATGGCCTAACATACAACCTACATGGAGAATGTTTGGTGTGTGCTTGGGAGAAATGTATATTCTGTTGTTTTTAAAAGAAATATCTCTGTATGTCTATTAGGTCCCTCTTATATCATTTACCTCCAATGTTTCTTTATTGGGTTTCTGCCTGAATGATCTGTCCATTGCAGAAAATGGAGTGTTGAAGTTCCTTATAATTATTGTATCGCAGTCTCTTTCTGCCTTCTGATCTATTGTATTTTTTATTTATTTAGGTGCTCTAGTGTTGAGTGTATATATACTTACAACTGTTATGTCTTCTTGATGAATTGACCCCTTTATATTGATCCAACAACCCTTTGTCTCTTTTTACAGTTTTTGACTTATAATCTATTCTGTCTGGTGTAAATATAGCTACTTCTGCTCTCTGTTACCATTTGCATGGAATCTCTTTTTCTAACCTTCACTTTTAGTCCATTTGTGTCCTTACAGGTCAAGGGAGTCTTTGTATACAACAAATAGTTGGGCCTTTTTTAAAAAATTCATTCAGTTAGTCTTTATCTTTTGATTGAACTCTTTAGTTTATGTGCGATCTAGGTAATTATTGATACATAAGTACATACTATTGCCACTTTTATGATTGTTTTCTGGTTGTTTTGTAGATCCTATGTTCCTTTCTTCCTCTCTTGTGCCTTCCTTTGTGATTAAGTGACTTTGTCTAGTGGTATGCTTTGAATTTTTCCTTTTAGCTTTTCTGTATCTACTATATGCTTTTGCTTTGTGATTACTATAAGATTTACATAAAAAATCTTATAGTTATCACATGTTATTTTAGTCTGGTAACATTGACTACATATCAGAACTCTACATTTTAATGCCACCCATCATACCTAACCCCATTTTACAGTTTTGTTGTCAAGATTTACATGTTTTTATATTGTGTATACTTTAGAAAATTAACAGCCACTATTTTGGTTTGGCTTTCTCTTACATGCAGTTAAATGCAATGCATAACCTGCTACACTGTTCATAATAAATTTTAGAATTTTTGTAACATGTGATACTTATAAAATATCTACATGGGGATTAATATTGGTTATATTCCATGTGTACTTTGTAACAGTGGAAGATTTATAGAGTATTTCCATTCCTTTATGGGTATGTGCACAAAGAAATGTCTTGACAAATTAGAAGACTTCCATAGGAGAACCACTTACATTCAGATAAATGCAGAAAATGTCATAGTGTGACCAGAGGAAGAAAATAGCATTGTTTTATTTTCTGCATAAGCAAAGATTTAGTGGTCATAAAACCTATATTCAACTAAAAAGTATGCTGGCATTGCTTCTTGTACATCACTTTGTGCTGTCCCTTCTGGGTACCTTGGAGTCTCTAGTGACTCCAGTCTCTTCTCAAGCCTGACGTTCAGAACTCTACACTGAAACTTACTCCTCAATTTTCTCTCCTCTTTCAAATTCCTGTGTCTCTGTTGTCTATTTACATTTCAAATGCCACCTACTCCTGTAAAGACTCCCTCAACAGATACCAGTGCCAGGATGGAAAACCTTATGAATATGGTAAATAGCAGTTCAGTCAAAGGAAAATAATGTGTCCATGAAGATGTCATCAAGAACATCAGTGAAGCAACATTTCTCTATCTCTGTAATCAATGATTTAGACATAAGGTCTCTGGATCGATGTGATATCTGGAAGGAAAAATGTTTATTTCTTCTTTGCTTAGGAATGTTGAGCTACAGATAAGGAACAGACAGTAATATTTACATGGGTGGGGGTAGACCTCCTGAAATAGGATTTCCATAGCTGCTCATTAAACATATCCATTAACTCTCAGTTTCTCATCTAAGATCATCCAACTATGGAAGGAGGAGTTGGAAGGAGCAACCCTCCAAAGCTTGAGGCCGATTGAGAAGTTTCAACTTGTTTGGCCAATAGAATATGCTGGTATTGACAGGGTGCCTGAAGGTGCCTTGCTGCATTTGTGGCTGCTATTTCTTGGAACCCAGCCTCAGCCACATAAACACATCCAGGCATGAATGCTATACGATAAGTAGAAGAAAAGCTTGTTTTTCCAGACAAGACCACCCTAGTTCAGTCAACCACTAGCTGAGTCCCTAATATATATGAAATCCAGCCAAGATCGTATCTTGATTCTGTATGTGTACATAAGTGTTGCTTGATCAGTTCTAATTTGGTATTGAGTACATGTGATGTTTGTTTTTCCATTCTTGTGATACTTCACTAAGAAGAAAACTGAAGGGAAACCAATTAGGTGGGAAGGGGTGGAGGGGATGGGTAAATTCACACCTAATGTGTACAGTGCACAATAACTGGGTGATGGGCACTTATCACTTTGTCTCAACCTGTACAGAAAGAAATTATGTAACAAAATGTGTGTACCTCCATAATATTCTGAAATAAAAAATAAAATAAAAGCTACATAGAAGAAAAAAAGAAGAATAAAATATCTTGTGATAGGAAGTGAGTCTAGCATTGCGTCCTTCTGGGCAACAGGAAGTTGTAATTTTGAAGGAAATCCTCCTCCTAGGGCTCTGAGCAGGGAGCAAAGTCCTTGAGAGTCTACAACTCTAAGCTTTGCTGTACTCAGGGTTCTTATATCTGTTACCCTCATGCTGGCTCCAAATAGTCACATAAGGGATTTTTAGACTCTTTTAAGCTGTTCTACTATTTTATACTCAAGAAAATATGTAAAGCTGATGTTCAAAGTAGAAATTCAAGCTCTTGCCTGAATTGAGTGATTTTTGATCATGAAGACTGAACAGAGTTTAGAGTAAAAGGGATAAGACAAGTGAAGATAAAGTAAATACACATATTATACATTTACCTACAGTTTAATGCTTATGACAAAATTCTTGAATGGGGGAAGCATTTGTTGGGAAGTTGTTAGGAGTCGTACGTGCATGTAGAGCTGGAAAATTTTAAGCAGAAACAGCAAGATGATAGAATGAAACAATATAAACCATGACACCAAAACCTCCACTGGTATGAAAAAAACTTTTTTATAATTGGACACCAAGTTTCCACACTTCAATGCACATCATCTAAACAAGTCTTCCATAGTAATTCAATGTATGGCTAAAAGTTTTACTCTGTTGTATCTAAGGTCATCTCTGACTCTAAAACATTATGAAGTCAATTGATTCATGCAAATTTGTCTTTCTGTGTAGAACACACTTCGAACGTGTCTTTGACTAATAATATTTGCCTTCCTACTCTTTACAAGGAACATAGTACTTTGGAGACAGAGATGAATAGAGCACAGGATCCTACTGGGGAAAATAAAATGCCACGGTCAGCTATGAAACACATTCTATGTAAAGTTTACATGACCAGGAAGAGCAGCTAAGGTAGAAGTAGAGAAAGGGATGACAGAGTCAAAAGTCGAAAATGGTGGTCTCGTATTCATCTACAATAAAGTTATATTAATGCCCTTCCAGTTGCCAAGGGTGGTTGATTTTGTAGGACGAATACAACTCACCAGTACATGAGACAAATAGCAGTCTGCAACTTGTTTCTGACTGTAGTTTGTGAATACAGGAAAGTAGGAAAATGACCAGGGATAAAAGAGTTGGATATCAAAGCAGAAAGTGTTATGAAGGAATGACATGAACTCAATAAAGAAATTGAGATCAAAGAAATTGAACATCAGGCAAAAAAACAGAAGTAGTGAAGTGTACAACGATCTGATTATTGAATCACAATTTCTTGCTCTGAGGCTTAGAGCTCTGACATCACAGGCACTACTTGAAAAATGGCCCTTTCATTGCATCCCTCTGAGGAATCGTGTCAGAGCCCTCTTTATGTCTTTATTCCTCAGACTGTAGATGAAGGGGTTCAGCATGGGCGTGACCACCGTGTACATCACCGAGGCTGCTGCACTGGAGTGTGAGTTGTGGGTAGCACCAGAACTGAGGTACACCCCTAGGCTTGTGCAATAAAATAAGGAGACAACTGAGAGGTGAGATGCACAGGTGGAAAATGCTTTATACTTCCCCTGAGCTGATGAGATTGCACGTATGGAGGAAACTATCTTAGAGTAAGAATAAAGGATCCCAGTTAGGCATCCCCCACCCAGCACCATAACTCCCAAATACATCACCAAGTCATTAAAGAATGTGTCAGAACAGGCAAGGTGGACAACTTGATGAAGTTCACAGAAGAAGTGGGGGATTTCCACGTGTCTACAAAAGGACAGTGGCAACACCATTATGCTTTGTAACAAGGAAATCAAGACACTCATGATCCAGGAAAGCAGAAGCAGCATGAGTCTGAGATTCATGATGACTGTGTAGTGCAGGGGGTGACAGATGGCCACAAACCGGTCATAGGCCATGACAGTCAGGAAGAAGTTGTCCACCAATGCAAAGTGTAACAAAAAGTACATCTGGGTGATGCAGCCTGCATAGGATATGAGTTTGCTCTGTGTCTGGATATCCACCAACATCTTTGGGACAGTGGTAGAAACAAAACAGATGTCTACAAAGGACAGGTTGGAGAGGAAGAAGTACATGGGTGTGTGGAGGTGGGGGTCTGAGATTGTGACCAGGATGAGGAGCAGGTTCCTGAGCATGGTGATCAGATACATGGAGAAGAAAAGTACAAATATGAAGGGCTGCATTTCTGGTTCCTCTGGAAATCCCAAAAGAAGAAATCCTGAAATCCATGTATCATTCCCTGGGTCCATGTGTTTGATATGTCTGATAAGAAAAAAGAAAAAAAAAAAACATGACACAGGCATGCATTGGAAACCTATCGGAAATACTCTCACTTATATTCTACTGTAAAGAAGTTAATTTCTGTTTTTACAAAATCTTGGGAAAACAATCTGGATACAGCTATAATTATTCAAAATACAGATATTCATTAACTCAAGGATTCTGAATCCCAGCACTACCGAAATAATGGATCAGATCTTTTACTGTGATGGGGCCTGTCCTGCACATTGTATTATGTTTCTGAGGTTCCCTGTTCTCCACCAACCCTTCTCCAGGTTGAAAGCCAAACATGGCATTGGTCAATGTCCCCTGATGTCAAAGTCTCCCCGAAAAGAAAATCACACACCCATTTAATCAGATTATAAAGAGTGATTTCCAAGTGATTACCAAATGTGATGCAACTTCTATAAATAGGTGTAATACCAAGAGCCAAAGGCTCAATTAGGGATAAAAGAGGCATGAAAACAATAGGAAATATATGTGTGTGTGTGTGTGTGTGTGTGTGTATATATATATAGACAGAGACAGAGAGAGAGAGAGCGAGCAATTAATTTAGCCATATCTTGCAGAAGAACTGTCTACATTTATAAAGCAATGAGTAAAACAGAATGCAACTTAAGGATGCATTTGGCTATGAAAGATTCATAAGCTTTCACACACTCCCTTCACATACATTGAAACTTGCATAAAACAACTAAATTACATATGCCAAATATATTGAAAAAACCAATTCTTGTGTTTTAGAAAATGCAATCAAAACCAGGAATAAAAACACCCAAACTCACCCTGCGAAAGCAAAGAACACGTGCAGACTATTTGCGGTAGACTGGTCCATATTTGAGAAACACGAATATATTCTGCCTCACCACTAAGGAAATGATGGCAGGGTAAAAGTCATTGCTATACCACTTTCCACCTACTAAATACATTTCCTATTTCATTTGAATACCCAGTATGAGAGAATATACTGCAAAATGTGTGCCCAATGAACTGCTGTTGTCAGGGGGCATTTGGAAGGAATTCATGGGTCTGAATCTTTCTCATCAATATGGAAAGACCGAGATAAGTCCCTTTGTAAAAATGGAAAAAGAATTGCCTTCGTTTCAGTGCATATTCCTCCACAGCTAATGGCCTATTTCCCTTCTCCACTTAATTGCAAAGACCCTTGGCCGTGTGTTCCACTTCTGGAACCACCTTAAATCCATCATTTCCACTTCTAATTTGGCTTCCATCACCATTACTTAATTGTCAACATTCGGGCTCCACTGTTGGGCTGAATGTGTGGACTCTTTTTGGCATCATAAATAAATACGTGAATCAGTTAATGAATGCAGGAAACAAACAACCACAGCAGTCTCGCTGCTCTAGACTAGGTTGGATTTGCTCTCAGGTGACCTCAGATACATGTTCACAGAGTCCATTCTCCCTGACCCTTTCCTACAGGACCTCCTGGATATGGGCTCACCTGGAAAGGTTTTCTGAAAGGAAGGTCTCCATGTGGACGTGAGAATTCCTCCCAGGATTGTTGATGGTGGGGACAGAAGCTTAGTCCCAAGACAAGGCAGAAATGAAAGGTGGAGGCATCAGTACCTGAGCCAGATTGAGGACTCCAAAAGGAACAACCATGTCCCATCCAGCCCAAGGCCTG
>JAKFHU010000932.1:0-11404 GCA_023783475.1 Daubentonia madagascariensis
CTTCACATCCGCTACCATGATTATCGCAATCCCCACAGGTGTAAAGTCTTCAGCTGGTTGGCTACACTACACGGAGGTAACATTAAATGAAAACCCGCTATACTATGAGCTCTGGGCTTTATTTTCCTTTTTACAGTCGGTGGACTAACAGGCATTGTTCTAGCCAACTCATCATTAGACATTGTTCTACACGATACATACTATGTAGTAGCACACTTCCACTATGTCCTATCAATAGGAGCTGTATTCGCCATTATAGGCGGCTTCGTACACTGATTTCCTTTATTCTCAGGCTATACACTAAACGATACATGAGCCAAAATTCACTTCACAATTATATTCGTAGGTGTAAATCTTACTTTCTTCCCACAACACTTCTTAGGCCTATCCGGCATGCCCCGACGCTATTCTGACTACCCCGACGCCTACACAATATGAAACACCATCTCATCTATCGGCTCCTTCATCTCCCTGACAGCAGTCATATTAATAATCTTTATAACCTGAGAAGCATTCGCCTCAAAACGAGAAGTCCTAACAGTAGAATTAACAACAACAAACCTTGAATGACTTCATGGCTGCCCGCCTCCATATCACACATTTGAAGAACCCGCACACGTCAAAAATCTAACAAGAAAGGAAGGATTTGAACCCCCTAAAACTGGTTTCAAGCCAATTCCATAACCATTATGACTCTCTTAACCGGAGGTATTAGTAAAACATTACATAACTTTGTCATAGTTAAATTATAGGTTAATCCCTTTATACCTCCATGGCTTACCCCGCCCAAATAGGATTCCAAGACGCCACCTCCCCTATCATAGAAGAACTTCTATATTTCCATGACCATACCTTAATAATTGTCTTTAATTAGCTCATTAGTCCTCTATACTATCTCCCTTATACTCACAACCAGCCTTACCCATACAAACACCATAAACGCCCAAGAAGTGGAAACAGTGTGAACAATCCTCCCTGCAATTATCCTCATCCTTATTGCCCTACCATCCTTACGTATTCTCTACATAATAGATGAAATTAACAACCCTTCCCTAACCATTAAAACTATGGGCCACCAATGATACTGAACCTATGAGTATACAGATTATGAAAACATAACCTTTGATTCATACATAACCTCAACCAACGATCTCACCCCCGGAGAACTTCGACTTCTGGAAGTCGATAATCGAATAGTCCTACCTACGGAATTACCTATTCGAGTGTTAGTCTCCTCAGAAGATGTACTACACTCATGGACAGTACCTTCACTAGGCCTAAAGACGGATGCAATCCCAGGCCGCCTGAATCAAACAACCTGATAGCCTCCCGACCAGGCTTATACTACGGTCAATGCTCAGAAATCTGCGGTGCAAACCACAGCTTTATGCCCATTGTACTTGAACTAATCCCCCTAAAATATTTTGAAAAATGATTACTAACTATATTATAACATCACTGTGAAGCTAATCAGCATTAACCTTTTAAGTTAAAGATCGGAAGCCAAACAACCTTTCCACAGTGAAATGCCCCAACTAGACACATCAACATGACCTATCATCATTCTTTCGATGATCCTAACACCTCATTATCCCAACTACAAAATTAAAACTGTATTCCCCAACTCAAACATACCCCCAGGCCACATCAAACACATCATAACACATTCCCAAACTATACACACCCCCTTAATAAAAGAACGAAATATTCGCCTCTTTCATTACCCTACAATCATAGGCTACCATTGTTAATATTAATCACTATGGACCCTCCTATACTATTCCCCACACCCTCTCACTTTATCAATAATCGACTAATTTCCCTGCAACAACGATTTACCCAACTAATTCTAAAACACTAATTTGCGAACACATAAACCAAAGGACGAACTGATCCCTAATGTTAACCCCCACTAATCCTATTTATCGGTCAACAAACCTACTAGCCTCCTACCCTAAATCGTTCACATCCAACAACCAACTATCAAAGACTTAGGATAGCAATCCCACTATGAGCAGCCACAGTCATTACAGCTTCCGCCACAAAAAAAAAAAAAAAAAAAAAAAAAAAAAAAAAAAAAAAAAAAAAAAAAAAAAAAAAAAAAAAAAAAAAAAAAAAAAAAAAAAAAAAAAAAAAAAAAAAAAAAAAAAAAAATTCCCAAGGCACAGCACCCAGCCTCAACCAAAGGCCTTCGATCGGAATACTCTCTGTTTATTGATCTCACTACCAGTTTTCTATTCTTTACTTAGGTTTTCCTCTTAGCACTTGGTATCCACAAAACAAGCTAGCCCCGACCCCTGAACATAGGATCGGAATGTTTTGACCACCTACGGTGTATTACCACCCACACTCAAATGTCCTTTATAAACTAGTTCCCCCTACTCATACAGCTGTTTCACACCTCTACTTCTAGCATTTCAGCTATGTCCCTCCACACACTGAGCCCACCATAGTCATATAAAGAATGGAACCGGCCACACAATACCCAAAGCACTTATTCCATTACCATCCAACTAGTATATGTCTAACTTACACATTGCTCCCGGCCTCAGAATTACATAGAAAACTATTCACATCTCACGTTATGGAATTTATCGGCTCAACATTTTTTATAGGCAACAGGTTTTCTACGGCGACCATGCATAACATACGGATCCACTTCCTACGCCCATTTGCTCTCTACGCCAACTACAATTCCACTTTCATCAATTCCAATCATCGACCACTTTTGGATTCGAAGCAATCAGCAGATATTGTAACACATTCGTAGACGTGCTATGATTCATACCTTTACGTACTCTAATATTACCCTGATGAGGCTTCTTATTCTTTTAGTTATGATTACACCGTCAGTTGACTTCCCATCAACTACGCTTTCGTGACGACCCTGAAAAGATTAATCACTTGATATTAATCTACACAACTAAACACACTCCCTAGCCCTCCTGCTTATCACCCATCGCATTCTGACCCCCCACTAACATCTACACAGAAAATATAACCCTACACTGTGGCTTGCCCCATAGAATCTGCTCGCCTACCAAATTTCCTCCAAAGAAAATTCTCCCAGTAGCTATCACATTTCCCCATTCGAACCTAGAATTGTCGCCGCACAAGTTCTCCTCCCCCTACCCCTGGGAACCCAAACAACAAACCTAACCTAAAATTTACCGATTAGCCATATTTAATTATAATCCTAGCTCTAGGTTTTAACCTATGAAATGACTTTAATAAGGGACTAGAATGAGCAGGGGAAATTTTGGGAATTAGTTTAAACTAACACAAATGATTTCGACTTGTTTACTATGGTCCACCATAACTTACTAACATGCCCTTAAATTTCTATCACCCCCCCCTAAGCCTTTACTAAGCCTTATAGGAGGTAACTGATATTTTTGCTCCATCTAATATCATCACTACTATGTCTAGAGCACAATATCCATATTCATCCTAAACCCCCCTTTCACCAACTCTCAACCTTTTACTAAATTTGTCCCCACTTTTCCCATTATCCTGCTAGTTTTCGCAGCCTTTCGAAGCCGCTGCGGCCTAGCCTTATTAGTAACAGTATCAAATATTAACCGGCTAGATTACGTACAAACCTCACCTCCCCCAATGTTAAAAATCATTGTACCAACAATCATACTCCCCACCCCAACTGATTCTCCCTACCTATACTTTGGAATCACACTTTCATACATTTTGTTTTTTAGCCCCAACCCTCGCCTCCCAACCAAAACAACACCCAAATTCTTTTAACTTTCTTTCTGACCCCCCCCCCCTTTAACCCCCCTTTTTTAACCTCACAGCAGACTTTCTACCCTTTATAGTAGTCAATTCCCCCTCACTAAAGAACCCTTTCCACGAAAAAAACTTATTTCCGCACTAATCACACCCAACTCCTTTATCATAACATTCACAGTCACAGAACTGGCCCTATTCTACTTCTCTTTTGAAACAAAACCGATCCCCCCCTTAATCCTCATTTCCCGCTGAGGGAACCAAAAGAACGCCCAAGCCGGAATAATTTCTTTTTACACATAAACAGGAAACTTTACCCCTTTTCGTAGCACTTTTACACCTATAAAACCTTTGGCTCACTAAACCCTTCCAACGCTTCCCTATGACTCAAAAGATACCTAACTCCCGATCCAATACCCTTCTCGAATACATGCATATGGATATGGTCAAATACCCCCGTTTGGGGTTCCCCCCTATGAATTTTCCCAAAACCCACGTAGATGCCCCTATTGCCGGTTCGATATGTCCTGGCAGCAGTAACTATTAAAACTAGGGGATATGGCATAATACGAAAAATCACTTCAACCCCTTTGAACCTCCTGACCAAACAACATCATCTATTAAACCCTTCCAATGCTATGCCTTTTGAGGCATATCAGTAACCAGCTCAATTCTGCCTCCGACAACAGACCTAAATCACTAATCGCTACTCTTCAGTAGCCATAGCGCCCTATGGTCACCTAGCAATTCTCATCCAAACACCATGAAGCTTATTAGGATCAACAACCCAATATCCGCCCAGGCCTCACATCCCTTACTATTTTCCTCGCAAATTCAAACTACGACACGCAACCATAGTCTCGAAACCAACTACAGCCCGAGGGCCTGCAACCACTACTCCCCCTCATAGCACAATGATGGCTATTACCACTTAGCAACCTAGCCCCTAGACCACCAGCCATTAATTGTTAATTCGAAGCTCTTCTTTGTAATCATAACAACCTTTTCAGACAAACTTCACATCATTCTACAGGCTTAAACGATGCTCATTCACGGCCCCTTTACTTCTTGATATACTGACCATAACACAGATACGTGAAAAATCACAACCGACTACACATAATACAAACCCTCCTAATTACAACGAGCAAAAACACCTCATATCATACACATACCCCCCTTTTTAATTACTCTCTCCCTAACACCCCAGCTATTTTTAGGACCCCATACTTGGAAATATAAGTTTAAAGAAAACATTTAGACCGATGAATCTAAAAATTAGAAGCCGCATCACTGCACTCCTACTTATTTAACGAGAAAAACGCAAGAAACTGCAGCTAATTTCCTGCAAGCCAGACCATAAAACTATTGGCTCTCCTCAACTTTTTAAAGGAGAGTAAAAAAAGTAAATCCGTTGTCCCCTTAGGATCAACAAATTGGGCCAACTCCAATAAAGTAATAAACCCCTTTCAACATACCCCATCTTGTGACCTCATCATGATTTGGGGGGGGGCAAATCCACTTAATAACCCCCTATAGTACCTAGTTTATAACTAAGACCACACAACAAAAGACGTAATACCCTTACTAATAAACAACATCTATTAATATTCATACGCCTTTTAACAGATCAGCCTATTCCACCACCCTACTATTCACACTCAGAACAGGAACAATCATCTTCTCCACCCTGACACTGAGTCAACAATCCAAAACACTAAATTAACCATTAGCTCAAATTAGACTACTTCTCATAGTTGTTTTATTCCCATTAGCATTATTCATTACATGATCATAATAGAAATTCCTCAATATGTATTAGCAACGACCCCTACATTTAACCCAATTCTTAACATACCTTATGACTTATATAAATTGGCTTCCTCCAACATAGGCATAATAATTCTGGTCCCTGCCAACAATCTATTCCAACAATTCAGCCGGATGAGAAGGGTGTTGGTAATCAATCATGTCCCTACTAATTTGCTGATGGCAAACGGAACCGCCACCAGACGCAACCAAACACAAGCAGCCCTCCAGCAATTCGATATACTGCGTATCGGGAAACAATCGTGTTTCATCTGAACTATAGCATGGTTTCCTCTAACATTCAAACACATGAGAACCTCAAGGCAACAAATCTTTATACTCCACCAAAACCCCCGATGACACCCTCCCACTAATTGCCTACTACTACAGCCACACCGGCCAAAGCCCGCACCAATTTGGATTACACCCCGGATTACCATCAGCGATAGAAGGGCCCTACTCCACTTGTCCCCGTCCACTTCATCAGCACCTAACTCCAGCTACACCATAGTGGTATCAGGAGTAATTCCTCTGCTAATTTCGATTCTACCCCTTAGCAGAAAACAAACAAAACCAATCCAACAGTCACCCTATGTCTCGGGGCCATACTTCACTATTCACAGCAATCTGGCCTAACCCAAAACGACATCAAAAAACGTAGCATTTTTCCCACCCTCCAGCACTCGCGGCCACCTAATAATAGTCCAATAGGCATTACCAGCCACAACCTTCTCATTCCTCCACATCCTGACCCAACGGCTTCTTCAGCTATGTTTATTTTCATATGTTCTGTTCCATTATCCCTAACTTAAACAACGAACAAGACCTCCGAAAAATAGGAGGCCTCCGAAAAACATACCCCTCCCGCTCCTCTCACTCTTATCCGGAAGACCCTAGCACTTTCAGGCATTCCCGTTCCTAACCAGGGTTTTACATTCCAAGAACCTCTCATCGAGAAACCGCAAACACATCCAAACACCAACGACCGCCACTGAGCCCTCCTAATCACCTCTATCGCCCCGTCTTAACAGCCAGCTACAAGCTTCCCCATTCATCTTTTTTCGTATTACTGGTCAGCCGCCCCGATTCTTAATTACCCCGACTATTAACCGAAAAACAACAACCTCCGGATTAACCCCAACTTCAAACGTCATAGCATGGCAGCATCTTTTCCCGGATTCCTTTATATAAATAACATTCCCCCCTAAAACCACTCCCCAAATAACCATACCCTTTACCCCAAAAAATCCTGGCTCTTACTATAACCTGCACGAGTAATTCTCCTCGTAGCAATAGAAGTTAAATACCATCACCTATAACCGCCAAACTCAACAAACCCTCCCCTCTGCTCAAATTTCACCCACTAGGATTCTTCCCCATAACCATACACCCGACTAATAACCCCATTACCAACTAACCTTAAGCATCAAACATGCAGCACTTTCTACTAGACTTAACCTGACTGGAAAAAAGCATACCAAAAAGCCCTGGTGCCCCCCCCTACAATTGTCTTCATCAACTACCACTGGCCAAAAAAAAGGGCCTAATTAAAACTCTATTTCCTCTCCCTCCTCACTTTCACTTCTCCTCACAACCCTCCTAACATTTAACAACCCCGTGAATCTCAATCACAATGGAAAAAACCCCTAAAAAAAGATAAACCCCGCAATCACCAATTCCCCCAAATAGCCCAAAACAAAAAAAAAGCCCCCCCCCTATAAAATCCCCCCCAAAAAAAATCAAACCTTTTTTCCCCCCCCAAAAAATTTTTCCCAAAACTCAAAACCCCTTTTAAAAACAAAACAAAGCCCCCTTTCCATGGGGCCCCTCTCCCTATAACCAAAAATTTTTTTTCCAAAAAAAAAAACCCAACAAAAAAGCCCCCAAAAAAACAGCCTAGACCCCCCAAACCCCCAAAAGGAATCCCCTCGTACCAAAAACCCCCTAAATTTTTAAACCCCCCAAAAAACTACAAACTCCCCCCTAAAAAAATTTAAAAAAAACTTTAAACCCAAAAATAAAACCCCCCAAAATTTAAAAAAAATTTTTAAAACCAAAAACCCCAAACCCCTAAAAAACCCCAAACCCCCCCAAACCCCCCCCAAAAAAGGGGGGAAAGGTTTTTAAGAAAAAAACCCAAAGCCCCAAAAAAAAATAAAACCCCCTTAAAAAAAAACCGGTTACCCCTTTTTTTGGGGGATTTTAAAAAGGGAAAAAAACCCTTTTAAAAAACTCCCTTTTTAAAATTAAAATACAAAATTTTAATTTTACCCCAAAATTCCAAAAAAACCCCCCCTCTAAACAAATCTTAAAAAATTTTTTTCTCCCACCCCCCCACCCCAAACCCCCAAAATTTCTTTAAAAATGAAAAATTTGGTTCTCTCCCAGGGCCCCCGCCAAAACCTAAAATTTTAAAGGGTTTTTTTTCCCCCCGCACTAACTCCGATACAACATCCCCATTTTTCCCCCCCACTTTCCCACATTTTTCCGAGACAAAAAAAAGGGGGGAAACCCCCCGATTTTCCCATCCCCAAAACCGGGGCAACAAATTTTTTTTTCTGCCTATTTCCCTCCACACAGGACGTTTCCCTGTCAGGGGGGAAAAACACCCTTAGAAACCTGAAACCCTTTGGGGAAACTTTTTTCCCCCACTTACAGTGTTTCAACAGCTTTATAGGGTAGGGGCCCCCCCGGGGGGACAAAACCTTTCCCGAGGGGCCAAAACCCTAAACCCCAAAAATTTTTTTTCAGAAACCCCCCAAAAAAAAACCATTTAGTAAATGAAACTGGGGTTCTCCGTCGAAAGCTCCCCAAACCCCGAATTTTTTCCCCCTTTTCCCCCTTTAAACCAAACCCCCCTTTACCATTTTTAAAAACCCCCGCAACAACCCATGCCTGATCCTGTTTTCATTACCCGATTTTCCTCCACCCTAAAAAGTTGGGGACGGGCCCCGGCCCCCTTCAATCCTCAGGCCCGCGGTTTCCCCAAATTTTTTCCTTTAAAAGCCAAACCAAACCCCCGAAAAAAATTTTACCTTCCTGGGCCCCAAAAGAATTTTATTTTTTGGTTTTTAAAACCCCAAAAATCCCCCTCCCCCTAACAATCGGAGAAACCCCCGCCCCCCCTTTCACCCCCTCATTTTTTTAAACACCCTTTGTTTAAAAAATTCCCAAACAAGTTAATTCCAGACAAACCGGGGGAAAAACAAAAACTAAATGAAATCCCCGTTTTTAATTTCATTTTTTGGGCAAACCCCCAAAAGGGGGAACCCCCCCCCAAAATTTTTTTAAGGGGAAAAAACATTTCCGCGTCCCCCAACCCTTACCCAAAAACCCGGAAAACCCTTTTTCCCAAAACTCCCCTTTCTTTAAAAGAACCCAAAACCCACCCCTGCCCCTCCCCAATTAATCCTCGGACAAAACCCCAAAACCCCCCCCAACATGGTGTTAAAATTTTTTTAACCGGGGCCATGTTGGGTTTGTGCATTTTTTGCCCAAAAAAAATAATTGTATTTCTTTAAATGTTTGATTTTTCATATCAGGGGTATTGCTTGTTCCAATTTTTTTCCCAGGGGGCATTGGAAATCCCCCCTTTTAATTGGGCTAAGTAAAAAACCCTTTGGGGTTGCCCCATCAAATTTTTCCACCAAAGGGGTTTTGTCCATCTTCCTTTTTAATTTTCCGAGTTTTTTTTAAGGAAACCCCCCCCAACACCCCCCCTTTTTTTTGCTCCGGCCCAAGAACCAAAAGATTTCCTAACCTGAAACTAAACCTTTGCACCCTTTTTCTTACCTCGGGCCCAACTTTTTAAAAGTGGGCCCATACAAACCCCCTTAAAAGACACCCTCGAGGGGTAAATTTTACTCCCCTCACCGTGATCATCTTTTCCCCCCTAATCCGCTTTTGGGGTATTTTTTAAACTTTGGGGATCCATCGACTCACTGCCTCCCGTTTGGGGCCTCACCATCATTTGTACCCGGACTTCCATGTAAAACCCCTTTTCCACCCCCCATATTAAATCACAAAAGGTGCTACCCTTTCTTTCCAAAATGAAAATAACGCATAACGACGCATAACGACGCATCAAAACCCTAAGCCAAAACGCGAACGTCGCATAACGTACGCAAAAGTACGCATAACTTACGCAAAAGGGACCAAACTACGCATCCCGAAACCAAAACGTACGCAAAAACGTACGCATAACGACCAAAACCCGTACCAAAACGTACCAAAACCCCGAAAACCCAAAACCCCCCCCCCCCCCCCCCCGGGGCAAAAATCTCCAAAACTAAAATCGCTCTTGCCAAACCCCAAAAAAAAAACCTTTTCGGCCCCCCCCCCCCCCCCCCCCCCCCAAACCCAAACTAAATTCCCAAACCCGAAACGACTCCCACCCAACCCCATTAAAAACAATTTTAAAAAAACTATTTTTAAAACCAAATTTTTTGGCTTTCCCGGGAAATAGAAAAGTAAACCCTTTTTTTTTTCAGGGGTTTTTTTAAAAAAAGCCCCATACTGACCTGCCCCTTTAGCCCCTTTTTTTCACAAAAGCGGCACTGTGTTGAGTAGGGTTAAAAATACCGGGAAAAACAAGGCATTGAAAATGCCCCGGATGACCCGAAAAACTCCATAAACCAAAAGGGTTTTTGGGCCCAGCCTTTCTATTACTATTTACCTTACCCCTTCCAAACTTCCCCCCCGGTGAAAATTGCCCTCCAATCCCAAAGACCCAAAAAGGGGCGGGATCAAACCCACAACTCAAATTTTTCTCTGACCCTTGCAAAAACCCCACCCCCCGGGACAAGCATGACTAACCTTAAGCACTAAACGAAAATTCCCACAAGGGTATACACTTCTTCAAACGGGTTGGCAAATCTCTTTCCCCCCGGGCCACACGATTACCCAACTAATTCCCTACCGGCGTTGAGCGTTTTTAAGGATCCCAAGAACTAAACTAAACTTTTGCCAAGCCGTAAAAACCCTTTGGGCCCAAAAAACATAACCTACGAATTTTTTTTTAAAAATTTTCCCTGAACACCCGAAAGCTAGGGGCCAAAAGGGATTAGATACCCCACTATGCCTTTTCCGTAAAAACCCCCCGGGGTAAAAACACAAAGTTTTTCGCCAGAGGGAAATTAAAGGGAAAACCCAAAACTCAAAGGGCTTTGGGGGTGCTTTATAAACCCCCCCAGAAAGGGCCTGTTCTATAATCGGGTAAACCCCGAAACCTCACCCCCCCTTGCCCAAACCAACCTTATACCGCCATCTTCAGCAAACCCTACTAAGGTCCTAAAGTAAAAACCCAAAAATAACCGTAAAAAACGTTTTGGTCCCGGGGGTATTTTAATGAGTTGGGGAAAAAATGGCTACAATTTTTTTAAAAATGAATTTCCGCACGAAAAACCTCTTGAAAAATCAATAGGGCCCAAGGAGGTTTTGAAGTAAATTTAAAAAAGAGCTCCCGTTTTTAAAAGGGCCAAAGGGAACCCCCAACCCCCGCCCTCACCCCCCTCCCGGGAAACCAAAAAACTACAACTAAACTATGAACTACCACAAAGGAGAAGTTTTTAAAGGTAAACAAATGGAAATGTGCTTGGGTAATCAAGGGGGCTTTTCCCAAACTCCGGCCCTTAAAAAACAAGAAGGGTTCAAACTACTGATCCCCCCCTTTAAAACCCAAAATAGCCCCAAATCCCCCCCCAACTAAACAACCCAAAAGGGAAAAATTTTAATTTAAAAAATTCCCCAACAGCTATTAGTATAGGAGATAGAAAATTAACCTTGGGGCTATAGAACAACCGCAAGGGGTGGAAATTGATGAAAAGAACCCATTTCCTAAAATAAAAAAAAAAGG